>OY728122.1:556770337-557370337 GCA_963277665.1 Viscum album | reverse complement strand
TGAATGCAAGCATGAGTTGCCTCAATCTTTAAAATTCTCCAACCTCCAAATGCAATGTTTGGAATCTCCCTCAAGAGAAATCTATAATCATATCCATATTTATCACACTGTATGATGTATTTTTTTATGGCTTGATTTCTGAACTAATTATCTATAGTTCCTCTCAATATGAAATCTTTTTAGTATGTTTTTTAATAATTCTTTACTTGGAAATTTCCTTCCAACATACAATGTTTTTTTCAAATTAGTAAATCTATCCATTACAACACCATAAAACTTAGTTACAGGTGTGAGAAAATTGTAGTTGAATTTAGGAAAACATTCCAGTACTTCTGAATAAGATATGAAGAGTGGTGGATGATTTATTATGGGGTGAGGATATTGTACAAATACTTCATTTCTAGAAACTTCATCCCTAACTTCTGCTACTCCCTCCTAATCAACATTTTTGCCTGAGTTTGTTCTATAATTAACAAAATCCTCATTAGAAGTATTATTTACATGTATATCTAGGAGATAATCTAGGTTTTCCTCGTCTACATCATTGGGAGGAGCCTCAATTTATTGGGATGGACTATCTTGAACCACTCTTATAATTATACATCTTCGTATAATTGTATGTTTTTTCTGTACAACAAAATACTTAACCTATAACTCCATCATGGAACCATTTGAAAAATTGGAAAATGAATTTATTTATAGGAACCACTTCTCACCAGCAACAATGGACAAGATAGATTCCATAGTGTAGCTGGAAATTTCAAATTTCTATAGAAAATAGACTTGATATCTTGATCTGGTCCCAGGACTAAGAAACCACGAATTTGGTATTGAACTTCACTTAGGGTTACACAATTAGATGTCCTAACCATTTTTGTTCATTGTGAACTATTAGAGGATCCTTGATTGGTTTGAATAACCTCCCCATAGTTGTAGACATAGGAAAAAATGACTCTATATTTCCTTTTTTCGATCAAGATTCTAATAGTGTAAATAACCAAATCAGTTTATTTGTCCAAGATAAAATGAAAATTATGATCATCTAAAATGATCTGGAAAAGAACAAACACATTAAATAAAACAAAAAGTATTTACAATATACAAGAAATACCATAACTTTTTTCAATAAAATAAAGTTTGGATGACAAGATTCAGAAATCATAATTGAAATAAAATCCAACTTAATTTTTAAGTGGTAGTAATAACATATTCCAAAGGGATGTACTTAACTTTGGAATTTTCAAAAGATTTTGGGATTTTAATGAAGTCATCACCATAAGGGGAGGCCTATCATTATAAGGTCAAAATATTTTGAAAAATAAATATTTATGTACATATCTTTAGAATATGTTATTAAGATACCACTTGAAAATAAGATCTATTTTACTTCACTTCTGAGGTTAGACTAATCTCATCCAAACTCTCTTCTGTTGATAAATGGCATGGTATTTATTGTCTGTTGTAAATAATTCATGTGTTATATAATGTTTTTTTTGTCACAAATATATTTTTATTTTTAAACTATAGACAAATTTATCTTTTGGACTTGGGGTTATGGATCAAGTCCCCAGTGTGTAAGTTTTAAATTTTTGAGTTTCTAGGTGTTTTTATCTTAGTGAATGGTCATTTCATAGTTTGGGAAACCATACGGATTTCTCTAGTTAAACATTTGAGCATTGGTGTGATTTTGGTAGAGAGTGAATGAACTATGAATAATTAGAAAAACCATATGTTAACCATGTGAGGAGCCACTATCTCATGGAAGAACCACCCCACACGGTTCATGCTCAATTTTCTAAACAGTGGGGCCAAACCCTGCATGTTGCCTATAACTTAAAAAGTATGAAATTCATAAACTACCCTAAAGATATTTTAAACCTAAATCTACCCATTTCTTCCCCACCTGGTTTTCATAGCCCTAGGGGTGCCTCTCTATGGATCTTCAAGACTCCAAATTACTCCCTTGGTGTAGATATATGGATGTATTCAAGTTTTAAGGGTGATTTACCAAGTTAATATTCTATCTTATCATCCCTCTTTATTATTCTTCCATTTTATGTTGTATTTCTCCTCAACCATAGTCATGTGGATATAAGACTCATGTATTCATTAATTTATTTTTTGGGTTTCTTGTGTTTAGGATTCCTTTTAATAGACCATTTCTCATGGAGCATTCATGGTGTGATTTTAGGTGTGCGTCATTGAATCTCCCTAAGTTTGAGGTAGGATTCCCTTTGCACTTTCCTTTATAATTTAAGATTCATTGGTTTAATTCTTTCAGGACAACACTTTTATAATAATTTATAAATCATGACCTTTGGAATATTTTTTTGGTTTAAAAAATGCTGATTTATTTCTTATTATGAAGAATATACCATTTTTTTGCTATATTGTGCACACGAAGTGTTTTAAAAAATGCACGATTGAAATTTGTGAGAAATCTTTAAAATTTAAAGCATTGTTTGGATTTGTAAATATATTTTTTGAATTTAAAAATATGGTTTTGGTTTCTTGATGGGGTTTCCATGTGGTTTTGAGTTTAAAATAAGTGTGTATTTGGATTTCAAAAGAAGTTTAACATGTGAGGATGGATTGTGGTCCATTTTTCATTTGGATAAAAATAGATTTAGATTGTAAATGTGGTGTGAGTGATTTAAATGAATTCTATTAAAATTAACTATAATATGGAAAATGGTGCAATTGTACCTTTTTGAAAAGGTGATTTGGGTCTTCCATAAGTGATATTTTTGTGAGAAGAACTTGTGGCCCATTTGGAACTTTTTTAAAAGTGGTGAAAATTTTTATTATGAAAATTCTCCTTGGATAATTATCTTATTGAGTTTATGTGAATGGGTGATATTTCATCATTTTGTAATCCTTGATACCCATTTATTTAGTGTGGAAATTAGAGATCCTCGGTGTGGACCCCTTTGTAATTTTTGTGTTGTAAGTCAAAGAGATTAATCCTTGGAGTGACTCAGAGGATGCATGTTCTGTAAATTATTATATAGGTGTATGTGATTGGATCCTTGGTTGGAATTGGTTGGATCACCCTTTTCTATACTCTTTAAAAGGATAACCTAGAATGGATATTAAATTTTATATGAACAATTGTTGCATTAGTTATGTTACACACTAGCTAGTGGCCCATAATAAGAAGATATATTGAGTTTTATTGCTATGGGATTGGCCCCCTCGGTCTATAAAATGTAGGGGATATCCAAGAATGTGGGATTTATTGAACAAATCAAGTGAGGCATGATTTCTGGAATGATTGAACATACATTAGTATGTTATGGACTATCCATGAGCTCCTAGGTTCACCTATGTATATTAGAACTTAGTAGCTTGTAGTGATGATTAAGATGCTTGTCGGTTGGTTAATATTGTGTCCTTATTTTCTTTGGCATTATTATATGATTATTGGGGTGTTCTCATATGTGGTATGTTTCTTTTGGAAGTTATGTGTTTTATTTCAATGGTTTATGGAAAATGTTTTAAAGTAGAAATGTTTTATACTCCCTTATGCTATTATGAAAACTAATCATGCATTTACTCTTGAAAATGTTAATGTTTCTTGAATGAAAAAGAACCTGTATTTGTAATGAAAAGGGAAATGGGATGTATTTTGTTTCAAATTAAAAAATGTAAAAAATATTACTTTTATATATTGTATTTCAAACATTAAGTTAATGATTATTTTATTTTAAAGGAAGTGCATTGGGAATATATTTGTTCAGGAATGCCTATAGAGTTTTAATACTCATGCTTATAGTTATCTCCTATTTTTATATTGTGGAGTAGGCCTCAGATTGATTTCAATTTCCATGGGAGATAGTTATTTTTGGTGTTGGAGAGTGACCCTTGGGGTCACATGGAGATGCGTGTTCACCTAGTGCCATTTTAATTTTGTTGTATTATCAGTTTCATTATAAAAGATGTCCAATTAGATATTTTTATATTATTTAGGTTGTTTTGTATCTTTCCATAGTTAATTTTACTTATTTATATTGGGTGAAATCATTTACATGGTTACTCTGATGATGAAAAACACTAGTTTCCAGCCTATGGGGACTGGGAACGCCCTTTGGGCCTTGCCACGGATCGACCCAGGTGACCAGTTCAGGACCAACATGGGTTTGTTCAAGAGAAAACAATATTAGGGAAGGTTGGTTCTTTAAGGGACCCAACTTTTGGAGTGCCCTTTGGTTATTTAGGATGTCATGGTAGTTAGAGTTGGGTTGTCGGAGCTTGGAGTGCATGTTTGGGGGAGTGTATGGCCTACAATTTATGGATCGAACCTTTATTTACCATGGGAAGTTAGGTTTTTTAGTTTTATTGTCTCTTGTGGTTGTTTGGTGTTGGGATACGAAAAGGGAGTTCGGCTGGTGGTCTCAGTGAGCTCGTAGGGTCTAGAAAGCGATGGGAGGATGGGGGCATGGTCATAGAATACTCTCTGTGATGATGGCATGATTTTTGTACAGCCTCCAACCATATGGATAAGTCACCCGTTGAAACTAGTTTCTCCTTGTGAATTGTTTTGGGGCTTCTTAGTTACAGAAAATTGTTTTCAAAACTCTTTTCTTTGGATTATGAAGATTGTATTTTTAGTGATAATGGTTTTTTTGGGAAAATGGAAAATGGATTTTTAGATTCATTTTGATTAATATTAAGAAAATAGGCTTCAGTCAAATGATATTGATGAAATGTGGTTTGTTAAATTACTAAAAATATTTTGAATGAGACTCCCACGATTTATATTTTGAAGTGGTTTGAATTGTGGAGTTTGAAAATGGATTTTTTTTGGAATGGGTATTGATCTTTGAAAAAATTTATGAAAGTTGAAATGGAAAGTTGATTAAAAGTGTTAAAATCTTGTGTGGAGTGTCATTTTTGAAAATGGGAATGTTTAATTTTGACCTTTGGTATTTTCACAGTTACTCACATGCACATATATGTGTGGAAGGTGGATGGCTGATGACGTGGGAGGATGAGTGCCTATATTGGAATGAGATGATGGGTGCCCATGGTGACCTAGGAATGTGTATGTGTAGCAGAACTAGAAATTAAAGTATTTTTGATGGGTCATTTATGATTTTATCTCGTCATAAATGACCCTTTTCAGAAAATGGCATCGCAAATTGTTTTTTGGCGATGATGTTTCATAAAAAACACTATTTGTGATAGGAGCCCTTCCCGTCACAAATAGTTTATCTGAGCTTTTAAAAAAACCCTTTTACGATGGGCCTGTTGCAAATATGTATTTATGATGGGATTAAATACCCATAGAAAAAAACCTAAGAAAATAAAAGAAAATTAAAGTTAATAAAATTTAATAGAAAAATAAAAATAAAAATAAAATAAATAAATAATAACAAAAAAATAAATAAAAAAATTAATAAAAATAATAAAATTATTTAAAATATAATTAAAATAATAATTTTTTTAAAATTATAAAAATAATAAATAAATAATAAAATAATAA
This sequence comes from Viscum album, assembly GCA_963277665.1. Lineage (NCBI taxonomy): Eukaryota > Viridiplantae > Streptophyta > Magnoliopsida > Santalales > Viscaceae > Viscum > Viscum album. Next base: position 557,364,852 of record OY728122.1, on the reverse strand, counting down.
AAATAATAAAATAATAAAAAACATAATATTCAAAAAAATATAAAAAACACACTACATATAAATGTAAATATATGGATTAATAAAAATATTAATTTTTTTTACATTCAAATGTTAATGAGAAAAAGTATATAAATCACTAAGAGAGAGGGTCATATGGGGGAGCTAGAGGAGCTGGTGTAGGGAACTCCATCCTTAAACCATGAGTTAGACATGTCATATACTCCATCATCTACTCATGCTACTACTACTGCCAACAACACATCTTCTCCTCCTATTACTACTACTGTCGATAGATCTCTTCCTACACCATTTGCATGGTCTTTATAAGACCACCCAGAGATTTCAGTTGCTTCTTATACTATACAACATATGATGATGACTCTCCACGAGCTCCTCTCGAGCTACACAATGACATCACAAAAGTACCATAACAACTCATTGACATCAATCAAGAGTTGATACCAACAACTCGACCTTTCTAGAAGGAATACTAAGTCGCCTGTATCCATGCTACATCATCAAATCTTGCTGCACTAGAGGTATGATCTTCAGTCTCGGCCTGAATCTCAGCCTATTTTGGAGACGTTGTGACCATATATGACTCCTTCAATTGTAATTTAAAATTAAAATAGTTAAAATATTATTTTCAGTTAATTTTAATACTGAAAAAGAAATTTTACTGACCACAATATGATACTGGAAATTACGTATAATCTCTCTAGATATTGGATCAATGTACATCCACCTATAAATTTCGAACTCCATATTATCATGCTATTCGACTGCCTATATTTGTAATAAATAAACACTTTACATTTAAAGTTATATAAATTATTAAAAAGAAGTAATTACCAAATTTTGTCGATACGTATTGAATGTATGACTACCAGCTCGATGCATCACCTCCTGTCTCCCCTAGTTCTGTTGACCTAATAATGCTTTCCTCTAGAATGTAGCTACTATCCAATATGAACATAATCCATAACAAACCTGAGATGAGATGTAATCTGGTCGGTCGGTGTAGTAAGGCTGACCAAAATCTTTGACTCTCGCTTTCTGCATTGTTTTCCTCCTCATATTGTGTAAAAATTGACAACAACCCTCACACATACAACCCTCCCATGCCTCCTAGATAGAGAGTTCCACATGTTATCATCAAAGTGATTCCACAAACCCTACAAATAATTAATAATATATTGTTATTAATTGAATAAATTTTAAACTAACTATTATTTATTTACGTACCATCCAATGTTTGAACATGCAGTGCTGAACATCAATGGGAATCTCATCCCATGTAACCCATGCTTCAGAAAAAAAATCCCACAATATAGCACTTACCATTCCAACTCATATATGTGGAAATCAATGAAAAAATAGGAAACATAATTAAAAAATTATTATATAAATAAATAAATTAAAATTAATGAAAACTAACTAAAATACACAAGTGAACATACTTATGCATGCATGGATCGAACTGAAGAAATGGATGTCACTCAAGAATAGGTTCTAGAATCATTAATCTCGCAAGATCGTGACCCCCCCTACTTTCCACTGAACTGCCATCAGTATGAGGGTTAGATGATGTACCATCAGGCTCATCATCATGTAGTACAACATCATCTAACTAATGAATTATATCATATAAACATTTTTTGTCCATATGAAATATGAAATTATTGTTATCAACAAATAACAGAAAACAAGCATTATAAATGGATATATATTATTTATGATCATAACGAGTATTTAATTACATCAATATTCATCCTCATCTTCATATATGATGGTTTCAATATCTTTATATTCCTCCATAATATCATCAATTTTCATGAGTTTAATCTGCATCATCTCTTACTATTTCAAATCCACTTGTTACATGAACAATATCATCATCTCCACTAACCCTTAACTATGGGTTTTCATATTGATATTCATGTCTCAATAAGGAAAAGATATATTTAGAGCTGTCTATCTAAAAATTTCATTTTTTTTTTCACTTCAGTAGAACCACATTCACTTTGGATAAATTGATTTCCATGAGAATTTATTTTTATTATTCTACACCAATCCCTCAACTCTCTTGAAAATGAACAAAAATTTCTATAATAAATTTTATGTTCTTAATGATCCAATAAAAATGGTTCATTTACTAAAGAAAGGATTTTATATTTAATATCAACGATTCCATGACATGGATGAATAAGCACAAATCTATCAGTATCCAACCAATAACATTTAAACATCATTATATAATTATTTCCCAAATAACATAGTTCAATTATTTCATCCAACATGCCATAAAATTCAACTCTAGTTTCTCTATGACGAGATCCTCTCATGAAAAAACACTATTCATTATTTTTTTTGATTCCCTGTATATACATGTATGAAATTGAAAACTATTAACGACATATGAATTATACGATTTAACCATTTTGGATGGTGGGTTACCCAATACCCACAATCGATTATCAATTTTAGCAGCATGTTGAGATACTTGAAAACTTGAAAAACAATTATCAATATAACAAGTAATAAATTTATTTTATATGTTAAACCATGAAAAATTTACTTTACCAGTTATTGAAACCAGTAGGAAAAAATATTTTTCCATTTTTCTTCTAGAGTAGTAGCTGTAATTTGTGGTAACTATTTCTTGATATGACCATCATAAAATCTAAAAATAAAATAATATTAATTTATATAAAAAATACATACTAAAATATATTGTCACTCATTGTAAAAATGGTTTCATTTATTCACAGTTGAGAAGAACATATATATGAGCCCTGTGATATTCATCATCTGAAATCCATCTTTAATGAACTTGACGAAAGCCATGTTTGGGCTGATTTAAATCAGATAATTTATTGCTCATTTTATCATCAAAATTTCCCTCATTATGGTCAATGTGGTTAATTTTTGAGGGATATTCAGATTTAAATTAATAAGACCATAGGAAATAATTTTTCTCCTTCAAATGAGCTTATTAAATTGATCCTTCAACTGATGCCTTGTTACATACGTTTTTCTTTAATTTCTATATGCATCTCTCAAATGGGTACATCCATCAGAATTATAACAGTCCTACACATTTTTCTTCATGTGGAAAATGTAATATCAAATGTTCCATTGAATCAAATTGAGACAACATTTTTTTCTTCCAATTTATATAAAATTAGAACATCATATTATTCCTGTCAAATTAGTGCATTGTATTCAATTTTTGTTTCAAAAATGTCTTAGAAAAAAAATATGATTTTATATTATCATATCCCAAATCATAGAATTATATAAACCTCTAAATCAAATCAATATAAGTATTTCCATTATAACATGATAATCATGACTTTTTAATCTCATAATATAACCATTTATAACATATCTAGAAAAATTGGAAACATAACCATCCATAAGCTTCAAATTTTCAATCCATTAACAAAATAATGACCAATTATCTTTGGAATCTGTATAAAATGCTTTAGACTTCATTGACATATGGGATTTGACATTTTCAAATAGTTCAAGTTATGGTCACCTGCAAATTTGGAAAATATATAATATTGAATTCACATTATCATTGGTCTTACCCGGTGTTTCAAAAAATGTATAAAATATGTTATCAAAATTGTTCTTCTTAATATGCATGACATCCAACATGAGACAAACCAACAAATCAGACTAATATGACATATCCTAAAAAATTATCCTTTTTATCCAACTATATTCTTCCCCACACCCATCTATTTTCTAATGGTCTATAGTCGGTCTAAAGGTAATGTGAGGTAATGAAGAGACAACATATTTTCGCTCAATACCTATGACCATTGTTGGAGGTCCATCTATTTCAATTGTACCTTTTCTGAAATGATTTTTGTTCCTCCAAAAAGGATGATCTATTGTAATAAATATACAATGAAATTATAAAAAACATGGTTTTCTTTCATTGTCTAGAAAAAATGATTTATTGTCTATCATATAGTAAAAACATGATTTTGGACCATGTGTTCTCCATCTAGATAACATGCCATATACTAAGAAGTTACTAATTTTTGACATCAATGCAGCTTTTTTAGGAAATTTTATTTTGCAACAACATCATATGTACTGGAACTATTACTCCATAATAAATTTAACTCATCAATCGATGGATTCAAATAAACATCGATATTATTTTTTTATTTCAAAGAATTAATAAGTTCAAAAAGATATATGTATTATTCATCAACATCCAAGGAGGTAAATTGTATAGAGTTATAAAGATGGTCTAATAAGAATATTGATCACAATAAGAACCAAATTGATAGAAACCATCTGTAGAAAGACACAATCACATGTTTTGATCTTTTGAAGCAATAGATGGATGTACTTGAACAAAATATATCAATGAATCACTATATATAGGATTATTTAAGCTTTTACTAATGTAAATATTGGGTTTGTGCCATGACATCAATAACGCTGAGTTATGAGACATAAATAAATGCTACAATCTGGGTGAAAGGAGGAAATACCACAACTGTTTTATAAGAACCAATCCGGACTTCACTGGTTGAGCCTCTTTGTACCTCGATTTTCCACATGTAGAAAAAATAACTAATGATTAATTTTCACTATAATATAAGATGAAATCATTTGAACATGCATGAATGTTCTGAAGACCAAGACCCAAATTACAAACCTACCTCTTACTATAATATAAATTTTTCGACAACACATTTTCTTCAGGTAATAGTGCTATAACCAAAAAGAATATCTGATCAAAAAAGCTATTTGACATTCCATTATTTAATCTAATTGCCATAAATTTTACAACCACTTAAAACTTTCTTATCTTGCAACCAAGAAATAAGGCATCCTTAGTGGAATTCAACAACGCATAATACTGGGATTGTTCCAAATCATGAGCTAAATTAATTTCATCCTGAGTCTTTACAAATTACCACTAATTATTGTTAATCATTAATAATTACCACTAATTTTTACTAATTACCACTAATTTTTTGATAATTACCACTAATTATTTCAAATTATTACTAATTAATACTAATTAATGATAATTATAACTAATTAGTACAAATTATTACTAATTACTACTAATTATTACTAATTACCACTAATTACCACCAGTTACCATTAATGACCACTAAGTACCACTAATTTTTACTAATCACCACTAATTACCACTAATTACAAAAAATTAACACCAATTAAAACTAATTTTTACTAATTTACACTAATCAACACTAATTTTTACTGATAATTACTATTAATTCCTAATTAATACTAATTAATACTAATTATTACAAATGGGTGCACAACGACGGATCCTGGCGACAAAACCTAATTCATGACTGCGGATGGATTCCCCTCCCCCTTCCTGGAGGTGGGAGGGGAGCAGAGGGTCTCCCTAGACCTTCAATTCCATGGGCGGATTTTGTACCTTTCTCTAACCCTACCTTTCTTTCTGATTTTCTGTCAATTTCCTTGAGTCTGAAGGATCCATATTTGCATCTTGGGGACCCTCAACTTACGATATCTACATCAAAGTTCTATGAGGATTCAAGTCTCATGAATTTGACCCTGGTGGCTCGCTTCAATCACTAGAGACCTTCAGTTGATGAGTTTGAGAGATTTGTGTTTAGTAATTGGGACCTTCAGGATCGCGCATTGGTGGGTTTGATTTATAAGCATCATATAATGATATGATTTTCCTTGGAGGAAGATTTAATTTGTGCTTCATCTATATCTCCTCGATGCCATGGTGGATGCATGTTCTTTCTTTTTCAATGGACATTTGATCTTTGCATGAATCGAGACTCGCCCTCTGTCGCGACCTGGGTAAGTTTTCCCCACCTTCCTTTTCCCTTTCATAATCCAGTGATTATCCATATGTTAGGGAATCTAGTGGGGCATTTCCTCTGCTCTGATGACCGCATGTCTTCGGTAAGTCACCCTGTTAGCCAGCAGCTCTGCGTTGAGGTGGACACTTTGAAGTCGCCAGTTGAATGGATTTGGATTACGGTTGGTGAGGAGTTTCGCTGGAAGGAAGCAGTGGTCTTTGAATCCTGGGTTGATTACTATCCGGAATGTCATCATCTGGGTCACCATGTTGATCAATGTCATAGTGTAACAATTTCAATTATAGTGAAAATAAATGGTAAAACTACTGGTCAGGGACAGATGACTGTTGATGTTGCAAAGACTAGAAAAGGCGTGGGTGGCTCGAACTTGAGAAACACATCTGTTGCTGTGGTGCTTGAGATATTGAAGCATGACCTCATGGATGGTGTGAGTCATATGGATGCTTCTTCTCCTGGAGGTGGAACTGGGTAGGATACTGTAGTGGCACGTACTGAGGGAGGGTGTGCTGCTAATGCTGGGCATGGGGATTATGGACTCAAGCGGTGTGTTTCTGGTGCTGGGTATAACTTTGCAGGTCTGAAGGATTTGGGATTCTTTCAAATTTGGATGGGTGTGGGAAATCATGGATTCTGGTTCATGTCTGAATAGTGAGAAGTATAAGATGCATCTGCAACCTGCTGCTTAGGGGGTACTATTGAAACTTGTAATCAGATCCAAGCATTTGCGCCAGATGAGGTCTGTCAATTGGAGGTTAGTGATTTAATACGAGAAGGTAGCAATATGCAGTGCGTTTCAGTTGATGCAGTAAAAGAGGTATATGTTGTCCAAGAGATTGAGGGGTAGTCTGAAGAGGTATATCAAGTGGAGATGGGTGCTTCAATGAAGTAAGGTAACACTATGCAGTTAGTTTCAATTGATGCACCGAAGGCGGTGGATGCTAGCCAAGAGATTGAAGGGCAACCACAATGTTTGGCTGTGATTGACTATAGCAGGCGAAATGAATAGGCCTGGGGGGTGGTTGATGGTTTCCATGATACTCTAGTAGATGGAAACTGGGGGGATGTTTCGGACAGTGACAAGGAAAATGTGATGGTTAGCCCATCCTATTGTGAGGTTCTCAAGGATGGGAAGGGTAAATCTAGAAAGTAGGTGTCCACCACAACAAGATGAAGGATGAGTAAGGACTACTCTGATTTGTCGAAGCCTCTATCCACTAGGTCCTCTTGCAAACGATATCTGCAGGAGTTGATCTCATTGGAGAAATTGAACCTTATAAGGAAGTATGCCAAGATCCTAAGACATTATGAAAGCTCGGAATGGGAGATGGCCACTGCGGAAGGAGGCTATAATGGGGGTTGTGATGGGTATGATGTTTATGATATGTAATCAGTTTCTGAACTGCGGTACGTGCTTGCTGTACTCTTCTTTTTCTTTAATAAATAGTCAGGGGCCTACCTCTGACTGACTTTCCTAGTAATTATTACAAATTATTACTAATTATTACTAATTATTACTAATTATTACTAATTAATACTAATTATTACTAATTACCCCTAATTATTACTAATTACCACTAATCACCACTAATTTTTACTAATCACCACTAGTTACAACTAATTTTTACCAAATACCACTAATTATTACGAATTATTACTAATTACCACTAATTACCAGTAATTATTATTAACTACAACTACTTACCACTAATTACTACTAATTACTGTTAATTATTACTAACTATTACTATTTATTACCAATTATTACTAACCATAACTAATTATTTCTAATCATTACTAATTATTACTAATTAGAATTTATTATTACAAATTTCTACTAATTATCACTATTTTTTACTAGCTATTACTAATTATATCTAATTATCAATAATTGTTACTAATTATTACTAATTACCACTAATTATTACTAATTAACACTAATTATTACTAATTATTTCTAATTTTTACTAATTATTACTAAATATCTCTAATTTTTACTAATTTTTACTAATTACCCCTAACTATTACTTATTACAACTAATTACTACAAATTTTTATTAATTATCTCTAATTACCACTAATTTTTACTAATTATCACTAATTACCAATAATTTTTACTAATTATCATTAATTACCACTAATTATCAAAAATTATTACTAATTTTTAATAATTATTACTAATGATTACTAATTACCACTAATTAACGCTAATTAATACTAATTACCAATATTTTTTTATTAATTACCATTAAGTTTTACTAATTATAGTAAAGTTTTACGAATAACTGCTAATTTTAACTAATTAATACTAATTTTTATTAATTATTACTAATTATTACTAATTACCCTTAATTATTACTAATTACAGCTAATTATCACTTATTATAACAAATGTTTATTAGTATATAATATTTTTTTACTAATTAAAGCTAATTAATACTAATTAACGCTAATTAATACAAATTACCTGTATTTTTTTCTAATTACCATTAATTGTTACTAATTCCCTTAATTTTTACTAATTACTGCTAATTTTAACTAATTATCGCTAATTTCTACTTATTACTACAAATTAATACCAATTACAATTAATTATTACTAATTACTACTAATTATCAATTATTATTACTAATTTTTATTAGTTTATAATAATTTTTTACTAATTACCACTAATTATTACTAATTAATACAAACAATAACTAGTTACTGCTAATTTTTAATAGGTACCACTAATTTTTAATAGGTGTTTTGATTTATCGCTATTTTTACTAGTTACCGCTAATTAATACTAATTACCGGTATTTTTTTTACTAATTACCATTAATTATTTAATAATTACCTCTAATTTTTATTAGTTAGCACTATTTCTTACTAAATAGTAGCAATTATTACTAATTACCACTAAATATTACTAATTACTGCTAGTTACCACTTATTATTACTAAATTTTATTAATTTATAACACTTTTTTTTACTAATTAACACTTATTTTTAAAAATTATTTTGATTTATCTCTAATTTTTACTAATTACCACTAATTAATACTAATTACTAATTTTACTCATTACCTTTATAAATTAATAATTATCGCTAATTAACATAAATTACTGCAAATTTAAACTATTTAATTTTTAATTAAAAACATTACTACTAATTAAAACTAAATATTACTAATTTAAAATAACTACTTCTAAAAAATAAATAATTACTTCTAATTATAAAAAATTACTTATAATTATAAATTATTACTTCTCCTTGAGTCTAATTACAACTAATTAGTAATATAAAAATCTAATAAAAAATAAAATAAATAAATTTAAATTTTAAAACATTAAAAAAATACCTAAAAAATAAAGGTTTTTTGCCCTAAAAACTTCAAAATTTATTTCCCTGTAAAAATTTATACTTCTACTTGAAGGAGGGAAAATCTAAATAAAGGAGGGGTGAATTGGTGAATTGAGAGAAAAACCCATCGAAAATACCTATTCTCGCGTATTGGCGGGAAGGTTCACCAATAGTATTTGTGATGGGTTTGTTTACCTGTCACAAATAGTCCTCTGGAAGGAATTATTTTCAACGGGCGTAGGGCCTATCACAAATGAACCATCACAAAATGTCATTTTTCTGTAGTGAAAGGCTCCAAGTAATACCATTGGTGTGTGTACAAACCCACCAAGATTTATTTTTCAAAAGGGTTTTTTAAGAGGGAAAATCTTGATGTTTTGATAACCACTAGTTGAGTGGCTCATTTTCCCCATATTTTGGGTATGTTGCTTATACGGTGTTTGAGTTTGGGAACTCTTGTTGATGAGATGATTTTGATTGAGCCCTTGGATTTCATGTTTCCCAGTGTCCACCCCCATATAGATTTGATGGATAATCGTGGTGTAGCTATGGGTGGTTCCATATTAGCATACCATCCAGGTGACCAACCTAAGGATTTTTTATTGAGTTTCAGAATTTGAATCCACCTCTTTTTTATGGTCAAGAAGATCCTATCGAAGGGGAAGATTGGATGTGAAAAATAGAAAGGATTTTTAGTCTTCTTGAGTTCGATGAGTTATTGAAGGTGAAGTTTTCAACATTCATGCTTGAAGGTCCGACCTAAGTGATGAAAGTCAATTTCTCAGAACAAGCCTTAGGAAGATCTTACTCGGGTGTTCTTCAAGGCTTTATTCATATGGAAGTATTTCTCTGATGTTGTGATGTCGGGAAAGGGAATGGAGATATGCAGCTTACATAAGGGTGATGGATCAGTGTTAGAGTACTTCTTAATTTCTTGGATCTTGTCCCTTACCTTATAGAGTATACTGTTGATGATTCCATGAAGGCTTAGTGTTTTGAGTTTGGGCTTCATCCTGATCTGTATTTGAATTGTCAGAGTTCAATATTATTTATTTTTCCAAAGTGGTGATACAAGATGTTCATGTTGAAGCTGTTATGGCTGGAGATCTTGAGGTAGTCTTCCCTCCTTAGATCCCTGGAAGTGGTGATATGATTTCTAGAAAGGGTGTGGGGAAGCAGCATGAAGCTATAGGTATAGACTGCATGATTAAAAGGCCTTTGGACCTGTTGTCAGCTTCTTCTAGGAAAGAGATCCTAGTGTGTAATCAGTGTTGAATGGAATGTCAAAAAAATTCATCATGTTTGAATGCTCGGAAGATCTGTCATGCTTATGGATGACTAGGACACTTGAAATGGTTCTATCGGGGTGTTGTTATGAGGTAATGTGGAGCCAGTTCGCAAGAGTAGAGTGTTGTTGGGGCTCGGTTTGAAGTCCCTTTCTATTTTAGTGTTTCTTTCTATTGTGGTGGTAGTTCTAGATGGTGTTTTATAGTGTTGAGTTCTCTTTAAATTATTAAGGGGGATGTTTTGGATCTCCCTAGAACTCCTGTTTTAATTAAAGTGTGCTCTTTATTTTAGAAATTCTGAATCATTTCATTCTAAGCATAGGTGTGTCCAGTTTTTGGTCTATTTTAACAAGTTAGTTTCATAATGTGTTGGGATTTTTTGGTTCTTCCCGAGGTGCTTTGTGGCTGCTTGTAAAACCAAAAGAAGGAGTTCTAGTTGAGGATCATTATCTGCTAACTACAGAGTAGAAGATGCTTCAAACATAAGGGCTCTAGCCATAGGTCTTGGGGTGAATTTTTTTCATAGAGTTAGGAAACCATTTGGGGTGTGGGGAGTTTGGCTAAGCTTCAAAATCCCCTTTTGGGAAGTGGGAATTATAAATACTATTTTTTAAGTTCTTCCTTATCATGGTTGTGGTACCGTTTGGTTTGATATTCATTCGGCAGGGGTCCCATGCGGCGGTGGTGGTTGGCCCGTGTGGGAAAGTTCTTTTTTTGTTTGTTTTATGCTTTGGTTTTCCTTGTCAGCTAATGGATCTTGTTTAATCCAATTGGTTCTTAATGGATGGGAGACCGACTGCGATTCTAGTTGATATTTCACTAAGAGAAAATCAGTGCTAGATTTTTTCTAATGGTGGGGAGTCCATTTCGGCCGCCTATGCTAAGAATTCATTTTAATTTTGGATGCATCTTGGTAGGAAGTTTCTTTCTTTATGATGCAAGATTTTTTAGTTCTTTTCTTCTTTAGTGGATATTGGTATTCTTTATAGTGTGAACAATAGTTTGTTAGAAGCAAAGTTAAAAGGGAGGTGGATCAAATTTCATATTGTTTCTTGGGAAGTGGTTTCAATTTTATATTTTGTTTTGGGAAGGAGGTGTAATTTCTGTTTGGTAGTGGCTGAAATGTTTATGGTTTAAGAGGTTGGATTGTGCGGTTATGGAATCCTTAGTATTTGATTGATCAACTGGAAGATACTCTGTTTTTACAAAGGAGAAAAGAATTAATGGTGGGGAGAATTTTCACACTCAAACTTTTATTTTTTACCTATAGACCAGTTTATCTTTTGGAATTGGGGTTATGGATCATTTCCTTTGTGTGATGATTTTAAATTTTGAGTTTTAGGTTGTCTTTTCTCTTAGTGTGCGACCAGCTCACGGTTTGGGGAAACTGTGCGACTTGCCTCAGGTAAACGTGTGATCCTTGGGGTTCCTCTGGTTGAGGGTGCATGACCTATGCATGATTAGAAAAATTGTGTAGTAAGTGTTCTGGGAGCCACTATCTCATGGTAGAACCACCCATCACGATTGGCATAAAGTTTACCAAACTGTGCAGCCAAACCATGCATGCTACCCATAACATAATAATTATAAAATTCATAAACTACCATTTTGGGATTTAACCCCAAATCCACCCATTTCTTCCCCTACATAGTTTGTATGTCCATAGGGGTGCCTCTCCTTGGTTCTTCAAGCCTACTCATTCCTCCCTTGGTGTATATCTATGTATTTCTTCATGTTTTAAGGAATATTTCCCAAGTTAACCTTCTCTATTCTCCACCCTCTTCATTGTTATTTCATTTTCTACTGAGTTTCTCTGCTCCCATGGTCATGTGTATATAGGGTTCATCTTTCACTTCATTTATGTTGGTGGTTTCATGGGTTTAAGGTTCCTCTTGGAAAATAATGGCTCTTGGAACCTTTCTGGTTTGATTTCAGGTGTTCGTTGTCAAAGCACCATGAGTTTGAGATAGGTTTCCCTTTGAACTTGACTTTATAATTTAAGATTCTTTGGTTTCATTTTTTTTCACCTCCCTTTTATACTATATAATTTTGAGTGGTCTTTGTAATATTTTTTGGTGTGAAAAAATGGTGGTTTCTTTCTTGTTATAAAGTATATATAATTGTTTTGTTATATTGTTCACACTAAGTGTTTGATAAAATCTTAGTTTGGACTTTACGTGTAATTTTTAATATCTAATGTAAGGTTTGTCTTTGTAAATATATTTTTAGAATTTTAGAATATGGTTTGGGTTTCTTAAATGTGGTTTCCATGTGGTTTATAGTTTAAAATAAGTGTTTATTTGGATTTTTAAAGTGGATTGACATGTGACAGTGGATTGTGGTTTGTTAGGAATTTTGATGAAAATGGATTTGGCTGGTAAATTTGGTGTGATTAAATTAAAGTAATTGTTTTATAAATTTTTATGAAATTGAAAATAATGTATTTTTAACTTTTTGAAAAGCTTATTTGATTCTTTTATAAGTGATAGTTTTTGTGAGAATAACATGAGGCCTGTTTGGAACTTTTATGAATGTGGTTAGATAGTTTTTTAGGAAAACTCCCCTTCGATAATTCTATTGTCAATTTTATGTGAATGGGTTAGATTTACTCACTGTGGAATCCTTTATAACAATTTACGTAATGTGGAAATGGGATATCCTTAGTGTGGGATCATTTTTTATTTATGCGTTGTAAGGAAAATAGATTAATCCTTGGAGTGAATTAGGTGATGCCTACTGCGTAAATTATTATAAATGAGCATGTGATTGGATGATCTATTGGAATGAGCTGGATCACCCTCTTCTATACTCTTGACATAGAGAACATGGAACACCTATTTAATTTTTTGAGAATTATTGTTTGACAAGTTAGGTTACACACTAACTAGTGGCCCAAAACATAGGGATATATTGTGTTTTATTACTATAGGAATGGGCCCCTCGGTCTGTACCATGTAGGTTATGTACAAGAATGTGGGTATTATTAATTTCATCAAGTGAAGCATGATTTCTAAGAAGTGTCAACATGTATTAGTATGTTCTATATTATTCACAAGATCCTAGGTTCAGCTATATCTATTAGAACATAGTTTCTTGTATTGATGATTGAGATTATTATTGGTTTGTTACTCTTGTGTGCTTATTTACATTTCCATTATTATATAATTATTGTGGTGTTCTCATGTTTGGTATGTATCTTTTAGAAGCAATGTTTTGGATTTCAAAGGCTCATGAAAAATGTTTAAAAGTAGAAATGTTTTATACTCTCTTATACAGTTTTGAAAAGTAAGCATCAATTTCCTCTTGAAAATGTTAATGTTTCTTAAATTGAAAATAATTTTGATTTGGAATGAAAAGGTAAATAGATTTTATTTTGTTTTAAATTAAAAAATGTGGAAAATATTACTTTTATATATTGTATTTCATACTTGAATAAGATATTTGTTTTATTTTTAAGAGAGTGCATTGAGAATAGATTTGTTTGGGAATGCATACAAGGTTTTAATACTCACTCCTATAGTTTTTTCTTATTTTTATATTTTGGTGAAGGTCTCACATTTCTTTAAATTTTTGTGGGTGACGGTTGGTTTTGGTGTTGGAGAGTGGCCCTTAGGGTCACATACAGATGTGTGTTCATCTAGTGATGTTTGAGTTTTGTTGTATAGGTTGTTTTATATTTAGTTTTTTTTAAAAGATGTTTAGTTGGATACTTTTATATTATTTGAGATGTTTTGTTTATCTTTTTATTGTTCAGTTTTTTTATTTTGGGATAAATCATTCCATTAGTTACTCAGATGACTCCAAATACTAATTTCCAGCCTGTGGGGATCGGGAATTCCCTTCAGGCCTTACCACTGATTGACTTGGGTGACTAATTCAGGGTCGAATCAGGTTGGTTTGTTAACTTATTCTTGTCCATTTTACTTTATATGATCATAATTGTCATTTTATGATGGAAAAATCAAATGATTTGATGTTTTCTCTTCTTTTTACCTCATTTTTCAAAACATTCTATGAATACTATTAATAATGAGGGTTGGCCATATAATCTTTATGATATTGAAATTTTATAACATCTTCTTATATCCTAAAATATGATACTAATACTTTTTAGAACAATTTCTACTCTTATTAAAGTCATTTCAGTAATTTAAAAGGAAAACATGAATCATCTAAAGCACATCCCTTGGGATTTTCAAACTAGGTGTGTAGCAAGACCCATTGTCGTGCACCAATTCTAGACTGAGTCTAGCTTAATGCGGTGTTTTTAGGTTTTACCCCTTGGTATACCTGTACTAGATTCAAATCCACTAGTAGTATCTAGTCAAAGATTTGATTGCTTATATGACCACATAATCTGTATGTTATAAAAATTTTATAACATTTTCTAATATCCTAAAAGATGACACTAATGTTTTTAGTACAATATTTAACATTCCTAAAGGTTTGTTCAATGGTTTATAAACATAATGTGATTAATATAAAACATATCCATCGACATTAACAAAACATGCATGCAATAAGTGATGAATCATCTAAATCATATGAGTAACAAATAAAGTATCCAGTTAAGCGTTTTTGTCATCCATTTTTTCATCTTTCATCCTATGTTTATAATATGTTAATACAAAGTTAATAATTGGTTAATCATTAGTTAATCAATAGTTAATCATTCTTTAATCAGTGGTTAATAAATATTTAATCATTACTTAATCATTATTTAATTATTATTTAACAACCCTTTAATCATTCCTTAGTAATTATTTAATCACTAGTTAATCATTACTTAATCATCCTTTAACCATTATTTAATCAGTACTTAATCAATAATTAATCATTAGTTAATCATTCATTAATCATTAATTAGTCCTTTGTTAATCATTATTTAGTAATTCTTTAATCATTATTTAATAATTCATTTATCATTCCGTAATCATTCTTTAATCTTTCTTTAATCATTTTTTAATCATTAGTTAATAATTCTTTAATCTTTACTTAATAATTATTTAATCATTTATTAATAATTAGTTAACCATTAGCTAACCATTTCTTAATAATTAGTTAATAATTATTTAATCATTAGCTAATTATTAGTTAATCTTTAATTAATCATTAGTTAATCATTAATTAACCATTAGTCAATAATTATCTAATAATTAATTAATCATTCCTTAATCATTCTTTAATCGTTCTTTAATAATTCCTTAATAATTATTTCATAATTCATTAATTATTAAACAAAAACCTTCCAACATTTTCCTATTATGTGGAACTATTATAGGTGGGAACTGTTCATTTTAACAAAACATGAATGGGTAGTGGAGAAAAATGATGCCATCTCACCTATCTTCCTTGTGGGTTCATGCTAGGGTTCCCTACTAAAATTATTATAGATAGTTTTCTACATCCTAGAAATTCCATGAAAGAAATCAAGTAGAGCTCTATCCAAGACATTTAATATAAGGAAAATAGTTTCACCATATATTAGGAGCTCGCACCATGGATATGATGGTGTTCCGTATGTGAAGGATTTCATTAAGTCACGATCTTCTGATTATCACCATGAAATTATGAATTTAGGGGAGCCCAAAGGTTACCTTAAAATCCCGATGATGTGGATGGGTTTCAACATTAAAAATGGATAATATTCCTAGATGTTTCATGGAGTCCTTACATCATAGTTTTAGCATGAACATGATATTGCGATGTGGATGAAGGTTGAAGGAAATTATTTTCATGAAGAAATGATGGTTGTAGTGTGTTGTTTTCCCTAAACCATAAGATATCTCAAATGGATTGTGATTCAAGTTTAAGGCTTTATGTAATCTATGTTGTAGCCTCTATCAAAATCCAAAACTTGGTTAAGTAAGGGAAAATAAGTTCAAGATATGGATGACAAAGTTAGAAGAAGAAAATTTATGTTGTTTGAGTTGTGCAGTATTTTTTTATCTCTCTTAACTATCGTTTTCACCATAGAGATGTTCCTTTATTAGGTAATTTTACTTTACCACAACGAAGTTAAAATAATTTATTCAATGTGTCTCATAGATATTGATATAATCAATATCATGAGGTGATAAGAGTGGTTACAGAAAAAGGAAAACCATCCCTTTAAATCAGTTCCCCACTCCTCTATTCTTTCTTTATCATTTAAATAATTTAATTCAATAACTTACTAATTCATTAATATAGTAAAATTATTAACTTTACTTTAGTTTCAAATTATAGTGTTGTGTTTCGAAATATATAGAATTTATTTTGAATATTATAACTAGTATTCCTTATTCTTCACAAGATTGACCATGTACTTTCACTACACTACACTTTTAGGGTTAGTGATTGTAGGGGAAAAATATAAATTCAACACTTGTAAACATTATTCAATTAATTACACATTGAGTCTAATTATATCACCAATTATCCTCATTTTTATTTAGTATAATTCATTATTTTTATTATTCCAATCCATACTATCCATCCAAAGAGAGAAATAACATCCAAAATAAAAAATTCACACATGAATAAGAAATGGTCTCGAATCACCAAACTCAATAAAATATTTAATAGACAATAAAAAATATGGAAAATATAAGATCTAATCAAAATTCCTCAACCATTAAAGGGAATCCTCAATAACCTAGAGAAAATTAATTACTATGATAACCATAACTCAAGGCATGTAAAACCAAATACAATCTGCTACCACAACCTTCCCAAATGAATAACATGGATGGAATCCAAGAGATAAGGATAAGAAACTGACCTCAAATCATGAAAAATGGATCAGTGATAGAAATTTATCAAGGATAAGAAAGGTCACTAAAATCCCCCCCTAAAATTCAGTTAAGGCCTCCAAAGGTTGAGAGAAATAACTATAAAAGAATGGGATTCATAGGGGAACTAAAATTTATACCAAATTTAGAAAACACCAGGTCGTGGAATGGAATTACATAATCACTCTATGATGGTGCTATATTTATTTTCAATCTAAAAATTAAGCCATATATCTCATATCTTTCATCATTTAAACCCCAATAAAACTATTTTATTCTAATATGATCAATGAAGGGTCTTTTCATGACCAAATCATTATGGAATGACATCATCGAAGATAAAATCACAAGAATCCATCTCCTTAGGATCTATACTATGAATAATTTGACCATTCCTCCAAGATTATTTTTGAAAAATATAATAAATTTCCCAAGAAACCTTTGGGTTGTGAACAAAACTTAAATTTTGTGACCATAAAAAATACAATGGGAAACTTTTAATGTTTTTTCATGACTTATTAACATTTATCAAAATATTCATAACACTCCTTAACTTTCCAAAAACCCACCTTAAAACCCTATTATTGTGACATTCCCAATAGTTCTATGACCTAACTCTCAGTGCCTTCTAAAAATATCTTGGCCCATGAGTGAGGTCTGAAACACCTCCTCTATACTATGAAACACCAATAATATTTTAGCCCCTATACTGTAACCAACACTACATGTTGTGATTCCAATGTCTATGTTGTGACCTACCTCTTCCATCTAAAATTTTAGATCAACCTCTACCTCTGTTCCTATAACCTCTACCCAACACCTCAAACACCCAAATCATGAAAAGTAAAGAGATTGAATGTTTTATACTAATACATTAGACACATCTGAAACAATTATCATCCTTGAGAATCAAAACAAAACCCAAAAAGGAAAACCACATCTTGCAAGACCAACTATCCTTGGGTGATACCTCTATAAAATATAAAATGTACTTACCAAGAAGAAAAAACAAAGAAAATCATTTCAATCAACTCATAAAAAACCAACCATCTCATAATAAAAGAAAATAAAGATCCAAATATCCTAGGATAATAAACTCACATTTGAGAATCATGTTACCAAGTACATTCCACCAGACCTACATTTCTCCACAAAAGTGAAAAAATTTAATAACTCTTTAATAAAACACCTTATCTCAATGATCCTAGATCTTGATCATTCTGTCAATGAGGGTCATTTAATCATTTACATCTATCTACCTAGAGTCAATGACTTGGGAGTAGTAATGGATATATTGATGAAGCTATTGAACATGGAAGATACAATTGATCTAGTCTAACTAAATAAGAAGAATGAATAGATATGGAAACTCACCAATATACTATAATACATCAAAAGTGATAAAAAATAGGGAGCAATATTAGTACAAAAACCCAACATACCCTATCCATGATAAGAGGAAACCCTAAAGGATACATGATCACTGAACTCAAACAATATAATCCTATACATCTAATCAAAATAAATTTTTTGAAGACCTTTCACCATGTTCATCCACTCCCAAATCATCAGGACCATCCCTATCATGATTTTCACCACTTTGGGTCTATAATTCATTGAATCCGCAACCTCAGTCTTGTATAATGTAGTTCTATAATTTTTCTAATATAAAACCCCATACTGATCCATTTTAATGGAAGAGTGATAAATATTATTGAATGAAAATTAAAAAAGGTAATGTGTTTTATCCATCTTCCACTGAAATCCTACATGCATGATGTTGGGTAAAAATCCCTCAAGGTAATATTGTAGTGTTTTTAGATCTTTTGTTTTTTTGATAAAGTAGGTTTAAAAGGTTAGTTATGGAGTTTGAATTTTATTATTAAAGAGGTATGATGATAAATATTTAATAAATAGTTATATAATCTTTTTAAGTGCTATATAATGTTACTTGTATGATGTGGCATCATTTCCCAGTGTTTACCAAATTTTTGGGTCCAAAAATTTTGAAGATGGAAAAAGGTGTTTTTTGTAAAGGAAGGATTTTCATGTAAATGTAAAAGTTGTATAAAAAGGTGAATGTGTTTTCAAATGTTGTGTGAAAGTGATTATTCAGTTCCATCACATCAAAATAAGTAAAAGTCTAGTGTTTCATATATGTTTTAAAACTTTTCATAGCTTAGAGTTGGAGGACACAAGTACAATTGCTCGATTCCATTAAATAGAGATACAATTTCACGAAGGTGGTGAGTTCCATGCTAAAGGTGATGTTAAATAATTTAAATTCAGAAAAAAATTAAATTTTCACACATAGTTAAAGGTGTGAATGGTAGTTGTGTGAACAGATGATCATGTTAATAAATAGGCAGCTACCCCCTCATTTGAGTGGCTCTACTCTAGGAGAATATCAGGGATCTGAATCATATAATAGTTGGGTGAAGATATTTCTTTCATTAATAAATGACTAAAACAATAGTTTAATTAAGAAACTAGAATTTTGTTTACAAGACCAAGTGAGTTACATGAAAATAAAAAATTTTCATAAAAAATGATAGTTTCGTGATGAGATGAATATTTGAATGAAAGTTAACGTTTCATGATAAAACATAAAATTTAAGTGAAATTTGGTAGATATTCACACAAGTCATTAAATGGTTTCATGAAAGATAAATTTGTGTGAACCTTCAAGGATTTTCCAAATGTTTCTATGATAAAGTGGCTGTCATCATGTGGATAAATTTGAGCTTCATCATGCATAAAATGAGATGTAATTTTTTTTGATTCAAATGATCAAAAGAAGAATCATTTGAAGGATATGTGAGAAAAAATATATTTGGAAAGTAGAGAGCTTTAAAATTTTGATTGGTTTCAATCCATGAGGGAAAATGATTCTACTCCAAACTTTGTAATAAAAATGTGGTTTAGTGGATTTGGTATGTGAGCACATTGATTGGGCATGCTCTTTGGATGCACTAGTGCAGAAAACGTTTTTTACGTCACCATTTTTTACGTCGGTTATATAAAACCGACTTCATAATATGTAAAACGAGGTTTTTTATGTCGGTTATTTAATAACCGACATAAAAACCTGTGTTTAGTACACCTTTAACGTCGGTTATAAAAATAACCGACGTTATTAATCGCGCGGCTTCGTTTTTTACGTCGGTTATACATTAACCGTCGTAAAAAACAGAAGTGGGGGGCGTTTTTTACGTCGGTTATTCAATAACCGACGTAAAAAACACGGTTTTTGAAGGCCTTTTTACGTCGGTTATAAACTAACCGACGTAAAAAAAGAATTCGCAGATGTTTTTGACGTCGGTTATGGAATAACCGACGTAATAAAACGCGGATTTTGAGCCCTTTATAACGTCAGTTATGAAATAACCGACGTAAAAAAAGAATCGGAGGGAGGTTTTTACGTCGGTTATTGAATAACCGACGTTATAATTGTTTTTAAAAAAATTATAACGTCGGTTATTGAATAACCGACGTGATAACTCATTTAAAAATTTACCCAGACCCGTGGAATGTCATTCGCGAGTTTACCTTCGACAGTCGCAACTCGTCTCTCTCGCGCGTAAACCCGAATCGGCTCGTCCATTTCGTGGGTTTAGATTCATTTTGCGATCATCGTTTCTCATATTTAATCTCCTCGGATCAATCATCTAAACTCGCAGCACTCAGGTAATCCTCCCACTCGTTCGTTTTTTTTCGCAGATAGTATATATATATGTGTTGTGTTTTTTTTGTTGAAACTAGCTAAGATTCTTCGATTGCAAACCCTTTTAACTCGTTTTGGCACCAGAATCTTATTTATCATCCCTAGATCTATTAGTTAGACTTGCAATATTGAATAATTTTATGATTTCACTAATTTATCATCGTTTTCTAAACAAATAAAACCACCATTATTTCTAGAACCTCTACTAGATCCATTGCATCCATCAATATACATATTTGGATCTGAAAGCATCCCTTAAGCCTTATGTTCGATGCTAACATCCTTTACTGATCTATAGAAAATATGATGGTCTGCTAAGCTCTCCATTTAAAAGTCAAACCCCACCAATTATTCATCCTCATCATGAGAAAATGGCACAACATCTGAATTTCTGATTCAATCTCTTGGGTCACTGAACAAACATTAACTCCTTCAAATCCACACCTGGAATAGACAACCTAATGTCGAGTTCCTTCTCTATCTATTGAAACTCAGTTCTTCCTCCACACCTAAAAACATTCTTTGAATGGCCCAACTTCTTGTTATGGTAAATTTTCAGTGATTCCAGGGGGGTGGGAGGGCTATCAAGAGGGTTGGGGGGTGTCCAGGGGGGTGTCCAAGGGGGTAGGGTGTGGGGGGTGGTGTCCAGGAGGGGTAGGGGGCTGTCCAGAGGGGTCGGGGGGTGTCCAGGGGGGTTTACAAGGGGGTGGGTGGGTGTGGGGGGCTGTCCAAGGGTGTGGGTGGGTGTTGGGGGGTGTCCAGGGGGGTGTCCAAGGGGGGTAGGGGGTGGGGGGTGGTGTTTAGGAGGGGTGGGGGGGGGGGGGCTGTCCAGAGGGTTGGGGGGTGTCCAGGGGGGTGTCCAAGCAGGTCGGGGGTGGGGGGTTGTGTCCAGGAGGGGTGGGGGTGCTTTCTAGAGGGGTCGGGGGCTGTCCAGAGGGGTCGGGGGGTGTCCAGGGTGGTGTCCAAGGGGATGGGTGGGTGTGGGGGGCTGTCCAAGGGGGTGGCGGCCTGTCCAGAGGGGTCGGTGGGGTGTCCAGGGGGGTGTCCAAGGGGTTGGATGGGTGTGGGGGGCTGTCCAAGTGGGTGGAGGCCTCTCCAGAGGGTATTTGGGGTTGTCCGGGTGGGTGGGGGGGCTGTCCAGAGGGTTGGGGGATGTCCAGGGGGGTGTCCAAGGGGGTAGGGGGTGGGGGGTGGTGTCCAGGAAGGGCGGGGGGCTGTCCATAGGGGTCGGGGGGTGTCCAGGGGGGTTTACAAGGGGGTGGGTGGGTGTGGGGGGCTGTCCAAGGGTGTGGGTGGGTGTTGGGGGGTGTCCAGGGGGGTGTCCAAGGGGGTAGGGGGTGGGGGTGGTGTCCATGGGGGGTGTTATATCTTACTATATTTTGTTTAAAAAATAATATTCAAGCATATTTTTTTTAAATACACATCGATTTGTTTTATATTTCAAAATTGTTTACATTCAAATTATGATTTTTTTCATATAAACATATATTTGTCTTATCTAAAAAATATATATATTTTTTCTATTTGTTATAGGTAATAATGAGTCGAAGTTGGATTACGGCACATCGAATGAGCAATGAATATGAGGAAGGTGTTGATGCCTTTTTGGAATTTGCTAAACAAAATGTTCCAAGTAGTGACATTTTTTTCTGTCCATTCCTGAAATGTTTGAATATGAAGAAGTTGAAAAGTAGAGAGATAAAAGATCATCTGATTTGTCATGGTTTCAATCCGAGTTACAACCCTTGGATTTGGCATAGCGAAACTGGACAGAATGTCACTGTTGAAAATGAATCGCAAGATGGTAACTCCGATGGAATTGAAGAAATGATTCGCGATATTGTAGCAGAACAAATTGAGATAGAACCGACAGTTGCACGTCTATATGGTGATGCCGAAAAACCATTATATCCTGGTTGTAAAGATTTTACGGTTTTGTCAGCGGTGTTAAGATTGATTAACCTGAAGGCAAAACATGGATGGAGTGACAGAAGTTTTACAGAGCTGCTACAATTGATGAAAGACATTCTTCCAAAAGATAACGATCTTCCAGATTCACATTATAAGGCCAAAAAAATATTATGCCCGATGGGATTGGGATACAGGAAAATACATGCCTGTCCGAATGAATGCATTATATATAGGAAGGAATATGAATTTCTGAAAGAGTGTCCTAAATGTGGGACATCACGGTATAAGGTGAAAGAAAAATCACAAGCTGATGTAGAGATTACAAAGCTCCCTTCAAAGGTATTTTGGTATCTTTCTATAATTCCTCGTTTCAAACGTTTATTTGCTAATTCACATGATGCAAAAAGGTTAAGATGGAATGCTGATGAGTGGGTATGTGATGGAAAAATACGTCATCCAGCTGATTGTCCACAATGGAAGAAAATTGATGCCCAGTACCCTACATTTGGAAATGAAATTAGAAATCTGAGACTAGGCTTGTGCACAGATGGAATGAATCCATACCGAACCCTCAGTAGCACACATAGTTCATGGCCTGTTTTATTGGTAATTTACAACCTCTCTCCTGAAGTTTGTATGAATCTAAAATATGTCATGTTGAGTATCATGATCTCTGGTCCAAAGCAACCCGGCAATGATATTGATGTATACTTGTCACCGCTGATTGATGATTTGAAACTGTTATGGGCTGATGGTATTAGGGTGTATGATTCTTATAAAATGGAATATTTTCAACTGCATGCAGTGCTTCTATTCACTATAAATGAATTCCCAGAGTATGGAAATTTGTCTGGATACATTGTTAAAGGGCATAAAGCATGTCCAATTTGCGAAAAACAGACGTCATATTGTCAATTGCATCATGGGAGGAAAACAGTGTACATGGGTCATCGAAAGTTTTTGCCTATGGATCACCCTTATAGAAGACTGAAAAAGGCATTCAATGGCTCACAAGAATTTGATACTGCTCCAAAACCTTTATCCCCAGATTTATATTTTGAGAGGGTGAAAAACCTTGATGTGACATTGGGAAAGACACAGAAATATGGTAATGATAGACATATTTGGAAGAAAAGGTCAATATTTTTTGAGCTACCATATTGGAGGTATCATGAAGTCAAACATAATATTGATGTCATGCACGTGGAGAAGAATATATGTGATTCTTTGATCGGAACATTGCTAGATATTAAAGGAAAGACAAAATATGGGTTGAATGCAAGGTTAGACCTACTATCAATGGGAATACGTTTGGAGTTAGCTCCCACTCCTAAAGGAAGACGAACATTTCTTCCCCCGGCTTGTCATACATTATCGAAGAGGGAGAAAAGTAGCTTCTGTCAGTGTCTTCATGATATCAAAGTGCCTCAAGGTTATTCTTCAAATGTAAAAAATTTTGTCTCATTGAAAGACTTGAAGTTGATAGGTATGAAATCACATGATTGTCACGTCATGATGCAAAAAAATTCTACCAGTTGCACTGTGTGGAATATTGCCCATCCGTGTCAGAAAGACTATAATGAGGTTGTGTTATTTTTTCAATTAAATTTGTAACAAGGCGATTGATGTGAATGCTTTGAACATTTTAGAAAAGGATGCAATTTTTATACTTTGTCATTTGGAAATGTATTTTCCTCCAACTTTTTTTGATATGATGGTGCATTTAATGATTCATCTGGTTCGAGAAATAAAGCTTTGTGGACCTGTATATCTTCGTTGGATGTATCCTTTTGAAAGGTATATGAAAATATTAAAGGGATATGTTAAAAATCCATATCGACCTGAAGCCTCCATTATTGAAAAGTATATTTTTGAAGAGGTAGCAAAGTTTTGTACGAGCTACTTGGCTACGGCGCAACACATAGGTTTGCCTCAATCTCGCCATGAACGGGTTAATAATGAGGGAAAGGGGATTCGTGGCTTGAAAGTCAAATCACTGTCAGCTGAACATATGAAGAAGTTAGAATCATACATCTTGAATAACATAGCTGATGTTCAACCGTATATCACATTGCATATTAATGAGTTGAAACAATGTCATCCAAAGAAGAAAGAAATGTGGATTTTGAATGAGCACAACAAAACTTTTTTGCCATGGTTTAAAAAGACCTTGCTTGGTAGATCAGATGTATCAGAGACATTAAAATGGATAGTGGGTGGTCCATCTTTAAATGTGATAACATGGTCCTCTTATGAAATTAATGGCTATACATTTCATACGAAAGCTCAGGACAACAGAAGTGCAGTTCAGAATAGTGGTGTATTGGTGTTTGCAGAAGCAATGCATTTTTCGAGTGCTAAGGACAGAAACCCAATTTCGGCATCAAGTGCATATTATGGAGTGATTGAAGACATATGGGAGGCTGATTACTTTAAAATTAAAGTTCCTGTTTTTAACTGTAAATGGTTTATCGGTAACAACAGTGTCAGACACGATGAATTTGGAATGACACTTGTTAATCTGAATAGATTGGAAGACACAACTGATTCTTTTATAATGGCAACACATGCCAAACAAATTTTCTATGTAGTAGATCAATCAGATATGCAGTGGGATGTTGTTTTACAAGGGAAAAAACAATATGTTGGTGAGGATGAATTTGATGAAGATGCTGATTTATGTGAGATCCCTACTTCCATGGAAAGATTAACAGAACATAATGATGAGTATGTTGAAGACATGGTTTGTGCCATAAGGAACGATCACGGCGAAGGAATTTGGGAAAACAATCCAACTGTACATTCCTAAAATTACAGGTAACACATGTTTATTTCTTGTTTACATTTAATTTTTTCATATAATGTTAGATATTGTAAATTTTTTACTTATTAAAACATGTATCAAACCAAAATGATAAATCAATAAAAACCGTAAAGAGGAGAAGTCCTGGGCGCACCGGCTGGCCGGTGGTGGATCACTGGTTGGCCGGTGGTCCAGAGCAAAGCTGTCTGGTCCACCGGCCGGCCGGTGATGAGCCAGCGGCCGGCCGGTGGTCCAGACAGAGAGGAAGGCTCTCTGTCTGGTCCACCGGCCGGCTGGTGGTGATCCAGAGGCCGGCCGGTGGTGATCCAGCGGCCGACCGGTGGTCCAGACAGGAAGGCTCTGTCTGGTCCACCGGCCGGCCGGTGGTGAGCCAGTGGCCGGCCGGTGGCACCAGGCAGTGGGCAAGTCTACTGCCTGGGTCCTCCGGCTAACCGGTGAGCTCACACCGGCTGACTGGTGGACTCAGTGAGTCCACTTTTCAGCTTTCTTGGGCCAACTCCTTGGCAACCTTTTTCCTATGTTTACCATGTTTATCATTGTTTAACATGCTTACCATATTACCAATGTTTACTATTATGTAATTTAGTACACTTTTCTATTTTCTGATTAAGTATTATTACAATATTTGAATTTGTATATTTGTGAACTAATGTTTGTTTTTTTGATTTGAAGGAAAATGACAGATCAATCAGTTGATCAGCCACATGATTCTGGAGATGAGCATATTGGTCATACATCTGGGGAGGAACATTCACATGCTCCTATTACGAAAAAGAGTTCAAAGGTTGGTAAGCGTGGGTGCACACGTTTACCAAAATTATCACTTGCCCGTACGAAGGAGGAGAGGATAGTCGTGGAGTTTGATGATGATGATCTTCCTAGAGGTCCAAATGCTAAAGATTTTAAGGGCTTTGTAGCAACTCAGGCTAAGAGCAAAGTAAGCATTCTCTATGATGATTGGAGAAGTGTGGATAAGGCGATAATTTCTCAGCTATGGGAGACCATTTTGGTAAGATCTTTTGCTATTTTTTGACTGTTCTTTAAATGTTTCTAGTATATATAATATTTTAACCTCTTTTTTATCAGATGACATTTGATATTCCTGACACTGGAGGAGTCAGGAAGAAATGCTTATCGTTGGCTGCTAGGAGATGGAGGGATTTCAAATCAACCCTCTCATCTGATTTCATTTATGGTCATAGTAGTCATGAGAATCCATGTCGTATATATCCTTTTATAGATGAAGACACATGGAGACAATTTTTTGAAAGTAGAAGAAAAGAATCATTTTTGGTAAGGGCAATGTAAACTTTTATAAGATTTCTTATATAAATGATCTTATTATTGTTTTGTTAATGATTACTTATTCTTAATTTACAGAAAACAAGGAAATCTCATCAAGAGATCCAATCTAAAAATGTATACCCTCATAGTTTATCTCGGGGAGGGTATGCATTATTGGAAGAACAAATGATGGAAGAAAAATTTCAACAACTAAGAGCTGAGTCTTCAAGCTCTGGAGAGGTGGCCCCTCCATCCCCTCCATCTAGACATGAGAAATGGAAAAGAGCTCGGAAGGGAAAAAAAGTACAATATCTTTCGGAAGAATCGAGACTCGTAGTTGAGAGTATTGTAAGATATCTATTTTATTTATTTAAGTTTACTATTTTCGTCATATATTTCCAATCATTACAGAAATGTTCAATTAATTATTACAGGACTCTCTTGAGGAGCAGAGTTCACAGGGGACATTTACACCATCTGGGAGGGAAGATATTTTATCTGTGGCATTGGGAAAGCCCGAACATCCTGGCCGTGTAAGAGGATATCCGGCAGGTGTATCGGTAATAAAAGTGTTTCCACGTTCCTCAACTTCTAACGTTGAGGGAGTTTATAAAAAAAAAATAGAATCCTTGGAGGATGAAGTCCATAATATTAATGCGACAATGGAGGACAAGATTAGAGCATCGGTGCAGTTTATGTTTGCAGACTTGCAAAGACAATTTCAGGGTGCAGCTCCCACTCCACCTCTCCCAGTAGCTCCCACTCCCCCACCTCAGCCTGCGAACCCCATTTTTGATCCTCCTCCTCCGCCGCAGCTACCTACTTATTGTGAGTTGTATGTTGATGATCCTCAACATCATATAGTTTCATATGGGATGGTATATTGTATAGGAGATACAGTTCATCATCAACAGTTAGAGGTAGAGAATCAGAGGGTCACTGTACAGGATATTATAGATAGATCAGCTCGGATACCATTACCTACAGATGAGGTGATGACAGATGGACATAGTATCGACCATTTTTTACTTTGGCCATCCAGACTTCTTCGACTCATTACCATAGAGGTATGGATGTTATATCTTTTATTTTATATTTTTATTAATGTTTTATCATTTGAAAACTAATATATTTTTCAATTTATTTTTACAGGAATACTTCAATGGTAAAGAAATACTGTATAGAAAACAACAAAGACAAATAGCTATGACATCAGATGCAGATACTAGCAGTCTTGACAAATTGTCAAGATATTCAAATTTGTTGGCGGATCATTATGACTTTACAATGGAAGCTCATGTCTGTGGACGTGAACTAAGTGTGGGGATTATGAAAACTGATATCATGGAGTTTGTCACTGGAGATAAGTTGGGCATCAACGTGGTGCAAATTTTTATCATGTAAGTATTAACACCTTTTCCTTGCATTATATTTATTAAAAATGTATACTTATGTCTGCTTTGTATTAGGTATCTGTATAAAATTTGTGAGAGGAATGAGCTGACAGATGTATATGGATTCGTGGACCCACAATTGATTTCCCCTGAAGCATGTGCATTGGATGAGGAACAAAGAATGCTTTATATTGCTGATAGATTTGAAAATAATGTAATCACACAGTGTTAGATGATGCCTTTTTGTGAGAGGTATGAAACACATCCCTCTCAAAGAGTTAATTATCTTTTAACATAAAAAACCACTAACGTTAAATTTCCTTTTATCAGGGATCATTGGATGTTAGGGGTTTTTTTCCCTAGGGAGAAAACACTTTATTGGATATGCTCTCTCCATGATGATGTGCGAGAAAGTTTTAAGAATATATTGGAAACGTAAGTTTCAATTTCACAATAGTTTTATATATTATAATGAATTTTAAATTTACCCCATTCGTATTATTTTCTAACAGGGCATGGGTCCACTTTCGAAAAAGCACAAAGAAAAGGAATTTCAAGATCAAATATGTACATGCGAAGGTAAATATCCATTTATAATTTGTACATTTTGATTTATTACATAAAAATAATATATTGAATTTACACTCATTCAAACAGAAATGTCATGAGCAACAAGGCATCATCGAATGCGGATATTACATGTTAAGATTTATGTATGAAATAATAACAACTGGGACAGTTCTGAGTTTTGACCTTGTAAGATTTCCTCTTTCTCATAATATTTCAATTTCATTTATTCATTATACACGTTGACTACTATCCTTTTCCTTTGTATCTTTTTGATGACCCTCAACCCTTTACTGCTGAAGATATCAAACACTTACAAGTGGAGTGGTCAAATTATTTTACAGGTTTGATTGACTTTTAGTTGTTTGTAATGTAAAATGTAATTTTGAATATTGTCAATGTAATTGTGTATTTCGTAGTCGTTTAGGTTGGATTTAGTTTTTTTTGAAGTTGACAGTGTAAGTTTTGAATGTTATATAAGTGAATGTTTAATTTTTCTCTACTTCTTGTTTTGGTCTACTGTTGATGGTTTTTCTGGTCTGGATTTTGGTATGGGGGGAGAGGTTCCAAGGGGGTGGGTGGGTGTTTGGGGGGTGTCCAAGGGATATGGGAGGGGTGTCCAAGGTGTGTTTGGGGCTGTCCTAGGGGTCGGGGGGGGGGGGGGGGGGGTGTAAATGAGGGTGGGGGGTGTCCAAGGGGTGGGGGGTGTCCAAGGGATATGGGAGGGGTGTCCAAGGTGTGTTTGGGGCTGTCCAAGGAGTCGGTTGGGTGTAAATGAGGGTGGGGGCTGTCCAAGGGGTGGGGGGGTGTCCAAGTGGTGGGGGGGGGGGGTGTCCAAGGGATATAGGAGGGGTGTCCAAGGGGTGTTTGGGGCTGTCCAAGGGGATGGGGGGGGGGGGGGTTTCCAAGGGGTAGGGGGGGTTTCCAAGGGGTCGGGGGGTGTCCAGGGGGTGGGGGGGATGTCCAAGGGGTGGGGGGTGTCTAAGGGGTGGGGGGGTGTCCAAGGGATATGGGAGGGGTGTCCAAGGGGTGTTTGGGGCTGTCCTAGTGTTCAGGGGGTGTAAATGAGGGTGGGGGGCTGTCGAAGGAGTGGGGGGGGGGTGTCCAAGGGGTGGGGGGTGTCCAAGGGATATGGGAGTGGTGTCCAAGGTGTCTGGGAGTTCTGTCCAAGGGGCCGGTTGGGTGTAAATGAGGGTGGGGGGGGGGTGTCCAAGGGGTGGGGGGGGGGGGGTGTTCAAGGGGTGGGGGGTGTCCAAGGGATATGGGAGGGGTGTCCAAGGGGTGTTTGGGGCTGTCCAAGGGCTCGGGGGGGGGGGGGGGGTGTCCAATGGGTGTTTGAGGCTGTACTAGGGGTCTTGGGGGTGTAAATGAGGGTGGGGTGATGTCCAAGGGGTGGGGGGGGGGTGTCCAAGGGTTGTGGTGGGGCTCCAATGTGGTGGGGGAGGGCTGGCCAGGTTGTTAGGTGGGTATAGATGAGGGTGGGGTTCAGTTGGGGCTTGGGGGAGGGCTGGCATGGTTATTTTTGTTGTTTGGTTTCTGGTTGCTTTTTGGTGAGAGCAGTGCAATTTTTTTTAAAAAAAAATATCGCTTTCACGTCGGTTATAAAATAACCGACGTCATAAATAAATCGGTAGGGGTTTATCACGTCGGTTTTTTCGAGAACCGACGTGATAAACCGTTCCTGGGCCTTTTATCACGTCAGTTCTTAATATAACCGACGTGCTAAAAGGCCTGGGAATCGATTTACCACGTCGGTTATTAGATAACCAACGTGCTAAAACGTTTCCCATGCCTTTTTATCACGTCGGTTATTTAAGAAACCGACGTGATAATAGGCCCGGGGAAGGGTTTATCACGTCGGTTATGTCATAACCGACGTGATAAATGATATCCCAAGCGTTTTATCACGTCAGTTTAGAAAATAACCGACGTGATAACCCCCCCCCCCGCGCATATTTATCACGTCGGTTATTAATGAACCGACGTGATAAACACCGTGATGTTAGGGATGTTACGTCGGGTTTTAAATAACCGACGTAAAAAACGTTATTTATAACGTCGTCCATAATAACGTCGCCTAAAAACCGACATAAATAATGAAAAATAACCGACGTAAAAAATGTTTTCTGCACTAGTGATGTATCCTAGTGTGGTTGAATCAAGTAAAATTATTTTGTCTCATATATGATTTTATTTCTACTCATACATTAATTTGGTAATGTGAGAGAAGAGTATTGATTAATGATGAAATAAGATATGAAGGCGCATTTGTTTTAATCATTCATACCCTGATTTACCCCCCTATCAGGATATTTAACATAATTAGGATAAAAATTGGCATTAGAGACAAAGGTTAAAATCATTTTTTCACTATTAGTGGTTTCATTGGAGGTTCTTAATCTCAAAGGTATTCCAATATTAGATGGAAAGAATTTTCATTTCTTAAATAATCAGATAAAGCACTACATCTAATCATTACCTTCTGTGGAACAAATTTGAGGACCTGGGAATGAACCCCAATGAGTCCGTAGATGAATTATTTAAACAAGTTAATATTGTTGTGGATGACATGTGTTGTCTAAGATAAATTATTAAGTATTTAAAAATACTTAAGTGAATTTTGATAAGACTTACACATCAATTCAATCTAAAAGTCTCACTATTTGGAAGATAAATATCTAAAAGAGATGAAATTGGATAGTTTTCATAGTACTCTTTTCTCATATGATATGAAAAATGATTATAATGATTTTGTGGAAAAGGGGGAGTCCTAAGAGGTGGCATTCAAGTCCCTGATTTAGCTCACTATTAAATTTGTCTAGGAAGAATAAGAGATTTATGATGTCATTTAATTACTTTTTTCAAATATATAAAGAGGAAAATGAAAGTTAAAGGTGAAAATTTCTCTAGAATTATATATATGTGTAAAGGTTAGATAAATTATAGAAAGGTGCGCTATGGAATTCCAAAATGATGATGAGGATAAATTCAAAATTACCATGAATAAGTATTCAACCTCGGTGAAGGGTATGAAAAATGTGATGTGAAATTTATTCAATAATAGGGAGTGAATTTCAAAAGAGAATGACTATTCTTAAGAATGTGAGGTTGAAGAGATGGAAGACTATAAGGATCATGGAAGAAAATATATGGTTGAAGTTTTGGGTATCTCCCTGATAAGAAAAGAAATATATGATGAGAAAGGATATGTAGAAGGAATTTTTAATCTCCATACTGAATTAGAAACCGCTCTTGAAGATATATACTTTTGGAGAGACAAAAAAAATATAACATAGTGGCTCATGATTCCAAAATATATATGTAGAAGTAGGAATAATAGAAGTATAATATGAAAGAATAAATTGAAACTCTTGAGTACAAGATCAATGTTTAAGAATATAAAATGATGATTGGTGGTTTTACTAACATAGAAAAAGATTAAATCAAATGTATCAAAGATTGTAAAGAGGATTTTGTTGATCATTGAAGAAAATTATAAGATCATGAGTGACTCTTGACTCCCAGTATGATGTCAGGAATATAGATTACTCAGGGAACAGAAAAGATGGAAGTGGGACATAGAAGTCTTATAAAACAATAGAAACAATCATATACTAATGAAAAAGATTTCATGGGGGCATGATAAAAAATATAATTATATATTGATTGGTGTTATACCATAATCTCACACTCTAAGGTTGAAAATTAATTTGGGTACAAATAAGATATAGAAGTTTTAGAGAATCCAATGAAAAACAATTCGTATAAATATGATCTACTAGAATTTGCATCATATTAGGTGTTATTACTATGGAAATATAAGAAATTCCCAAAATGAATATTCTAGAGACGAAATGTACTGAAGGGAAAAATTGTAAAAAAGGAATCCACATAGATTTCAATATTCCAAGAACAATGTTGATGGTCACTATTTATAGTGTGGAAGATTCCAACACGTAGATACAAATTTCTCACCAACAATGTAGAGGAATGTGTTGAAGTAGACCCAAAGTGGCCATAATCAGTATCTCAAAGAATCAAAAAATATCATGAAAAACAAAAATCAATTTATAACTCTTCAAGATGAATTTGTTACATCATACTCTGAGGATGATCAAGAATATCTATCTATAATAGGCATGATGGAGATGATGTGGATCAAAAAGAAAAGAGTTGAGTTGGATGTAATTATAGAGATTTCCCTTAAAACATCAAATCATGATGGTGTATGTATCATTTATAGTGAATTCACATATCATGTGATAGGAAATAAGGATCTTTTTAAAGACATAAAATACTATAAGTATGGTGTTGTTAAATTTGGAAATGATGAAGGAATGAAGATTATTATCGTGAGGAAAAATGAATTTGGAGGAAAAATATGAGACATTCTAATTTGTTGGTGGTCAAAGGTTACAGTATCAACTTATAATTTATTAGTCAATTGTGTGACTCAGTTCATTATATAATATATAATAAGAATTTATGTATCATCAAGGGAAAAGGAGTTACAATCATTTTTTAGGAAAATCACATAAAGGTAAATATCTACCTTATGAGTGAAGAGGATAAATGATTTATATATAAAGAGGAATAAAATATGTTGTGGAATAAATGAATTAACAATATATTCCAATAATATCTTTAATATCTATTCAAATCTGATTTATATCAAGATCTCTTGAAGCTATCATGTTATTATACTGACACATGGGATTATTTTCAATAAAGAAATATTATCGGAGAAACATATAAGGAAAAAGAAAAAATTTTGATTATAGTTCTTGAATTTGAGCATGAAAATGTGTGTGGAACCAATATAAATTGATAGGAAGAGGTATTATGTTATTTTCCCTGATTATTTAAACAGTATGGAATGGGTATTTCTCATTTCCCAAAAGTTCTACGTGTTTATTTTCACAACACAATATCAGAGGGAAGGTGAAAGGATGCTTGGAAATAAGATTTTTATTTTTTTAATTGATAATAATATCTAATTAACAAACATCCATGTAGAATGTTATCTAAAAAAACATAGGATAATACACCATGTTTAAATAGGTAGAAATCTTGAACTAAATGGAGTGGTTGAGAGGAGAAATCAGATCATAATAAATAGGGCCATAACAATTTTTGATTAAAAGGACCTACCTATGAAATTCTAGAAAGAAAAGTCTTGAAATCAGTCTACATATCCAATAGTGATCTGTTGTATATGAAATAAAAAAATACTCCATAATATCAGTGGTAAAAAAATAATCCAATATTTAAATACTTTCTAATATTTGGAAGTAAGTTTTAAATACTCTTAAATTCAAGTTTTTAGGTATTTTTAGGAAAAATTCTCCATATATTAGACACAAAAATATATCATACTAGATTTATTTCTATACCATAACTCATATTGAATCCTAATTTTTATTTTTTTTGTACATAGTTTATTGTATATGATGTTGTGTGTAATGTATATCCTCAAAAGGATAATTGTGTAGTTATTTTACACATTATGAATCTTACCATTTCAAGAAAGGTTTGATTCCTCCTTTCACATACACCATTCAAATGAGGTTTATAAGGAAGAGTGTGTTGAGAGAGTATCCCAAAATCATTTAAATTATTGTTGAATGATTTTATAGGATATTATCTTCCATAATCTAAATGAGTATTCTTAAACTTCATAACAAGTAGATTATATACTTTATTATAACATTCTTTAAAAATGTTAAATGAATTTGAATTATACATTATTAATTAGATATATATATATATATCTACTATATTCATCAGTAAAAGTAATGAATTAAGGAAATACACCACTTTCCTCTACTATAAATGGACCACAAAAACTAGTATGATTCATTTCTACTAGTTTTTTTATCTTTCTTACTTCCCAATGAGATTTGTTTTGGTTATTTTCACTTGTAACCAAATGTGACATACATCCATAGCTTTTAACTAAATATAATCTAAATACACTTCTTGATAAATTTTTATAAATTATTTCCATTTACATGACCAATATTAATGTTCCAAAATTGGGTTGGATATGATTTATTCGGATAGGATTTGTCATCAATTTCAAAATTTTAGTTTCAAGTTCAACTATATAAAATAAATTGTTAATATGTTCTATACCATAACATAATTTATCCTTATAAAATAGAAAAAAATTATTTCTAAACTTTTAATAAAATTTGATAGTGTCTAGACTTGGTACGGAGATTAGGTTTTTGGTTATATAATATACATAATGAAAATTTATTAATAAAAAACCATGACACTAGGTAAAGTAAGATGATAATCCCCAATTACCAATACTTGCAATCTTGTACCATTTTTTATTTAATATCCACTTTACCATTATGAATTTTCTTGAATATAACTAGTTTTTTTATTTTAATACAAATGTGTGACCCACATGTTTTATCTAATACCCAAATTTTAGAAATATATAGATTGAATTCAATACCAAATATACCTAAATATGAAGTATCCCCTTATTTTTTTCCCTTTACATGAAATTATTTTTCTAGTTAGTTTCTTTCCACATCAATTTTTTTTCTTCCCATCCATTTCCCTCCCTATGTATCATTAGATTCAAGGAGGAGCATTGTGTCGGTGTCTTTGGCTTAGGTTCATCCTCATTAATTTTCAACAAATCAATGTACACATATGAAACCATAATTTATTTGATATCTATTACATCATCCATATTATTCTTATATTTATATTTACCCACCTTACTCACTCCTATATGGGGTCAATATGAATTTGGTATTCCAACACATATAACTTCCTCTCTTAGCACAATACTATGTTCAATCACCTATACCATTCCTTTAATTTATAGTAAGTCATGATATTCTCCTTATAAAATATTGATTGTTTTGATATTGAGTTGATGGTGGTGATTTCCATTTAATCTACAAAAAATAAACTTTATATTATTTTTATATTATCTTGATTTCCAAATTATAGATATTATTGACCAATTAATCTTTAAATTTATCCCACTATTTTATCATACCCTATTATCCCTCAATAACAAGTTTTGTAATATTTTTATTCATGAGTATTCTAGAGTACATAAACCTTTAAAAAATATTCTCATAGTCCAAGCTAGAAATATACCACTACTCAGAGAATTTCAAGGTAATTATTTGGCTGACCAACCACTATGACTCATATCTCATTGATCTATTGAGTAAAGTTCTAACTTCATTAAATCAGAACATTAAATTACTCAAAGTTTTTCCTTAAATGTTTTGAAGAGATATCTATGACTACTTATTTCTTACAAAATTTAGTTAATTAAACCCAACACTTTCATAAGAACACCTCAATAGTTGGAGGAACCCTCAACTAAGGTTGATGAGCACCTCAAATCTATTGCTTTATAAAAAATCTATAGATGAAAGAAGTTTAAATTAATATTTATTTAATGGATTAAAATTAATCTTGGAGAATGGAATCATTTCATATTTAACATGCTTGATATATGTTATCTTACTCACAACATAACCATATATAATATAAAACATTAACCATTTACTAATTAATTTTATCTATGAACTCTCATTTATTATTTAATGTGATTGAATAAAATAAAAAATAAAAAATTTCAAATTATATAAATAAATTGACTGATCATAAGATTTTACTATTGGTCAATCCAATGAGTCAATAATAGATCAAATTAGATCACATGTTTTACTCACTAAGTCGCATTTGAATCAAGTTATAGCGCTCACCCCATATAATGAATCTTGATCATATCTGGTATTCAACCATATCTTGATAAGATCTACATCTCATTTCATCCAAAAAATTATACATGAATACTCAAACATATGTTAGGGGGTCTTTTGAATGCGAGTTACACATGAATAAAATTATAAGTGTAGGCACTTTCCAATATGCATATAATGAGATTGAGGGATGATACATAGAACATATTTTATAAGTTAATTATTAAAAAAATTCACATATTACAAATCAAGACCCATTAATCTTCATAAGAGTATATGTTTTTTCATAATATGAAATAAGAAATGTGTAAGGACTCTCTCCATTATGGGTTATGAATTTCCAAGGAAATTTAAATTTTTGACCCCAGATCAGGGGTAATTTTGGGAGATGGTATTCATATTAATAATTAGAGATTTGATATAGACCCAGATAATGTTATTGGATAATTTTTGAGGCTTGAATTATGAAAAGGGTACTCAAGAGTCATGTTTGAGGTCGATCCATGAGATGGAATTACGTAAAGGAAAAATGACTACATGGATTTTTGAAGACAAATATGTGGTAACTATAGAAAACCATAATTTTCATACATAAATATGACATATTATTAGATGAGTATCGATCACATATCATCATTATCCATCCCAAAACCATACAGGTTTAGTGTCTTTAGATACATAGATACATAAAAAACTGGTATATAAAAGATCCACATCATCACCCAATTAGTTCTTTATAAAAAACCACCCTTCTTATACATACCCTACATAAAACCTTTATTGAAAAACTAGGGAAAGGAAAAATAAGAAAGGGTGAGATAATATGATCATTAAGGGTAAACATAATAGATATCAAGTGATGATCATAAAAGATCATAAGACTAGCATATATGTAAGACAACATGATCAAAATATACAAAACTCATACACAAATAGTAAAGGATCATTAATCATTAATCATGTAATAAGTCTTTATCATAGAAAAATACATAAGTCATTATAGTGTGGAATCATCAATAATCAATCATATATCATGAGAATATAAAATGAGAATAATTCATATGTTTTGGGTATATGCATAAGCATATAAAATCATTTCCTTATTCATGGCTCACTATCAATACTATCATAGTGGATTGGGTTCACAATCCATTCCATCATTTCCTTAGTCAATGAGCACTCCCAAGACTATCATATTGGACAAATTAATTTATTGAACTGAGTTTACTACCCATTTTAGTCATTATTATCTCCTGATATATAAATATTTACCCAATTCATTAGAGGGAAATATAATTTTGGGCCCACCAATAACATAATGAAAACCATACATTTTTATACCATAATATCATAAAACATTCATTATATAATCATATCATAACCCGGAGAAAGGATATTGGTTTCATTAAAATTTCATCACCAAATTCATAAAACATCTAGAGAAATAATTATTATGGTAAAATTGGGTTATACCCCTAGTAAATCATAATAAATATCAATGGGTGTTTTTATAGATTAAAATTCAATTAAAAAATCATTATAACATATCTTGATGAAAATACATATTTTATTATGAATTCACTTATTTACAATCTAAAAATATAAAAAATATTAAGGAACAAATTTCTTTGAAAATAATAAAGAAAATTTATAATGGAATATTAAAATAAAAGAGTATTCATGATGGTGGGGAAATATATTCATGCATAATATTTTAAAACACAATTTCCTTCAAAATGTTCGGTAACAAGTCAAAAATACATTATTTAGAAAACAACTAGAATATTCCTTTAAATTTTATTTATAAAAAGTAACAAATGAATAAAATTTACATTTATGAATATTTAGATAATATTATAAGCCTTATTGAAATCATTTTAATGAAAATACGGACATTAAATAAAATATTCCTCACTAAAGGGAGAAATAAAGAAGGTTTTTCTTAAAAAAATTCTTTCGATCGATTGAGCACATAAAGAGAAGAAAATAAAATGAAAAATTCAATCTACAAAAATAAACATGGGATAATAAAAAAATATTATTTAGGAGGGATAGATCATATAATTTCTTTATCATAAAATTAGGCATAAACAATTTCTATAAAAATGAGATTGTAACATAAAATTCTTACCTTAAGTTCATCTTGATTTGTAAGAATCCTACCCACCTATATAATAAATATTAATTTATTATAATTATATAATAGAACCATAATAATACCTATAATACCTGAAATGGTTTATATATAAAATCTTATCACCCGTTCATTAACAATGTTTCATTATCATCATCATTTCTTATGTTAACTACTTCATTTTTCATGTTTACTTTGGTTTAGTAGTTAAGGTCCTAAAACTTTTAACACAATTACTTAATATCCATAACCATAAATGATATAAATATCACACACCCATATATATATATATATTCATTATATACATATATATAACCATTCATATAAAGTAGTGATGAAAAATGAATTACATCACCACCTGGAGATGACAGTTCGTATATATGCATGAGTGATGTTTCTATTTTTTGATGACTAGAATTAAATAAAGGAAAATAATATATCACATTTAAAGAATAATTATTATATCATAAATATCATTTATATACATAAAATATATCTTAAAAATCTACCATGGAATATGGCGGTGTAAAATTAATTACATCTCTTCATGGAGGTGGTAGTTCATATGTATGCACGAGAGATACTTTCACTTCCCATTTGATAGAAAATAAGTGGGAAATGGTTGTTACATAATAATATAATATAAGTATAATTAATATACTATATTCATCATATTTTATGGATAAAATAAGACTACAAGAAGTAGAAGAAGAAATAAAATTGAAAGACCTCGATACTTATTCTTTGAGAGACCTCCTTCAGCTTACACATTATGCTTTGAAGGATTGGTCTTTAGAGAATAAAAAAGAATTAGGATGAAGGGAAGTAATATAGTATGGTTTATTAGTTGGTATTGGATTATCTAGAAAGAATAAGTGTTCTAAATATGAGAGGATATGAGGTCCCCTTTTATAAGTGAAGGGAGGGACATACATGGAAATTTTTAAAAGATTTCCATGATATAAGGTCACTTTCGTATGAAAGTGGATCCAAATGGAAAATTATTTGAAGTTATGATAATATAAGTTTGTAATATATTCAGAAAACGATAATTAGGAATGTGTGGCTGAAAATCATACCCTTATCTTTGTGTTTAACCCCTGGTATACTCATTTTAAGCTTAACTATAATAACTTTTTTTTACTATTTTTAGTATTTATTATGAATTTTTTTTTGAACATATTAAATTATATATTAATTATTTTGATTAAAAATATTTAATCCATTTTAACATATTAATTTTTTATTAGTATAATATTTAATTTTAAATAATTCTGTAAACTGCACCATAAAGTCATTTAAAAGAAATGAATTTTTAAGCATTAAACTAAATTTTTATACATTACATTCCTTGTAAAAACATTAAAATTATTTTTAAAATATATTATTGAATATATAATCTATAAATTTTATTAAAACCAATAATTTATAGAGATTAATTTTATTTATTATGATAATAACACATTGCACACATAAAAATAGTTTTCACATAAATATGCTTTTATGCCAAAAAATGAACTTAATATAAAATAAAGTCTAATGATGATTATTTTGTAATTAATTTTATTATATATAATTTAATAATAATTAAATTTTTTAAGATAAAAAACATAATTGTAATTTTACTTAAAGTAAATTAATGTTTTTACAAAAAATCAGTATATTTCACCATTCGCTAAAAAATAAATATTTTTAGAAAAATATGAAAAATTCATACCAAAATAATATTGACATGTAGATTTAAAAAATGATATTTTTTTACTCAAATATAATTACTAATAATAAATAGGGTGTTTAAAAATAAAAAATAAATTTTCACGGGAATTAAAATCGGTGGGCATGGTTTTATTGAGAGGGCCGCATGATTAGACAAACCATTTGCCCTAACCGTGCGCCTCTACTATCTGGGGTGAAAAATTTATCCTAGGTGGGTGCATGGTTTTCCAAACCATGTTCAAACCATAAAATCCATTACTATTTGAGGTTGCATATTTTTGAGGGTCTGACTGCATGCTTTGGAAAAATTTTATGCTCCCTTTAGAGCACCATAAATGGGTGCATAAGTTTCTAGGTCAACCTGCATGGTTTGCCCTAATTATGCACCAACCATGAACAACCGCATGGGTTTCCAAAATTATAGAAATTTTACCTAAAACAACCCATGAAAAGTCTCAACCAAATAATTATCAAAACAAGGGTTGAGGAGTACTTAAAAACAAGTAACAAGATGTTACAATCTCCCCATAATAAAAACATTCTATCCATAGAAATCCTATTAAAAGGTTTCCATATCCAAGAGATGAGACCACTACCCTCTCATAAGTTCCTCATGATCCCTTGTCTCATGAGAATCAGAACCATATGGCCATATCACATAGAACAAAGGTATAATTCTATTATAAAGTATCTTTGTCTCAAAATCAACAATCCAGAATGGTTTCTCAGTCACTGATAAATTAGGATCAACAACAAGATTATCCTAGCTCAAGACATGATATGGTTCCAAAATATAATTCCAAATCTAAGATACATGGAACACATTATGTATTGATGGAAACTATGGTGGAATTAGTAAATGTTAATCCACTTTCACCACCTTCTCAACAACCTCAAAAGGTCCCACAAAATGAGGAACAAGCTTTCCTAACCTCCAAAGTCATCAGTAACCAAACCGAGGTGAAATTATTAAGAACACTCAGTCACCAATAGATAACTCCAATGGTCTATGATTATTATTAGAATAATATTTTTATTGAGTCTATGCCATAAATATTGTTGGATGAATCAAATGAATCTTTTCTGTCATCTCCTGGACCAGACTTGGCCCAACTAAGGAAGTTTCTCCAATCTCCGACCAACACAACAGACATTTAGACAACCTTCCATACGAAGCCTAAAATGTATCCATCCATATTTTGGATTGGTAAATGTTGTTATAAACAAAATCAACCAATCTATTATATTCATCATAACCTCCAATAAAGTTAAGAACATTGGAATGTAGCATATTCACAAGAATCTATGTATATCTTCCTGTCTGGCCATCCATTTATGGATAGAAAGCCATAATCAAATGAACCAAATATCCCAGTTCCTCCAGGGTGCCTATTAAATAATGATAATTAAAATGGGTATCTCCATCAGAGAATATAACATATGTAACTCCTTGAAAACAAGAAATCTCTTTCACATAGAGATTCCCCAACTGCTCAACTTTGGTAATATCTCGAAGGGGAATAAAGTGGGAAGATTTCATCAACCTATAGATCAAAAAACATATCAAATTTCTCTTTTATTGGGTATGAGGAAATCAAACCACAAAGTATATATATACCTCAAACCACTTTCAAGTCAGCATTGGATGTGGCTGAAGAAAACCCTAAGGTCTTTGGTGCTCTACCTTGACCTGTTGGAAACTATAACACTTGAAATAAAGCCAGTGACGACCTCTATCATACTAGGCCACTAGAATAATCACTGTATATAATAAAAAATCTTTTTAGATCATGGGTTCTCAACCCATTGTGACTTATCAAAATCTCCCATTATATTTTTCTTCACAGATAAAGGCACAACAAACCAATTATTAAAACATATAATACCATCCATAGATAATGACCACTCATAAAAAGTCTCCCCACCATAAAGAGATTCCCTAATATTATGAAATCCATCATCAATTTTCTTCTTCTTAAGAATCATATCAAGAACAGTGGTGGTTAACTAAAAAATGGAGAAAAAACATCATCCTCCTCTTCCCAGACATTTAAATACAAATGTGAAAAAAGATCCATCAAATTCCACTCTTCAAATGATTCTTCACAGGCTAGGTTAGAAGTTTCATACTGAAAGCATCAGTAACAAAATTCCATTTCCTAAGGGTGTAGGAAATTTCAAAATCAAAATACTATAGAAACCCCAACCAACGCCTCAAGAGGAGACTCAAATATTTTTGATAGCAGATATAACTCATGATTTTTTGGTTGGCATAGAAATTAAAGATATGTATTAAAAGTTAATGCAGACAACTCTTAAGCACATGAATCACAACTATGAGTTCAAGGTCATGGGTTGGATAATACTTCTTGCGTGATCTAAGATGTTGAGAACCATAGGAAACCACACGATCACCCTTCATAAGAACATAACCCAAAAGATACTCATAGTGGCCATGAAAATTCTAGAAATCAGTTTTTTGAATGTTATATTCTTTTATTCTTAATTGGGGATAACCAGATTGAAGATCAATCTTTGAGAACCACTTCCCACCTTTCAATAGGTTAATATATCATAAATCCATTCAAATCGATACTTTTTCTTTATCATAACTTGGTTGAGTTTTTTGGTAATAACTCAATGGATAAGTGTTCCATCAATTATCTTAGAAAAAGTGACATGTACTACCCAAGGTGAGATTGTCAGGTGTATAAATCATTTCTCCAAGAGATCATCTAACCAAGTATTCAACTCTTTTTTTTCAACTAGTTCCATATCATAAGAAGGTATATACACTAGATGAGTACCGATAACCTAATAAATATAAAATTCAACCTCTCTTATTAGTGGTAAACTAGAGAAATAATAAGGAAAAACTTCATGAAATGAGAAAAAAATTAGAGGGATATAATCACTGAAAGAATCCTTATCTAAATAAAAAGTGAAAAATGATATTACTTTCCACAACTCTAGATAAGAAGGTTCAGATCTATATGAACTTGTGTCCCATTTTCCTTGATTGATAAGGCTCACCCAATTAGGAATAGTAATGGAGACCCATTGAAGATAACAGTCTATTCCGTTATTATTAGTAATGATCGAATCCATACAAAAAAATGATATTAAGATATTTCATGTCAAGAACTAGAAAATACTAGGTAATATCAATATCTAATAAAGATAATACACAAGAAGAACAACATATACCCTGCTCTCTCTTCGTTCTGAGTGGCATAGTAATATCCATCAAATAAGACAAAAGTTTATTAGGAAGATTTAGAAGGTCAACAATACAAGTTAATAAAAAAGAATGATATGAAACAATATCAAATAAAGAAATCACTAAAGATGAAGCTAAAGAAATGGTACCTATCACAGTCATTGTAACTATATCATCTTCCTATAGAGATTCTTCTATAGTATAAAGAAGATTCATTCTTGATTCTTGTGGTTGAAACCCCTTAGATCTCAAAGTATATGATTACGCCAGAGTAATTTTAGGTTCTCGTTTTGAACACTACATTTTACGGGGTAGAAAATAAATTAAAGAATTTTTATAGGGGTTCTAATCAACCACAAGAACTACAAATTTTTTTCACCTCTATATAAACGTTTTAAAATGACCAACCCAACCACATTAGAAGTAAGTTGAAGGGCATATTCTAGGAATTTCATGAGTTCAATAGGAAACCTACTATCGAGGACTACCATGAGACACATCATGATTCCTATTTAGTATAAAGGAGCTTAAATATTTTCCAATGGGATAAAAAATAACTCCCATAAACATTGAACCACCTTCTTGGTCAATATCAACCATAAATTCCCAGTCCAATAAATCATAATATGAGGGTAGATTTAGTAACAATACATGAGAATTGATATCTGATCAAATACCCATCTCGAATATTTGAGTCTTAATATTATCATTTGATACAATATATTTTGAAAAATGTATAATCTTGGTAAAGTAGTTCACATACTATGTCAGAGTCCAGTCAGCTTGATGAAGGCTAAAAAACTCCATAGCCTTAGTCAGCACCATAGATTCTGGATAGAACTTATTAGTGAAAATAAATCGAAACTCGTTCCACTATAAACCCTCATTCTTCTTCACTATCACCATAAAATACCACCATCTCACACTATGTCCCTATATCTTGAAGGTGTCACATTTCACCATAATTGAATCAAGTGTTTCCAATAAATAAAATAGAGTTTCTCTCTTTCTTAACCAAAAATCAACCACCAAAGGATCATTATATCCATTGAATTCGAGTTTATTATGGAAAAGGA
Source organism: Viscum album (assembly GCA_963277665.1). NCBI lineage: Eukaryota > Viridiplantae > Streptophyta > Magnoliopsida > Santalales > Viscaceae > Viscum > Viscum album. The sequence continues at coordinate 557,319,983 of OY728122.1, read as the reverse complement.
ACTCTTGAGCATGATTCTAAGATTCATCCCTCCTAGGTTCCATGATTAGAGCCTAAACATGAACGACTATGGGTGCTTATACAAGAGCTTGGAAAACACTTACAATAATCTCAATGAGATTCTAGTTTATGGGAGGATCTTCTTGCCATGGTTCACCAGAAGCATCCTCATAGAGCCTATTCAAATATCTTCTCAAAGGCATGATGCTACACAATAACAAAAAAATATAAGACATCAAAAGATTACTTAGATCAAAAAATCAAACAAGACCAATGATAAAATTAATCCCATCAGATAAGATATCAAGATTTACCTTTCAAACTATAAAAATAAAAATTAAGGAAAAGACTTGAATTAGATCAAATTATTTCTCCAGACTCGTTTCCTAAACCACCCATGGAGACTTAATGCTCATTATAATGATATATGGTTATACAATCACTTTTAACTCCTTCTATGTCTCAACAAGATATCTCAAACCACATACTGACATCAAGGAATGATGCTTAAACCTACAACTTTGATACCACTTTGTCATGGACCCGATTGAATACCCTATTACCCAAATACTTGAGCTGGTAGTGACATGGTCTGAAGGGAGTTCCCAATACTCATAGTTTTCTAACTAGAAATTCAAATTATACATGATAAAAGAGGGACCTAATTGCACAAAAAATGGAAGATAATGATTACACGTCTCTATTATTAACACTCTGAAGGGATATTGTACCAGAAACCAAACAGGTATAACAGAACCCAAAGAAGTACATCATCAAAGTTCTCAGAAACTGGTAAAATAAAAATCAAATATCCCAAACAGAACATAATCCCAGGATGAAAAATGATCCACTAGACATAACCCCACAACATGTTCCAATGGATCAAGAACATCCACCACATCTAAGTGGTTCTTTCCATTTACTGGGACCTAACATATGAGAATATATAAAAACCTAATGGAAAAGGTAGGGTGTGATATATAAATCCCATTAGGGTCTCACCAAGTGTTCCATAATCATGGCCAAAAATAATAAACTAGATATTCCATCAATTTAAATAAAATTAAGAATGGTATTTAAAATTCATATTTAAAACTAAAAATTATTTCCATAAAATAGATGGATGAGATATCAAACAAATTTCAAATAGGTTTAAATGACGATTTTATATAAAATAGTGTATATAAATAATCTTTCATGAAAAAAACCGCTCTATAAATCAATGGCATGAATATCAAATCAAAAAACTACACCCCCACTTAATGGAAAATTATTATCATCCACTCCAACTTAAGGCCAAATTACATCCACTCCAACTAAAGGGAATATTAAATACACCCCCACTTAAGGGAAAATTAAATCCACTCCCACTTAAGGTAAAATTACAGAAAAATAGCAATCAATCATTTTAAAAAATTTTAAAATACAATTTTCCAATTTCAGTTTTAACATGCCTTTTCCATTTACAAACCAACACATAAGTTTGAATCATTTAATTATATTTCAAAACACCTTTAAATTGTATAATTTTTTTGAGATTAACATCAAATCATTTTATTCAAAATGGTTTCCCAAATCATGCCATGATTTTCCATAAATACATCCCACAATTCCAATTCCATTGAAATTGGGATTTCTCTCAATTTCTATACCTATATCAAATCAAAGATAAAACAATCACATTTTCATATTTTTAAGAAAATTTAAAACTCATTTACATTTTATCAAGAAATTAAAATTTTCAATTATAGGGAAAAGAATCATGGAACCACATACCTTAAAATCAAATATCCAAATATCAACACCCACAATGGGATCTGCTAACAAAGAATGATGGTGAATGAGATATAGAAATACAACCTAGAATAAAGATAAAAAAAATGGAGTTTAGATCAATAAAACATGTGATGATCAATAAAACTCTAAGGAGGATGGAAGGAGAGGATGGAAGAAACTATTAGATAGGAGATTCACTTACCTAGAGAAGATCAAATGAGATCATCAATGATTTGATCTGAAAAGATAAGGGGGTTGATGATCAAAAATCACTTCTTGAGAGCCTTCATAAACAAGTAAAATTTGTTAGGGTCTAATGGGTAGATTAGGAATATAAAATGAGGGGTTCCAGAATTAATAAATAAAATTTTAGGGGAATTAAAACCCACACACCTAGTTTCATGGAGAGGGATACATGATTAGTAAAACCATGCACCCTAACCGTGCACCACTACTATCTTGGGTGAACTAATTCTCCTAGGCTGGAGCACAGTTTTCCAAACCATTAAAACCCTCACTCTCTGAGGTTGAATGGTTTGGAGGGTCTGGCTACATAGTTTATAAAAACAATGTGCCCCCTCTAGTGCACCATCATAGGGAACACAATTTTTTGGACCAAACTGCACAATTTTACCTAAACATTTTTCAATCGTGAACAACCCATTGAGCATCCAAAAATATCTAAATTTTACCTAAAAAAAACTGAGATAAGCCCCAAAAAAAGAATGATCAAAACAATTGTAGATGAGTACTTGAAAAAAAGTTATAGGATGTTACAAATACACAAATAATTTTATGGATAAATTTATTAAATTTATCTAAAATAATATTTAATTCAATTAATTACCTAATATCATAAGATTATTTATGTTATTTTCAACTTAACCATAATTTATTCCAATATAAAACCCTTTTAGGAACATTCCACTCTTCAGATTGTTCAAATTGATTCCCTCTATACAACAATCAACAACTATGTTGTATTATATGGTTCTATATTAAAATTTTATTTATCACTACTTGTCCCTAGGAAATGAAAATTGTGGTGAATTTTTACTAGATTTGAAAACTTACATTAATTTTTATTAAATAAAGAATCTATATATGATAAATATCCAAATACCCTTGATTATTCTTCAACTCTTAAAATATAAATTTTTTCACATATGTTCATGAATATCAAGTTGAAATATTATTTCATATGCCTCTAAATATTTCTCTCTCTCCCAACAATCCAAAATAAACTAGAATAGTAAATAATCCCACTACCATATAATTTGAAATATATATATACCATGAAAATTATAACAAGTTATAAAATATCAATGTTAGTTTACCCGCATATAATAAACTAAGATTCCATCTATTTTTAGAAGTGTAAAAAAACAATGGGATTTTCACATGTTGGAATTATAGATATCATAACACACATTTTTATACTTTATATTCGGTTAAATTAGGGGGAAACATCAATGAGGAAGGAATAAATAAGATTAAAAATAAACACATGGGATATTTTTAAAACATGTACAATTAAAGTATTATTTATTATTAAAGTTTATTAATTTTATTATATCCAATGTATTGTACCCATAGAGGTAGTTCCAATGTTAAATGCCATCATGGTCAATGATAAAATAAAATAAATATATGGTAATAATGAGAGTGTATTTTTTGTGTGTCAAATTTGACTACTGATAATTAAGTCATCAATTGAGGAAAGATAATTTCCCATTATTTTCCATTGAAAATATGTGAGAGTGGTTGGTAAGAACCTCTCATTACTATTTGTATGATCATTTTTGGGTATTTTACATATCTATATGGGTTTTGAGAATAATGAAAAACCACAATCCCATAAACCTTTATGAAATGTTTTCATATAATAGGATGTATTTTTGTATATGAAATAACCTAGATACAATCCAATAATTTACAATAAGTATTTATTCTAATTTCTATGAACAATATAACGAATTATCGATGAATATTTATTACATCAATGATACATATTTTGATGAATATCTTTATATATTTTGAGGTAAATAATTATAAATTTCGTGGTAAAAATTTAGGTAGTACCTAAACAAGTCACATTTGGGAATGTATCCATTTATATAAATTAGAAATGGATATTATTTCAATACGACCATTCCATGGAAATGTATAGGATGTGTGATTTTTATTAGTGCATGTATGCTTTCATTATCATTTCAATAATTAAATTATAAATATTAAACACACCTTTCTCGATTAGATTAAAAATATTTAAAAAGTTTATGATATTTATGATGAAACATTTTATAAATTAAAGAACAGAGTATTACATCACATTCAATAATCTTTCCTCCTCATCAAGATTTACTATTTGAGATTAATTGTAATTCTTAAAACTATGAATTTCGATTACTATCATCACATATTGTTTATTGAGATAAGTATATTCCTCTTGTATATTAGACCACACATAATAAAAAAATTGAAAACTAAGAAAAATTTCTTGCAATTTTGTTCACCATAGATATATTTAGGTCTTAAATTTTAGGCTAAAAAGTAATTGTGATACCAAATAGTAAAACCCTTTAATATATTATTAACAAAACATAATATATGAAGTATTACATTTCTTGTATGCTTATAATTAAATAATTTAAATTATACATTAGTGATAATAATAGAGCATGGAACCTATTAGATTCACGAATCATTATGATTCTTCCATCTATGAACATTTTTTAGTACATTCATATTCAAATAATTTACTTGCTTCTTAAAGTGGAGTTATAATCAGTGAATTATTTTATTCCATTGTAAGTCAATATTGTTAATATTTTTTTTAATATATTTCATTCCTATCAAATATAATAAAATCTAATGACATCTTCATAGGTAGAGTATCTTTGGTATATTTTACAACCTTTTATATATAAGAAACCTTATTAACTATACAATGATCAATTAGATTTTTGATTCAACTCTATTTTGGAAATAAAAATTCTATATTTACATTGAATTTTCAAATATTTTACTAGTTATAAAGAGATAAGGAATATCTCATAAAGAAGTGAAATTATACAATAACTCTCTTATTCCCTTATATTTTGTATGACATGTTTATTAAATTTACTGATTCATTCGCCATTTCATTTTGGAAAATATTAATGTCTTATTATAGTGGATTATTTCTCTATATGAAGACTATTATGTATGAATTCACTAGTCAATAGTTGGAAAATTGGCTAACCAATGACTCTTACACATTAAATTATTGGTTGAAATTTGTTTTTATATATACTTCAAGATGCAAAGATTACTGTTATTTTTGCTATAAACAGGTATTTTAATAAATAATGACCTTTTTCATCACTCCTTAAGCCCACTAGGAACACTACATGAAAAACTGAATTTCATGGAGGGTTTTTAGTGGTGTTTTTAAAAACCACCGCAAAATGTATTTTTAAAATTTTAATTTTTGTATTTAATTTTTATGGCAGTTATTCAGAAACCACCCCTAAATCATATATATATATATATATATATTGATTTACTTTTAGTGGTGGTTTTGAAAAACCACAAGGAAATAGCTGTGGTTTTCTAAAAACAACTGTTAAATTAATGAGAAAAATATTTAATATTGCATATTTAATTATAATTTATTATTACCAATAATAATTTATTATTTATAATAATTTATTATTTATTTTTTATAATTTTAATTAATTATAAGGTTTTAATTATTAACTATTTATTATTATTTTTTATTAATTATTCAAAGCTTAAATTAATTCATGGATAAGTTAGAAATTTGGTTTCATCATCAAATGAAGATAGATTTTGATCTGGGTGTCCATTTGAACCCCAAAACCATTAAAATTGAAGCTTATAAAATGATATACAATGATACTAGATAATAATTTGGAAATAATTAGTAGAAGAAAAAAATTAGTTTTGAGAGAAGTTTAAAATTTAAATTGAACTTCAAATGACCATTCCTTTTGATCGAGATGTTCATTTGGGATCTACCACATTTAAAATAAAAAAAATGTTATGATATATATGCCATTTTTGTCAAGGGGATTCCAATCCTTATTTTCTCAAGATAAAAAATAGTTTGAAAATTCTATAAAGTTGAGTTTTAAGTTTGGATACCATGATTTTTGAACATTCAATGATATTTAAACATTGTTTAAGAGTGTCTTCATGTGAAATTTGGTTCATCTTTGATTTTATTTCAAGCATTTATGTTCCTTTTAATTTGGTGGTGTTGCAATAGTTTTGGTTTTCCCTCTTTTGGTGATTTATTATACATATATATATATGTATTTCTCTACATCTATGGATATTGTTTTACAATACACACACACACAACAATATTTATTTAAAATTACATATAATTGTATATATGAATGAATATTCATAAGTATTTATAAGTAATTATCTATATTAACATAAATTTTTAAATATTTATATGTTTTTAGGTTTATTTATTTTTATATCTTATGTGGGTATTTGTATACATATTTATATTTACTTGTGTTTATATAGATATATATTTATATTAATATATAATTATATACATGTCTGTATTGATATATATTTACGTAACATAAATGTACTTTTATATATATTTTTTTAAATCTTGTTATATGTTTATATATTTATAGATATTTATATCCATTTATTAAATATTAAATATTACTTGTTATTTATTATTTATTATTTGTTCATTTGTTCATGTATTATATTTTATATATTATATATTATATATTATATATTATATACTATATATTTTTTATTTTTAATTTTTTATTAATTATTTACTTGGAAATATTTTTTAATATTTTTTATCTATTTATTATATATTTTTTACATAATATCTATAATTTATTATTTATTCATTATTTATTTATCACTTATTAATTCTTTATTAATTATTATTTATCATTTATTTATTTATTATTTACTACATATTATTTATTTATTTATTACTTATTTATTATATATTAATTTATTATTTATTATAAAATTATTGTTAAATTATTTTTAATATTAATTTAACAATTATTATAAATTATTTCTAATTTTATTTATTTTTTTATTTATTATTAATTTATGGTTTACTATTCATTTATAATTGAGGTATTATTATTATTATATATATATATATATATATATATTATTTATTGGGGATACAACACAATGAAACACACATACACCCACACCCATGAGATAGGAAGGACATATCATAACCCCCCAAGTGTAACCCATCCACCCAACCCTTTATAAATTTCATGGCCTGAAGACCTTGGTTCTTGAAGCCTTATTTCTAGGTCTGAAAGCCTATTTTCTGGCCCAAAGACCCTTCTAGTGAATAGTACTGCTATAGTTCCTGGCTGCTATAGTGTTTGCTATAGTACCACCATAACTACAATACTTGCTACAACACCTACTGCCGCTATAGTATTACCATTGCTACAGTCTTTCACTACTATAGTACCCTACTACAGTGTTGTAATAGTAACTCAGGAAATCACCCCACCCCAAATGTAGGTATTATTTTTTATTATTTTTACTGCTCACTTATTTTTAATTATTTTTTTAGTTTATTATTAATTTATCGTTAATTTATTATATATTATTTATGTATTACTTATATATTATCTATTATTTAATAACTTATTATTTATTACTTTATTACTTATTTATCAAATATTAATTTATTATTATTTTTTATTAATTTCTTATTTATTCATTATTTATTATTTATTCATTATCTATTATTTATTAATTAATAATTAATAATTAATTAATTAATTAATTATCACTTATTAATTAATAATGATATTTTTATAATTTTTTATTTATTAATTCATCATTTATTTATTTATTTATCATTTTTCTATTAATTATTAATTATTAATTAGTAACTATTTAGTTCATTTTATTTTTTTATTTTTTATTTAGTTTTTATTAATTATTATTATTATTATTCTTTTATGTTATTGTTTGTTATATATATATATAAGTATATTAAATTCTTTTTACTCACCACATGAAGAGTTTGCTGGAGTGGTAATGTCTGCAGAATAACTAAGATGTCAGAGGTTCAACTCTCACCCAACACATATATATACTGAATTTCTATATGGTAGATGCATGCATGCATGCATGCATGATATGTTCATATGATGAAAATAAATAATAAATAATAAATATAAAATAATAATTAAATATGTAAATAAAAAATAAAAATAATTAAAAATTAAAAATTAAGAAATAAACTACCTCCAAATTATTAACACGTTTTTAGAAAAACCATCTTTAATACATTCATAATCAGTATTGGAAAATCGTCGCTAAATGATTGTTGGCACATGATTTAGCGACGGGTTAAACCCCTGCTAAACCCAAAAAAACCACCTTCAAAATATTATTTTGGCACAGTGGAACTCCCACTAGGTATGAAGCAAAGAACAGAGTAACCCCAAGGTCTGCCTCCAATAAGATCTGAGTTAGAGACTAGCAGAGAGGGGATAAATCCTTAATATATGTTGCGTTTCCCTCATATATCTTAATAAAATAATAAGAGATCCACCAATCTACACCATGATATAAAATAAAACTAGATCCCACAATGAACAACAAGGCATGACATGTCTTAAAAAACAATTCTCTAAAATGATTACCATAATAAAACTCATAAGGACGCATCCCCAACCACAGCCCTAACCTCCAAGCTAGTACAATCTAGCTCGATCCCTAATCCTTACCTAGAAAACTTAAAAATAGTATATATGTATATATCAGTGTGAGAATAAAAGTATAATTAGTAGGATCCTTCTTAATACAACTAATTTTTTTAAAAAAAAATCATATTAATGCTTCAGTGAATAGAAAAAATAACAAAAAATAACCTAGTTACTACCCAGCCTCACCAAGTCCCACTCACCAAATATTGGATCCATGTATAATAAAATAATGTTATTGAATATAGAAAAGAGTGTACCTTGCACCACTTCCCCAAAGGTTTGTCCCTCTTATTACCTAATGACAAATATCCAAGAGCTTACATACCTTCCATAACAATAAATCATACCTATTATGTGACAACCTAGGTAATACGATAAGTAATTAAATCTTACTATTTATAGTTATTAATTTGTAGGGATTCATATTCATTATAATTTTATAAATAATTTTATTGAAAAAATAAAAGTTTTATTTTACAAAATTTATTTTCCATGTACTACAAGGTTTTATTTAAATATTAAGTTTCTATATTTTATAAATTTAATTTGAAAAAATATAATTTATTTTCAATATCATTATATCAAATTTATCTTTTAGTGATTTTTTGGGATTTTTATGAAAACAGTGATTTTTGGGTGAATAATTAAAAGTACCAATTTTTATAAAAAATTTCATTTCATTTCAAGTATTTAAAAATTATCAGTATATTTTAGATTTATTTTAATCTTAAATTAGTCCCATTTTAAAAAAATAATCCAATTAATTCCATATTAATAAGAATAATTTTCAAAAACCAACCCAGATACCATAGAACCCTAATAATCAAGCCAAATATAACATGAACCAAAGGGAATTACCAAATACCATGGGTTAGATACTAGAAATTGGAATCATAAAAGTTAAAAAGGGAATGAATTTTCCAAAAAATAATAAAAGAATAAAGATACATGTCAGCATGCTCAACACTCCAAAAGGAGAAAGTACCAGAAACCATGAAGGTGTAACCGAACCCAAAATAGTACCTCATCAAAGTACATAGAAGAAATACAAACATCCCAATGGAATAAAATAATCCAAACCCAAAGGATTAAGAAAATACACCACCTCTAAGTGGTTCTTTACCTCTGCTCAGACCAAGAAAAAGAAAATATACAAATACTTGAAAAAAGGTAGGGTGTGAGATATAAATCCCAGTAGGGCCACACAAATTATTCCATAATAGTTTCCATAATAATAAACCTAATCATGGTTTAAATTTTAAATTAAACAGGTCATAGAACTATATATCATTTGAAAATTTAAAAGAAAACATTATTATTTTCAAATGATGTAAAACATTTAAAAAAATGGCATAAATAAACATTTTATATAAAATAGTTTATATAAATAAGATCGCATGAAGAAAAATATTCTATAATAAATGGAAAAAAATCACAATAAAAACCATGGTCATCTGCCTTGTAGTATTATAGTTTCTAGTTACATGATCCCCACATATCTCATGTCACTGAATGCAGCAAATACGTGTACACACATCCCTCGAGCTTAGGAAGAATAAGACCCATAAACATCTAATCTAGTATAAGATCCACCAAACTAGGTTCTTGTTATATTTTTCACCACCAATCCACTTATATGAAATTATCATCCTTGCTTGCTTATCCCAAAAAACCCACCAATAACCAAGTCTCTCATGTGATCAATCAATTAATTAATAATGGGGAAATCATTTAATTTAAAATTAGTCTTCATTTATAATTAAATTTCATAGTTTTTAGTTTCAATATAACTAAAAAATTATGGTTATAATACAAGGTAAATATTTCTTTGAAAATGTAATTCCACCAACTCTTAAGTGAATGCATTATATTTGTGTGTTCAAGGCCAGGGATTGGATAATTATTCTCATGTTTCCTAAGTTATCGAGAGAAATAGGAATGATGTGATCACCCTAAATAATAACACAACCCAATCCTCGACCTAATACATCATAAAAGACCAAATTGGCCTTCCTGGAATCTCAAAGAGTCGACACCACTGTAGAATTCAAAATAAATTTTATCTCAACAAAATAACTCTAAAAATTTTCATTATAGAAAAAATTTACCCCTTTCTGAGTGAGGGTGGTCACCAAAGAAGAAATATTCAAGAAATACTTTATTAATCAGTGATAATACCCTATTAAACCCAAGAAGCTTCGAATATTGAATGCATTATTTGGTTTCTACTATTTCATTAAAACTTTCACATTTTCAGAATTAACTAAGATACCATGTTCTAAGACCATGTTTCCTAAGAAATTCACTTCGCTAATCCATAAATCAAATTTTAATAGTTTTGAATAATGTTGGGGATTTCTCAACAATTACATAACTACTCTCAGATAACGTACATGATCCTGTATGGATTGAGAGTAAACCAGGATGTTATTCACAAAGACCACCGTGAACGTAACTAGATACTCATGGAAGATCCTATTCATAAAATCCATAAATTCTTAAAGATAAATAGTTATACCAAATGAAATAATAAGGTACTTGTAATGGGAAGACATATTACAGAAGGCTTTTTTTTTTGAATTTTAGATTCATTTATTCCCAAATAGTGATAACCAGATTTAAGATCAATCTTTGGGAACCAATTCTACCATTTCAACCGGTCGAATGTATGATCAATATATGGTAATTAATACTTTTTCTTTAATATTACTCAGTTGAGTTAATGATTATAATTACTAAGGTTATGTGTCCCATCAACTTTGTTTACTAAAATAATAGGCATTGTTAAAGGTTATACACTCAGGTATATCAATTCTTTCTCAATAAGGTCACCCAATGGTGCCTTTAACTCTTTAATTTGAAATGGAACTAAATGATATAAAGTTATAGTTACTGGATGAGTACTAGAAACTATGTCAATAGAAAAATCTACCTCTCTTACTAGTGAAAAACTAGAGAAATCATATGGAAAAACATCAGGAAACTCAATGTCAATTGGAGGGAGATCGTCACTCAAATATTCTATCTCCAGGTCAAAATAAAATACAGATATTAATTTACTTAACTCTAGATAATAAGGTCTTTCTCTACTCAATCAGGGGTCCTATTCTCCCTAAAATACATATCTCACCCCCTTAGGCGTAGTAAAGGAGACCCATCGAAGATAAAAATCAATTTAGTCCTTATTAGAAATAATCCAATACACCCCAAAAATGGAATCAAGAGGTTTCATGCTGAGAACTATAAAATCCTAGGTTAGATAGATCTATAATAAAGAGAACATAAAATAAAGACAACACATACCCTACTCTCTCTTCATTCCAAGGGGTATAGTAATATCCATCACATAAGATAAAAGCTCCATAGAAATATTTAACTAATTCAAAATATGTGTTGTTATAAATGAATGAGATAACCAGGTTGAAAACAATTAGCCACTAGAGATGAATATATAGTGATGGTACCTCTTACAGTTTTTCGACCCATATTTTCTTCCTTCAGAGAATCTTCAAATATATGAAAAAGCTTCATTCTGGATTCATGTATCTATAAACCCTTTGATATTTATGTATCTAATTGCACCAAAATACTTTTAGATTTTAATAATTCCATTCCATTATATGGGGGAAAAAGATATAATTTAATTTCTATAAGTTTTTTGATTGTACATAGGAGTTGCAGATCTTGGATACCTTAGTGAAAATGCATTTTGAATGCTAAGGCTCTCCACACTAGAATAAATTCAAAGGAACTATGCCAGACACTAAAGGAGGTCTGGAAGAAACCTACATTCAAGATCCACCACACGACTCATCAAGAATTATCTTTCCTTCAAAGGATTTCATAGAACTACCAATGGGAGAAAAAGGAACTCCCATAAACTCTAACTTACCAGCCAAATCAATCTCATCCATCAATGCCCTATCTAACACATTAACATAAGAATCAAGATTTAGTAATAACAAATGTTAAAAAAATATCATATATAAGTCTCATATCAAACCATATATTCTTCATATTCTCATTATAAATAATACTAGGTGAAAACTACACATTCTCAAATAATTGGTTTTCATAATTCATCCTGATCCTGTCAACAAGCACGAGTTTAAAAAATTCCATAGACATAGACATCACCATATACGCTAGATAGAACTGTTTAATGAGAATAACCCTAAATTACTTCCAATATAACCCCTGAAGCTTCTTCATTATAATAATTGAATCCCACTATCTCATAATAGGTCCCTCTATTGTGAAGGTGGAACATTTTAAATTAATTGAATATAGAGTTTCCAAGAATTAAAATAGAAGATCTATCTTCCTCAACCAACCTCTTAAGAATCATTTGAGTGTTGGAACACTGGTGGATTCTAGTGAAGAAACTACTAAAAATTATTCTGAGATTCATCCCTATAAGTTTTCACAACTAAATCCTAAATGGGAATGGGTACAGGTGTCGGTCCTAGAGCTTGGATGCTATACAGAATAATCTCAACTAGATTGTGGTCCATGGAAGGATTTTCTCACTATGGTTCACCATCAGCTTCCTATTGGAGCCTATTCACACATCTTCTAAGAGGTATGATACTACACAAAATCAAAAAACAACATTAAAGACATCATAAGATTACTCAGGTAAAATAATCCAATAAGATAAAATCGAAAATGAATCCCGTCAGTTAAGATATCAAGATTAGGATTTCAACGTATCCAAATAAGAATTAGAGAAAATACTATAACATGATCAAATTATTCCTAAAGATGAATTTAACCAAACCACCCATGATGACTTAAGGCTTGTTACAATGATATATGGTTATGAAATCTCTCATAACTACCTCTTATGTATCAAAAATATATTGCAAACTATATGGTAACATCAAGGATAGATTATTAACATGCTCCATTGATACCAAATTTTCATAAAACAACCAGTATTCCCTAGTACCATGATAACTGATCTAACTCTGACATAGTATGAAGGGAATTATCAATCCCCATTTTTTGGTGACTAGCACTTGATATCATACAATATAAAAAAGGGAATGATTTTTTCACAAAAATAGTTAAATAAAAATATACAAGTTAGTATGGTCAACACTTTAAAAAGAAAAATTACTAGAAACTAGAACGGTGTAACAAAAAATAAAATATTACATCATCAAAGTACTCATCAGAAATAAAAATACCCCCATCAAAAAATACTCCTATACAAAAGGATTAATAACATTCACCACTTCCAAAGTGGTTCTTTCCCTTTTCCTAAACCTAGAATAAGGAAATCTACAAATTTCTAAATGAAAAGGTAGGATCTGAGCTATAAATACCTGTAGGGTCTTACTAAGTGGTCCATAATAGATTCCATAATAATAAACCAAATCATGGTTTCAATTTTAAATAAATTAGGGCATTGAAGAATAAATCATTTTAATATTAAAAAAACATTATTCTTCTCAAATGATGGAAAAAATTTCAAAAAATGGATTAAATAAAATTTTTATATAAAATAATTTCTTTAAATAAGATGGAATGAAGAAATCAACTCTATAATTAATGGAATATATAGTCAAAATAATCATAAAACGTACCATTGTAATCTACCATATGGTACACTAATTTCTAGTTATAGTATTCTCATGCATATCATATCAGTGATCTTGGATAATATGTGTACACATATACCTTAGTCTCAAGATGAATATGACTCATTAACATACAATGAGGGATAATATCTTTCAAACTAGATTCTTATAATAGTTGTCATAATAAATCCATTTCTAGGGAATTAAAATCCTAGTTTTCATGTCCCAAATAAACCACTAACTACCCATGCTTTCATATTCTCAATCAATCAATCAAGAATGAGAAAATAATTTCATTTCAAATCAATCATCATTTACAACAAAATTTCACAATTTTTGGTTTCAATATGCCTATTCAATTTCAGACTAAAACAAGGATTTTTTTCATCATTTCACTCCCTTTAAATAAAAAACCAATCATAGGTATTTATCATTTCAATTAAAGCCATTTTACTGAAAAATATTCTAAATTCAATTCATAAATTCCAATGATTTTCAAAATATGCCCCAAATTCCAATTCTATTATAATTGGGGTTTCCCCCAAAATTAATGTTGTTCTCAATTCCAATCCCAATTTATCTTAAATTGGTTTTTCATAAATCAATTTAAATCTAATTTAAAAAAACTATACAAATCAAGGTTTAATCACATTGAAAATCCAAGACAGATCCACCTACCTTAATCATGGAATCCCAACACACAACACCCGCAACAAGGAAAGAAAATGAAGAACAAAGGTAATAAAGATAAAGAAAATAATACTAGAGTAAATATTAAATTAAATATACTTTATATCCATCATCAATATAATGATATAACACTCTCTATTGAAGAGAGAAAAAGAAATAGAGAGAGGGAGGATACATGAGAGGATATTCACTTATCTAGAGGAGATTGAATGAGATCCACCAAGAAAAGGTTTTGGAGTATCCCCAGTCACACATAGAGAGATTTAAAAGCTAAGGAATACAAGTTAGTTTTAATTGGGGTTGAAAAAAATTTAAACGGGGTTTGAAATTTTTTATAATAATTTTTTAGAATAAAAATATCCCTTGTGTATGGTTTCCAGGAGAATACCGCATGGTAAGAAAGATCATTCTCCCCCTTTGGACACAATATCCAACGCAGACATTTTCTACTAGGTGGGTGAATATTTTTTTAAACCATGCACCACCCATGAAAATCCTTACAGTGCAGGGTTTCATGGATTGGGAAAAGTGTGTGCCATACATGTAGAACCTTGAAAACCTCCAAAAAATTCCAAATTTCACCCAAAACAAACAGAGGCAAGTCCCAACCAAAGAATGATGAAAATAAGGGTTGAGTGGTATCATAAAACCAGTAAAATTATGTTATAATTGTACTTTATTTCTGTCCTAAATAATTTTTATTATTAAAAGGTAATTTTTCTAAAGAATTATTTCATTAAAGTTTGTATATTTATATTAAAATTATTTTTTATAACTTCTAGAAATTGAAAATGGTAAAATGGATTTAATATTTTTTATCAATTGGTTCCAATTTTATAATATATTTAAATTTTCTTGGTCATTAACAATTTTAAACATGGTATAAATTTTTCACCACAATAATGGTTAAAAGTGTTAATAGGGGAGTTAAAATTAAGATACAATGTTTAAAATATTGTAAACAAATTTTAAATTTAATTTTATGAGTTTATTTTGACTCATAATCATACTAGTTTTTAAAAATTTCAATTTTTTCCACTTTCTATTGAGAAATATATAATATATGTTAAAATTAAATATATTTACAAGTGTGTCACACACATCACTTATAAAAGGGGACCTCCTCTACTCAATTCTTCAAACATTTTGATAACTCTGTATTGGATAAGAACATCAAAAATAACTTCTAATGTATCCTCTCCACATACTATTGGTAATTGTCTCATTAAAATAAAAACTTAATATGGCTTAATACGTACAATAATAGAGGTTTTCCAAATAAAAGGTATAATTATTAACTGAGTGTTTGATTTTCATTTCTTCTTCAATAGCTGTTAAATATTATTTATCCATGATAAAATAATAACATAAATTAATTTAATACACTAAAATATTATTATTATAGTTATCATAATCCCCTTTTTCATCTCTTTTTCCATCCTATGGGAAAGGAAAACGTCATTCGTGCATTCGTGTGGACTACTAAATCCACAAAACGATATATTTATTTATTCATCAATAAACCATATTGATTATTAAAAGTATGAATTAAATGATTTTATAATATACTCATGAAAAAAATATTATTCTATAAATATATTATATTACTTAACTCCCTCCCCTGCCATATTTTCGAAAGTGATAGTGTCACTCGTGCAAACATATGGGCTACCACCTCCATGAAACAATGTGATTCGTTTTTTATTTATATGTTACAATGCTAGTAATAAGGAAGGAAATATGAATAAATATAAAATTTATAATATATTTACGATTATGGAAAGTAAAATACTATCTACATTATTTATTTTCCACCCAATAGAAAAATGAAAACATTGTTCATGCATATGTATTTACTACCATCTCCATGAACTAATGTGGTTCATTTTCTATGATTGAATTACATGGTTGGTTTTGAATGTTTATTTAATGTATAAAAATGATAAATATAACATTTTTATGATTTTGGAGTTAATTTAACCATAACCCATTTGACTACAGTCAACAAACCAATGTTATTTTGAGGTTATAAAACAAATGTCCTCAAAACGTCCATTGTGAATTTGACCATTTTAGTAACTAAAGAAACATGCTCAAAATTAAATAAATGGAATAATGATAATGTAATGAACCTAATAATGGTTCTTAATAAGTATAAAAATAATATCATTTTACTACCCATGAGGGTAGAAATAAAAACTAAAAATGTCGGGACTCAAGGATATGATTGTTTTTCTTCAAAACCTTATTTAAAAATATTCCCTTAATCACTTTATCCTTAATTTCCATGAATGTAAAATTTTTAAAAGAATATAATTATTTACACATAAAATATTATTATAGGTCATTTTAAAATACCTTTTAAATTATTTAAAATGTTTTTAAAAGGAATATTTTTAAAATTTATCATACGTTGTTTTTGAGTTTTTAAAGTAAAAAACATTTTTAACATATATGAATTGAACTCCTTTTTCGATTATAATAGTTTTTATTTACTATTAATATTACTACATAAGTTAAAAAAGTTTTTAAAATAATATTCTATTACCAAACTTCTTAGAATTCATAATTTTTAATAGTTTTCAAAGAAAAAAGATGTTTATTTTAATTTTTATGAAAAAATGGAAAGTGGCTTTCCATTATGTTAAAATGAGTTTTAAAGGATTTTATAATGAGAAAGAAAAATCTCAAAAGTATTTATTTTTCATGATAAATCACTTGAAAATTATTTATGGTGGTGTTTAAGCCTGATAAAGCTCATGATGATGGGTGAGCTTGTTATAGTTCTCCAATGCATTGGGTAATAAATTAATATTCGAAGGAAATAATGATGGAGATAATTGGGTTTTTTACTCCTATATAATTATCCTGGATTTAGTTATTATGATATGGGTTAAATGAGAGTGAAATATTTTAATTAATATTATTCTTTAATATTCATATATTATTCTTTCAAAAAAGTTTTAACGGAAACATTTTTGATTTCATAAGGTAAGTAAACATGATGTAATTTTAAAGGTGAAAAGTTTTTTTCAAGAAATATTTTCATGAGTTCCCACATGAATAAGGATACCTTCATGGTTTTTATTATAATTTATATTTGGGTTCAATTTTTTTCTATGAGAAAAGATATATTTTCACTTTTGAAATATTTTTATTTATGTGCTCAACATTTTATTTTTTAAAAAGGTAATTTTCTTCCAGGTTTTTTTGTTTTTTTACTAGAACAATGATATTACTTTGTGTTTATATACCTTACTGATATTGTTTTTCTAATACCATGTTTTAATTTTTTTTAGAAAATATATGGAAGAGTATAAATTTTAATAAGTTAAAGATTTACTCTATGGTGATTCTTCTTAAATGATGGAAAATTATCTTTAATAAAAGGGGTGTAAACATAAAGCATTGTATTTTGTGGAAAAAATTCACACTTTGGGAAGTTTTCCACTTTGTTATATAATTTTTTACTTAATTCTCTAAAAATGTAGTCTAAAAAGATCCCAAAAAAATAATAAATTGCAACAATTTTTATAAATCATGTAATTATGGGTTGATTATGTTACGAGAAATTATAGTTATCATCAGAGGAAATGTTTTGATACCTTTAGAGGGCAGAAGAATATTAAAGGAACATTTCTAAAGGTTATAATTTATAGTTATATTATAATAATCTAAATTTTTAACATTTATTTGTCTCTTTATCTAATCTATGTCTGTTCAAAATTGTTTTGAAATAGGAAATAAGGAAACTGAAATAGGAAACAATCAAGAGGACTACAACCTAGAATGATTTAAAAAACAATTTTTGGTAATTTTATCACTTTCGACATAGGATATTAGCAGTGGAATCCTTGAAATAAATCAACTATATTCTCTATAGGGGAACATGTCTATAGTGGATCCTTTCATGAAACATCACCATTAAGATTCCAGTGGGTTTTGAAACCTAATGAATGATGAAGTATGTTTAAATACAATGTATACATATTTAATTTTTTTAATGTATGAGACATCAAAATGGAATTATTTCCATTTATCATTTTACAGTTGAATCCAATTGTTGGTGGTCTCTATTTAAGAATACTATAGAAAAGGGTTTTATTGATTCCATGGACTGTATTATCTTTAAATAATCTTTTATTGAGAATTATTTTCCAAAATTTATTTAAATTAGAATTAAAATGATATTTTTGGAGTTGAATAAAAACTAATAAGTCTCATTAGTCACATACAAAACAAATTTTACCAGATTTTCTAGGTATGCACCAAATTTTTTTCTTAACTGTGATTTTAAAATTGATAGATTTTACATAGGTATAAAACCATGTTTATAAAGAGTGTTATCCTATCATGAATTTAATATTTAGGAGGAGGTTGTTTGTTGTGCTGAGAAAGTTTGAGATAGAGGTTTTTAGAATATATATAGTTCATTAAAATAAGGGTAAGAAGCAATTAATGTGGTAATAAATGGAGAATAAATCAACTAAGAAATGTAAAGTTAAAAGCCCAAAATGTTCCAAATGTGGTAAAAGAAATTTTAAGGAAATTTTGATAATATCAGAAAAGTGTTATCGATGTTGTTTGCTCAATAATTTGGCACATAGCTGTAGGGAAAAGTGTACTCATTAGAAAAATAATGGAAAAAATATATCAATCCAGTGGTAAGATGATTTAATTGTAATGAGTTGAGAAATTATGAAAATACATTTACAAATTTAATTACTCAAGTTGGGAATCATTAAGATCATAAATAAATTAGTGAGGAAAAGTATTTTTCTACTACAAAAAAATGGAAGACCCTCAAATGATACGGTGAAAAGTATATTACTTATTTATTCATATTAATAAAATGTATTATTTGATTGAGGATATATGAATTATTTTATATCTAGGAAATTTATATGTAAAATTGAAATAACATATCCAAAAATGAAATAATGTGTCTTGGTAAAATATCACAAGGGTAGTATAAAGGTAATAATAATTTATACAAATCTTCTTGTTATCATTAATATAATAGTTTTTCCTAAAAAATTTGTTGTATTTCCCAAAGTTTTATTTTATTCTCTGTATGGATTATCTTACATTTAATCATAATGTGATATATTACAGAGCTAAATAAGTTATTTTTCAAAATGAGTTTTAGGTTTTATATAAGAATGGATTCATTCCTTTGATAACATATCTAAAGTTTGAAAAAATGTAAAAATATAGAAGTAAAATTTATCTTAAACATATTACTGAAGATAAAGGACTTGTTAAAATTAGTGATGAACCAATATTAATTGAAACATAGAAGTATTTATCAATGTTTTTCCTTGTTTTATTCTTTAGTGGGCTATTGAATTTACTGTTGAATTAGTACCTGATGCTAATACAATTATAAAAACCCTTATTGAATGAATCCAATAGAACTTTTTAATTTAAAATATAGTTATGAGAGTTTATTTATAAGTGTTTCATCCACCCTAATAGTTTACCTTTGGGTATCCTGTCCTATTTTCAAAAAATAATTATTATTCAATGAGAATTTTTATTGATTATTGATCTCTGAATAACATCACTCTTAAGAAAAAACATTTGTTTCCTCATATATATTACTTGTTTGGTCATCTCCAGGGTGCTCATTGTTTCTCAAACATTGATCTCAAGTTTGGGTATCACTTTTAGAATGTGAAGTAGAAATAAATTATTAGGATACAATTTTTTAAAATATACATCCATTATGAGTTTATGGTTGTTCCTTTTGAGTTAAAAAATTCACCTTCTATATTTATAGATCATATGAATAGATTGTTTCATGAATATTTGGATAAATTCATTGGGGTTTTCATTGATGAAATTCTAATTTATTCTAAAACTTATGAAGAACATGAGAAAGATATAAGGGTTGTTCTATAGACTTGAAAATAAAATAAATTGTCTAGGAAATTTATTAAATGTGAATTTGGTTTAGAAAAGATTTATTTCATTAGGAATTTCTTCTAAAGATTTGATAACTATTAATGATGCTAAAACTAAAGTTTTGGAATAGTGTCCAAGGACTATAAATTTCTATGATATTTTAATATTTAATGGATTATTAGTTTACTACCGATGGTTTGTTGAAATTTTTTTCAGTTATCTAGCCCATTAACTTAGTTAACGTGAAAAATAGTAAAATTCATCTGGACAAAGTAATATGATAAATTTTTTAAAGAATAAAAAATAAGATTTATTAATTATTTCATTAAGAATTATGAATAAGAAATGTAGAATTTTTTATTTACATTTATGATTCTTTAAAGGGTCTTGGTTGTGTCTAAATCCAGATGAGCAAGTAATCACATATGCCACATGTGAATTAAATCTCCCCGAGTATAATTACCCTACAAATGATCATTATATTGTAGTGGTGTTTTTTGATTTAAAAATTTAAAGGCATATTTTATGTTCGGTAAAATTTTAAATATATCTTGATCAATTTTTTTTAAAGTATATATTAACTCAAAAGGAACTGAACATAAGGAAAAGAATATGGTTGGAACTAATATAGGATTATGATTTCATGATTCACTATCATCCATGGAAAGAAAACAAGGAAGATGATTCCTTGAGATGAAAACATAATGTATCATTTACCATTACACAATTGGGAAATGATATTTTGGGTAATTATTTAATTATTTTTGGCCTATAAATTATCCTTGTGGGAACTCACTCTCATTTAGTTTAGGTTTTAGTGTAGTTATCTTTATCAGAAATGTTTTTTCATTCTCAAAAAAGAAGATCTTGATTCAAAATAAATGGATAAGAAGGGGAAGTTATATTAGTTTTACACGTTGAAGATGATATTATTATATTTTGAAATATTTTGTGTGTGCCATGTAATTTATAGTTTAAGATGTATTTTTTGAGAAAATCCAATTTCTACCAATTTTTCATTAATCTTGTTAGTACGATGATATATGGAGTCCTTCAAGAATATTAGTAGTGGGGTGGAAT
Organism: Viscum album; assembly: GCA_963277665.1. Lineage (NCBI taxonomy): Eukaryota > Viridiplantae > Streptophyta > Magnoliopsida > Santalales > Viscaceae > Viscum > Viscum album. The sequence continues at coordinate 557,298,197 of OY728122.1, read as the reverse complement.
TATGAAAGATATTGCAAATTTTATTATGTTTAATTTTTCAATATTTTGAAGTTGAGGGATAATTACTAATATGGATGCTTCATCATTTTCTAATTCTTGAATGGAAATGAGAGAATATATCCATGGATTTCATGGTATGATTTCCAAATCCATCTCAATTTAATAATTTGATTTGGGTTATTGTTGATAATTTGACTAAATATATTCATTTTATTCCTATTTTAGATACCATGTATTTAAATAATATTTCTATAAATTATCATAAAGAGATCATTATATTTCATGGAGTCCCTCTCTCTATTATATCCAATAGTGACACCAGATTTACCACAATTTTTTTTAAAAGGACATCAAAATTCGTTAAGTAATAAATTAAATTTTAGTATATCTTTTTATCCTCAGTATGATGGATTGTATGAGTGAAACATTTAGACTTTTGAAGATATTATTGAGTCTTTATATTTATATTATTAAGGAAGTTTTGATCATTATCTTCCATTGTTGGAATATTCTTATAATAATAGCTTTCATTCCAGTATATAGATGGCACCGTTTAAGACATTATATGAAAAGTGGTTTCAAAGTCCATCTTGTTTGGATGAATTTTGTGAAAGGAATTCGTAAGGAATATATTTGGTATAATAAATGGTTGAGAAGTTAAAGATGATTTTGAAACATTTAAGGGGATCTCAATGTAGTTAGAAAAGTTATGCAGATAACAAGAGGAACGGTCTTATATTTGAGGAAGGATATCATGTTTTTCATAAAGTATATTCTTGGAAAATTGTCATTATTTTTTGTAAAAAAACATAGTAGATCCCATGAATCATTGGAAACTATATAATTATTTATAAATTGGGTTTATTTTCTTCCTGAGTAGTATTACATCAAATTTTATCTTAGGAACATTATGCATTTCATATTTCTTTTCTAAAGAAGTATGTACCTGATACAACTCATGTTCTGTGCCCTAAATAGGGGTAGTTAGAAGAGAATTTTTCCTATGAATAAAATCTAATTTATATTCTAGATCATATATAATAGGTACTTCAAAATAAGTAGATTCACTAGGTTAATGTTTTATGGAAGACTCACATGATGGAATAAGCAACATGGGAAAACAATAAGGGGGAAAAATAAATTCACTTATTTAAGGAATTAATAAAATTATAAAGATTTAACTTCAAAAAGGGGGGAATAATGTGACTACTCAGTTAATACAAGAACAAGTGACTTGAATCAAACTTAGGTGTAAACTTAATACCTTTTTTTTGTTGAAAAAATGTACATTTTTTTTTGAATATTTCAACTTTATTATGAAATGTTTTACCTAATTCTCTAAAACTAAAAGATAAAATTATCATATGAATGTAATAAAGTGAATTTTTTTTATAAATAAAATAATTATTGGTTTATTATGTTACGAGGAGTTATAAATCATTCCACCTCTAATGTGGTTTAGACTACAACCCTACATTACATAACCTACATTGGGTCCAACATTCTCATTAGTACCAGTAAAAATCAAATATAACCATAACTATATCCATATATCATGTATCTAAATCTCAAACACACACACTATATCAAATATATTAGGTTATTATAAACAATGAAATCAATATAATTCTCTCCACCCACCATAAATGAACCCAACTATATTTACCACATCATCATCCCATATAATCACACCAATCACACTTTTTGGGCCCAAGATTGAAGTAGTAGTGAAGAGAAGTTGGTGAAAATATTCTTTATTTATTGTGTTTTATTGAAAATATATAAATAACATTCAAACTAAGGTGTTTTAAGGTGATTTTACTATGATTATTAATGTTCTATTTTTTAAGGAAACTAATGAAATGTATTAGTGAAAGAAGTAGAACTATCTAGAAAATCTTGGAAGAAGTTTTTAGTTTGATCAAGGAAGGGTAAGGATACTTTGAGGATACCTATATTTGAGTAGAAGAAAGACTGATATTTTAGGAGATAGACATGTAGTCGATCAATTCATAGTCCCATGTCTTATATGTGGCAAATCCATGTAGTCGATCTATTTTATGCATCCACATCACAAGGTTAATCTACCTCACAATTGATTGATTATAAATTCAACCAAACATCATGGTCGATTGATTGATTATTTAATTGATCCATATAGTCAACTGATTGTACTTGCATTCAATCCTCCTGGGAAGTCAATTTTACATATAGTTGATCTATTGAGATTTTAGATGTAGTATATCTTCAGGGTTGACCCCTTGATCTAATCCATATAAAAAAGGAAAAGGAAAGGATGTGTAGGAATTATTACCCATGTTGCATAACCATCAATTGAGTCTGAACAAACATGATGTGTTGTTGTACAGAAATCACTTAACTTCTATATAAAGATCATGTAGGTGATGTATAAACACAAATTCCATTTTTATAAATATGGAGTTTGTTTTGATAATATCATACATGTGTTTTATGAACATGAATTGTATTGTGTTGAAATCATAGTAAGAATAAAAATTAATGTGATTTTATAAATGTTTTTTTGGAAGATTTTAATGAGGGAACATTCAGAAAATATCTTGGTTATGTATTTTTAGGAATTTTTGTGACCTTGGTATCTTAAATAAAAGGAGTGATAATAAAAATTTCATACACCATGTCATAGTGAATTTTCTATGGGAATTTTGGTTGAGGAATTCATTGTTTCCAATCTTAAAAAAATGGTGTTTTTATAATTATTTTACTCTAAATAATAGAAATTAGGATGATCTCAGATTATCAATTATTTAATGAAAAATATATTTACAATCAGTTATATTAGGATTTGGGAAATATTAAAAAGATAGAGGAATAATTTTTAATGGGGATAATTATTCTTCTAAATTTGAGGAATCCAAAATTGTAGGTAGTTCGTGCATGCGTGCGTATATTTATATACATTATTTAATCCATGATAATTATTTAGTATAGAATGATGAAGAATATCTAGATTATGAGATTATTATTTAATGTTGTTAATTCATCAGTTATGAAGAGAAGCAACAAGATTTTTTTAAAATTAAATTATTTATAAGAATTCAAATTTGAATATCTACAACTATATTATCATAGGAATAAGGCTAGAAAATAAAGATTAAATTCTTGAAAAATATTCACATGAGATCTTGTGAATATTTATTGAGGAAGAATAAATAGTATTTTTTTCATACTATGATAAATATATCAGGTGATTTGGAAGTGGATTTCATAGTATAGAGATATGATAAAGAAGTCATTACTTCCATATACATATTCTGAATAACTATTTTCATGATTATGAAGCATATAGTGGCAATTTCATACAGTTTTGTGTGTGTTATTTGAAGTTGTGTCTTGATATTAATTAAGAATAGAAGAAAACAATTTTCTTGACACACATGAAAACTAGATAAAACATGACAGGAGGACTATGTACAAGTTTTTACAAAAATTATTTACAATTCTAAATTTTAGGATATATTTATGTGAAATATGCAAAAAATTATAGTAAGGAGACCTGAAAACATGATTTTTAAGGTTAAACCCTTCTCATTGAACTCACAAGATTATTTTAAAGAATAGTGTGATCTCAGAGGAATCTATATCATATTAAGCAATATACTTTTTACCTTGGGTGGTTAAGCCTATAAATATATTGTGTTCCCTTATATTGGAGTGAATTTGGGTGAAATAATACTAATTATGATAATTAATCTAATAGGTAGAAAGGGTTGTTTCAAAATAATTATAAAAATTATATTGATCACTGATTTGGTACCCTCTCAGTGCTCTTATATAGATCCTATAGTGGTTTTACAAGTGGTATCAGATTTAAGTTGCCTTCATTCAAGATTTTTATTTGAATATTTTTTTAAATGTTTCTATTAGAAATAATATATTATCATATAAATATTTTATCTATAATGGATCATTTAAAATTGTTGAATAAAAAGGGTATTCCAACATTTTATGGGAAATGTTATCACATATGGAATCACTGAATGTTTCCATTCCCATTATCTATCACTTATGATGTTTTAGAAGTTGAAACTTCTATATTTTTAACACATGATGAATGTGATAAAATGATAGTGGTAGATAATATAAATATATAAAATAATGGTCATGCTATAGATACTATTTTATCCTCTCTTTTAGAGAGTGAATTTCTAAAAATTAAAGGAAACAAAATATAAAAATTTATTTGGGAGAAACTAGAAAATATCTATAAAGTTTAATCCATAGTGAATTGATATGAGTTATAATTTTAGAGACTTATGTATAAATATATATAGATTAATGATGATTAAACTATGTATAAAATCTATACAAGGGTGAATAATGTTTTGATAATCATCATAGGATATGGTGTGAAGCTATAAGATTATGAAATTATTGAGAATGTTTTACTTATATTTATAGATAAGTTTGATGCTTAAGTATCTACTTTATAAGAGTATGATCTAGGTGATATTATTGTTTATAAATTGTCTATTATTTAATATATTATGAAATTAAAAAGATATAATATTTTCAACAATAAGTTGAAGAATAAAAATGAATGTTCTTTTAAATCCACAAAGAAAGATACATTGGAGAAGAAGATTATTATTGAAGAATAATCTTGTTTTATGATTCTGACGATGATATAAAAGATAATTTTTATAGTGTTTTTTCACTTATCTTATGATCAATTTGAATAGGGAAAGTAAATTAATAGGGAAAGTTTCCTATTAAATATTTCAGGTTTTGAGCCATTGGTTATTTTGCTATAAATTTACCTAAATCCAAAACAAAAGAAGATAGTGATATATAAGATGTTAATAATATAATAATCTCAAATAATAAATCCATAAATAAAAGGGTAATTTTAATGATAAGGTTAATAAGTTATGTAAATGTAAAATTAGAAACATTCTATCAAGGGAAAGTAATGGAAGTGAAAATGAAGAAGAGTAATCTGGAAATGAAAGTGATGAAACAATTTTCATTACTAAAGTATATAATAAAAAGGTTACTAATAATGAAATTAATACTAAAATTGAAGAATAATAGACTAATATGGAGTTATTATTGATTAAATAATTGAAATATTACCTCTCAAATATCTATAAACTATAAAACGAAGTCAGAATGTTAATGAAGGAAAACCAGTCATTAAACAGAAATGAATCTATTTTAATAGAATAAAGATCTAAATTCTTGAAGGAGATTTATGATTTAATAAATTTTTTTGTTTTTTCGAATTTTCATAACATTAATATGTGAATAATAATAAATAATAATGATAAATATTTTGACTATATTCAACTTAATTTGATTAAAATTATATAAGTATAGAATAAATATAGATCCAGTATTCAGAAGTAAATCTCTGAAGGTAGAGAATATTATTAGAAGTAAAAAAGTCTGTAAATTAAAAAAAATATCATATTATAATGGTGAAAAAGTTTTGAATTTTTTGGATAATAATAAAATAAGAAGAATCAGTTATGAAGACAATGTTTGTAGCTAAATATGGCGAAACTCAGAAATCTAGAAATTTTGATAATAATATATTTAGTTAATAAACTAATATAATTGGTGACACCATAAAGGTTGAGAATAAGACTAGTATAAATAATTAGATGTTAGTTTCCCAAAATAAATTTGGTTTTCAAAGAGAATACATGATTACTGGCTTAATGAAGAAATAATGACTAGTAATATATTCTTAAAAGCATGTTATATACAAAAGAAAGTATAACTTTTATGGTTATGGTTGGTATTGTGGAGGATTTAAGATTATGAATTTTTTGTTTAACTGAAATCATCATAACATGTATAGTATGTTTTAGAAGAAATTTTTAGGGTTAGTTAGTTACATTAAAAAAAGAAGTGTCAAAAATAGATTGAAAACTATAAACATAAATCTATGAAAAGTTTGATATTTTTGAAGAATTCTATGAAAGGTGTAATCATCCTGGTCACCATAAATATTTATTTATCGTGATTATAAAATCCTAAAAACGTATAAATTTTAATACCCGAAATCCTATGAATAATAAAAACAAAGGATAAGTGAAATATTTGGTCATTAAAGTTTCACTTAATATATCTAAAGGTTAATGTCCTTGGATCTTAAACTTTGGATCTTCTTCTAATATAAAAATATATTTAACACTTTTGAAAGATTTTGAATAGTGAATGAAGTTTAAATGAAATTTAAAAATGTTAGTTCACTAACATTAATGGAGTTTTCTCGAATTATATTGGGAAATAAAATTTGAAATCCAAACACTCTTTATATTGATGTATAAAGAAACAAATTTTATAGTTGTTCTCATCTTTATGATAAAGGAAAGGAAGTTATTTTTCTGAAGGATGGGTTCTTGGTTAATAGTCATGAACATAAAAGGGTGGTTAAAATAGGACAATGTATTAGAGTTAATTTATTTAAATTGGGTGATTATGGAAATTCATGATATATCCACATGAATTAAGTGAATGAATTATGGTTCAAAGGATTTGTCATCTTAGCCAAAATATAATGAACATGATCACATGAGGTGACATTTTTTGTGGTGTTCCACGGATGAAAAGAGAAATATATTAGATATCATCAAAATTACAAATGGGTAAGATTGTTAACTCTTCCTATAATAATATGGATATTCAAACTAATCACACTTTAGAGATCATCCATTCATACACATGAAATCTTATGAGGAATAAATATTATAGTGGGGATTGGTAATTTATTACCTTTATTGATTACTCCACTCACATTACTTGTGTAATTTTTATAAAGCATAAGTTTGAGGATTTAATAATGTTTAAATTTTTGGAAGAGTTGAAAAAAAAGCGTGAGGATTTTCTCTCAATAAGATTTTTATAGAAAATGGAATTGAATTCAGAAACGGTAAATTTTAATCTTATATAAAAAATATAATTATATTTGAACCCTATGAATCATATACACAACAGAAAATCATATGGATGAATATAAGAATATATGTTTGGTAGAGATTTCTTGGAAAATATTTCTCAGAATAATACTTCTAGATTTTTTTGGAGTCAATATATTAGTGTTATGGTCACATTCAAAACTATTATTTACACAATAAAAATTATTATATTTACCCTTTTGATATATATTATAAAAAATATCCAATATTGAATCATATTTATGTGTTTTTCATCCCTTTTTTATTAAGGTAAAAGGTAAAAATATTGGGAAGTTTGTAAATTGAGTAACTTATGGGATTTTATTAATATATCCTCTTAATGTAAGAATTTTATAATTGTACAATAAGTAAAGTAAAATAATTAATGATACTTATGATGTGAATATCATATAATATTTAAAGAAATATTATCGACATGATAAATAATGATTCAAAAGTAATGATGATAATTTTTTTAAAACAAAATAAAAAATTTCATAAATAGATGATAGCATTAAAAATGTAGATTGGAATGTTTCAAGTTATGAGGAGAAATATAATTAATATAATCTTGGGCTGAGAACACAAGTTATTGTCTAAAATATCATTAAAAATCATGGAAAATAGATCCAAATTAAATAACTCTAAGGGAAGTATATAATTATTCATTATTATCTCACATTGAACCAAAATATGTTTAATTATAATTTGATAATCTAGAGTTGTTTGATGCTATGAGTTAATAATTAGACTAAATTGAATAGAATGAGACTTGGGTGTTAGTTCCTGAACATAAATAAAAGAATGTGTTTGGAATTAAGTGCATGTTCTTAAAAACAGAATGAAAAAGATAAGTGGTGATTAAAAAATCATGATTGGTGTGAAAAGGTTATTCTTAGGTAAAAATATCAGAATTTGATGTAAATCTTGCACCATTTTCCCATCTTGAAACCAGTAAATTTCTTCTTTCTATAGAATTATAAAGTCAATATAAGATAATAAAAATGAATTAAGAGTTTACCTTCCTTAATGGTGATCTATAATTGGTGATATAAATTGATAAAAAGGTAATAGGGGATTTATATGCTCTTAAAAAATCCCTACGATCTTGTTATTTTAAGATGGACACCTTCATAAATATGTTGAATATCAAAATGGTAATAGAGGATAACAATTTATACATCAATGATGAAAAAGTGGTATCTCTTATTTTTTTATGTAGATGAAACCATATTTGCTGGAAATCATGAATAAATTTGTGACACCTATGTTATGTAGATGAAGAAATTATATGAAATTCTCATGATTGTAGGGATTATATACTTTATTAGATTATAAATTTCACAAGTTAAATATTAAATATTTATTTTTAAAGATACTTATACTATGAAATATTTGAAAAGGTTCAACATTGGGGATTAAAAACAGGTTTCTACTCCAATTTTAGTGGAATCCAAGCTTTCCAGAGAGTATCAAAGAACAAATGTTTATATGAGAGAATTAAGAAAGTTAATTGGAAGTCTATTACAACTCGAAACTTCAAGGATATATTTAATATATGATTGAAGTCTTTATTTCAGGTTGAAAGTGAACCTAAAGAGTCCCATTTTGTAGTAGGAAAAATTATTTTATAGTATATAAAGGGTACAAAATATTTTGGGTTGAAATATGAAAAAATAAAATTTAGATATATTTAGTTTTACAGATACATATTGGGAAGGTTGTGTTGATGAAAAAAGATCTATATATGGTGGGGTTTTCTTCCTTTGTGATAGTGGTGTTTTTTGGAACACTAAAAATCATAGTTTTGTGTCTTTAAGCACTGATGTTGTAGAATATGTTTCTATAACTATTTCCACAACTCAATTAATATGGATGAATTTGTAATTTGATGATTTAAATTTTGAAGTGAATGTGACATTTCTTATTGAATATGATAATCAAAATTCTCCCAATTTGTCTTGGTATCCTCTCTAGTATTCAAGAAGAAATAAAAGTGATATTTAATATAACTTTGTCATGTATCTTGTGGATAAAAATGATTTAATTTTAGATTATGCTCCAATAAATGAGAAAATAGTCGATTTGTTCACTAATCCATTATATAATGAATCATTTTAGAATCTGTGGTTGATGTTATGTGTTTAGGTTCACCTATACCAAGTCAAAGGTATGGTTAGAATTCCCCTCTCTCTTATAGTATTTGGATATTGTTGTCAAAGGGAGTGAAAAATAAATGAAATTAGATTGTGTTTTTTTATATTTATCTCCTTGATATTTTTAGGGGGTATTTATAGGGGGAGTATCCATTGATATGTGTTTCTCTTAAGAGGAACCATATATTTAGAGAGTAGTTTTAAAATGTGTAAGTAGTGATTTTAGTATTTGTCTCATGTGTAAACTTTTTAACAGGTTTCTGATGTTTATAGATGATTTTTTGTTATATTTTCCATTGGTAGTTCAAAATAGGATGAATTTTGATTAGGTATGAATGTAAATCACTATTTTCTTATGGAAAACATGATATTATTATTCAATTTTTTTCCTACATCGATCTCGGTCACATAGGCTTAAAATTATTGAATGATGATTCATTGCTAATTACAATAAGTTTTAAAGTGATTTCTATTTGATAGTTGTAAGAAAAATATAAAGGGAGCATTTTTTATCCCAATATATATGTAATAGTGAAGATAATTTAGGGTGGATATTCTTGCTCTATTTTATTTTATTGATAATATATAAATCATATTTAAAATTAGTTTTTTCGAGGTGATATAATTATGATGATTGATGTGTTAATATTGAATGAAACCAAAGGAAAGTGTTTGTGAAAGAAAAAATATTGTATAAAACATCATGGAATAGGATTTTAAGTTAATTCAGGATGTATGAAGATATTTTTAGGAGGCCCTAAATTGAGTTAATATAAGTAAGGAATTTCTAGACTGAGACATGTGGTCATTCTATTCATTGTCACTTATATTCCATGAAATTGATCCATTTCATACATTAACTTCACATGGTTAATCAACCTCACATTCAATTGATTTTACATGTTGTCAATACTCATGATCTATTGATTGTACATATGGTTTATCCTCAAGGTTTGTTAATAATACATACGATCGATTTATTTATCTTTTACTTGTGGATGATCTTCATGGTCAATATATTGAATTAAGCTATATAAAAGTGGAAAATGCATGGGTGTGTGAGCATGAATACTTGGGCTTCATAACCATAAATTGATTCTACATAAACATGAAATTATACTTTGTAGAAATCATGTAACTATTGCATAAACATTATCTGGGTGATGTACAAACGTGAGGTTAATTTATGTAAACATGAAGTGATTATGTGTAAATACCATGTAAGTTATATGTAAACATGAATTATGATGATTATACATCATACTTAGTGTAATAATTAATGTCTCTATGTAAATGTTATTTTAAAGATTCCTAATGGCAATAAGGGAATACTGCGAATTTTTGTGGTGAAGTATCTACGAGATTTTTGGTTCCTATGGTGTATTAAATTTAAAAACAAGGTGTAATGATAAAAAATAAATACATTATTCCATAGTGATTTTTCCATGGAAATTTTGGTTGAGGATTTGATCATTTAGGCAATTTTAATATTCAATATTTCTATTATTATTTTTGTTTCAACAATGGAATTCTAGATGAAGTTTTGTAATTATTTATTTAATTCCAACAATATACACAATAAGTTATACCATGATTTAGGGAAATTAAAAAGATAGAGGAAGAATATTTTATTGGGTGAACTTTGATAAAAAATATGAGTAATACACAAATATAAATCCCTAATATTTTATGGTATGTTTCTTTTTAAATAAATTTAATCTCTTCAATTGATTTCAATGCATGTAGCACTGAGTTCAAACGAACTATGATCTATTGTTTTGATAACATTATAACCTTTCCATTAAATTTTTAGGTATAAATGAGACTAACTAAATTTTGGAAAATATAAGGTTTATAAATTAATATAATTTTTTTTCAGTTATCAATTTATTAGAAATAAAAATTTTAAAAAAATAAATAAAAGAAGTGTTTTTCTGAAAATCTATTTCTCGTGCTTGTAATATATTTATATAATTTTAAAATAAATCTGTCACTATTGGTTATTTATTTTAATGAAATTTATATATTATATATTTAATCAAATGTTTTGAAATTCATAAATATTTTTACTAGGCATGTGATAAGAATAAATCCAAATTTTATTCTTAAAAATGAAATTTTCTCAAATGAATTTTTTATCAGATTTTCAAAATTAGTTTAAAATTAATTTCTTCCAATTATTTTTATTTAATTTGGTAAAAATTAATTAAATATATAAATTAAGTTGGTTAAATTTTGGTAATTGGGACTCATTTATTTTTTTGTGAAAATTAAAAGTAATTGTGGTAAAATTTATCTCCCTATTAAAGGGTAAATTAGATTAATTTAGGTCAAAACTAAGTCATAAAGATATAATTATTCATAATAATTATTATTTTATGAATATTATTCAACCCTTATCACCTTAGTATTGAATATTAGTTTTTTAATAGACTCTTTTCCATGAAAATGGCATAAATATTAATTAAATCAAAGATAGTTACAAAAAATTCACTCTCTTTATTTTTAATACATTTTATGTGTCCATATAAGGGAAAAATGAATATATGAATGGAACTAAATTTATATATTGATATTAATTAATTTTTTAATTATACAAATTTATATTTAATTTTTATAAGTTCTATAACTATCTTAAATGGTTGTGTAATTCTAATACTGTATTTATTTAATTAATAGAAAAATAAAATAAATGATTTTAAAAATATTAATTTTGATATAATTTGAGAGATTTAATGTTTGAAATGTATTTTATAGATCTATATGGAATATTATTGATGTTTTAAAGCATTATATTCTAATTATAGATTTTTTTGATGCATTTGAAGTCAAATTAAATGAATAGTGTCAAAATTGACATTAATAATAATTTATCAAAATAATATTTTATGAAATGATTTAAAATTCATAAAAATATTATTTTCACACTTGTTAGTATAATATAGTTTATAAAATCATATTTTTTTTATTCATGAGTATTATTTATATTTATTGTAAAAATTTTAACACATTATGATTAAAAGAGTGGTTACCATGGTTAAGGTAAAGATAACCAACCAAGGGATCAATCAAAATGATAATATATAAAATGATACCAAAACATTTCAAAATTATAATATATTATGGTATTACAACCCTATAATACCTTATATTTTAATACCTTTCATTTTTTATGAATTTGGGATGGTATTGAATTTATTAAAATTTAATCTTTTGATAAATTTTAAAAGTTCCCTTTACCTCAATTATAAAAGAGAACCTCCTACTTTACATCTTTACACAATATTGAGCCATAAAGATTGAAAATAAATAGTATAAATATCTTACCAACAACCTTATAAAAGTTATGTAGGTCCTATTCTTGCAAAAATACGAACCCTATTGTCCCTAAGAGGAGATCCAACAGAGGATTCATTAAGTGAAGGTTATCGTCTTTACTGACTCTTTAAATTTTATTTCTTATTATACGTACTCTTAACGTGTTGTAAAAATTATTAAATAATAACTATTTTATCATAAATATAATGTTTTTTTATTTTTTTATTTGAAATCATATTTCAATTTTTTTTCCATCCTATGAAAATCGAAAACGATGTTCGTGTTTACGTATGGCTTACCAACTCAACGCAATAAAATAATTCGTTTTTGATCACCACTTTACTCGAATGATTATAATTATGGAAATAATGAGTATATTTTATGACATAAATATGGTTGTAAATGGATTAATTACTATTCAATATTCTTCTATTCCATCTATCAAAAAATTAAAACAACATTTATGCGTATGTGTGACCTACCATCTAACTAAATGATGTTATTCATTTTTTTGTCTCTAACTTTTATGTACTACTATAAACCTATATATAATGAATATATGTGATATTAATATCATGGTTAAAATCATTTATATGATTTAACCATGATCAATGTTCAGGTATTGATATTTCCAAATCAGAACATACATGAAAAATGCAATAGTTATCACAGAGATTAGTAATTTAATTAAGATTCTTATAAATAAATGGGTGATAAATGTTATAATTAAATAATATATTGTATTATGAAATTATAATGGTTTTTTACTATATTTTTAATAAATACACTTTAATTATTCAGTAGGTTTGTACACATAAAAATAAAATTGATCCTAAGGTAAGGGTTATTTCATAATCTCATCATTCTTATAAATTGTTTATGTTTATGTCTCCACTAGGAAATATTTATCTTCAATGACCTTGTTTTATAATTTTTTCCATATATGTTTGTAATATTCTATTATAATTTTATAATAATAATTTTTATTTATTTTTTTTACTTATTAAAAAATAGTTTGAAAGTCATTTTTTGTTATTCTCCAAATGGGGTAGTTTGTGACTTTTCTAAAAAAACATGAATGAAGTTAAATTTTTTGCTTATAAATCATGAGTGGATTTTCCCACCATCATGATTCATTAAATATTTGAAAATTCATTTACATGTTTATAATATTATTTTAAAATAAAATGTTCTCTTTTATATGTGAAGAGTTTTTAAAAAACATGTGATATGAAATTGAAAAGGGTATTTTCATGAAAAATATTTCCAATTATATTTTTAAAGTATATTCATTTACATGAAAAATATTTTGTTAAATTTTATTATTTACTGAAGTTATTAAATTATGGTACTATATACCATATTTTATTGTATGGTTTATGATTAGTTTGATTAGAGATGTACTATTTTGACACCATACGCCATATTACTTTGGTTGGTTTATAAATATGTTTATTGGTTGGGGAAATTTTTAACATTTTGTATGCTAGATTTAATACATATGTTTATGTTTATTATGTTTCACTCAATTCAAGTGAGTAATGCATTGTACATAGTAAGTGATGAGAGGGGATCGATGTAGCCCCTTGATGTATTTGTAGGTATCATGAGACAAATTAGCTTGGGTTTTGGATGGGGCCTTATCCATTTATATAAGATGTCTTAGTATGAGGTCTTAACAGCATTTTTATGATTTCTAACATTATTTATTTCCCTTATTATGATAATACCTACTTATTTTCATGTGATTAATTTATTATTCAATATAACTATGGAAATGTTTTTAGCTTATGTGATTATAGAATTATTTTATCTCCATTTATTTTCTTCCATATTATTCATACATTATTTAACATTCATTGTATGCATAACCTTACTAATCATATGAGATAACCCTTTTCCTTATGTTTATGTTTCCCCAATATGATAAAAAGTATATTATAATTGATATACATGGATAATATAGAAGTATAATTGTATTCTAAAAATAAATAAAATGATATAATTTAATCTTTCTACTGTAATGTAATATTGAAGTATGTATCTAGTTTTCCAAGACATCTAAACCATTTGGTCCTTTATGACATGATAATTTGAATCTAATACTAATTTAATAAAAGAACCACCGAATCTAAAACACTGGGGTCCCATGTCTTCATAGTTGGTATTAAGAGAGGTTTAGTATAAACTTTGGGAACTATATTTAAGAAACATATTTTATGGAAACTTAACCCTATAACATACTTGGAGAATATTCCCCAAAAAACCATTATTAACACTTCAAGATTATTTATACATAAACATCGAATTTATTTTAAGTGTTTCAAAAGTTTTGAAATTATATGTTGTGATTCATAAGATAATATACTGTATTCCATTTTTCAGAAAGAGAACCTAGTAGAAGGAATAAAATCCATATCAATTCACATAATTCATGTTGGGATTTCCCTCTTAGATAAGATAATGATGTTGGAGTTGGAGCTGCAGTTGGAGATAAAAAACATATAACTATATTTGGACATATGAATCATGTTATGTGCAATGAAATTCCCTTATGTAATATCCTATTTATTCACAATGTGGTGTAACAATGGTAGTCCGATTCATTTGAAAAAACCTCCATAATTCAATGGGATTGCAAATCAATTTGTATCAAAACAATGGATAAGTTCATTAGAGAATATATTTACCACTATAGGAACTAATTCAAAGGTTAAGGTTGGCATGAAATTTATCATCTCTCAGGATATGAAAATAAATGATGGCTATTGACTCAAAACACTAAGGTGGATGATTAAATTGAAGGATTTGAAGGAACTTTTCTTGGGAAAATATTTTCATTGCGGACAAAGAGCAGATATGGAGATAATGTTCTTGAGTCTGAGAAAAAAGGAGGATGCAAATTTTTCTAAGTATAAATCCAAATTTAAAAGATCATAAAGGCATGATATAGACTACATATTTAATCCAAAGAGAAATATTTTCCATTACGTCAATGATATTAAGTCAATTATTTATATGGAACTAGTATTCAAAAAATTATCATCAAATGAGGATGTAGTATCATGTGCTATTAAGATAGAAAAATAATTCTCCAAGTCTTATATCTTTAAAGAGAAGAAAGATAAGAATAATGATGTTTAATACTTTGGAAAAATAAATAAGGAAATGTGGGATAAGGGAATGGTGGAATTTCAAACTTGTAATAAATGTGGATCGAAATATCATGGAACATGCTTATTGGGAAAATGATTTTTCTACCACTACGGAGAAAAAGGCCACTAGGACTATGATTTAAAGGGAAAGAAAGAAGTCATCCATGTGAAATACTTCAGCTGTAAGAATATGGGACACTATAAAAAATATTTTCTTAGGAATAAAGGGAACATTCCCTAGGAAAGGCCAAGGGAGGAAGAAAAAGCTTATGTGGTCACAACAGAAGTGTTTTATGATCCTAATAATGTGATAGAATGTACTTTAATAATATCCTAAAAAAATCTAATGATTTAATTGATTTCAGATCGTCATATTCTTTTATATATATACTATGTTTTCTAAAAAAATTACGCATTTCCCATTCACCATAAGAAGGGATTTTTCATTCAAAACTCCTAGTAAATCATCACTATAATAAAGATGTTTCAAGAAGTGCCTATTATAACATATAAAGTTTCTCAATTTTCTAATTTTGTTATCACACCTACTGTTGAATTTTATATAATGTTTTTCATAGACATGATTTCAAAATAAAATGAAAAAATTTATTATAAAGAGATGGAAATTATGTTTTATGATGAAGATATAGAATTATTTATCTTTATAGAGGATACTTTATCATCTAAGTTTAGTTTAGTTCAATCTCCAATAGCTCTTTTAAATGAAATTATTAGAGAATAAGATAAGATACGACCTACTAATGAAAATGTAATCTTTCAATTGAGGATAAAACTATTATAAATAAATACATATATGTATTTTATTAATAATTAACTAGATATGAACCAGAGTGGGAAGTTGAGTTTCTTATTTATTTAATCCAGGATGAAAGACCTATATCAAAGACTCCCTATAGAATGGCCACTATAGAGTTAGTGGAGTTGAAGAAACAAGTAGGGGATTTGAGAGGTATGGGATTTATTCACCCTATTATTTCACCTTTAGGAGCCCCTAATCTTTTCATTAATAAGAAATATGGATCTATGAGGATGTGCATTGAATATTGGTAAATCAATGCTATTACGATAAATAAAAATAATTATCTTCCTCGCATTGATGACTTATTAAACCAACTTCACAGAGCTCTATATTTTTAAAACATTAACCTTTATTATAGATATCATCAATTTTGAGAAAATAAGGAAGATATCCTAAAGAAAAAATTTCTATAGAGGTATTGATTTTATGAGTTTATAGTAATTCTATTTGAGTTGACTAATGCACCCTCTATTTTTATTGATCTAATGAATGGTGTATTTAAGGAATATCTTGGTGATTTTGTTGAGATATTTATTGATGATATCTTGGTGTAATCCAAGAACTGTGAGGACCATGAGAAACACTTGAAGATAATTATTGAAAATCTTAGAAGAAATGTGTTTTATGGGATATATCGAAAGTGTAAATTAAGGCTTCAAAACATTTTTTTTCTTGGACATATTGTCTCCCATGATGGAATTGTAGTAGATCCTATGAATAAAAAGATAGTCCACGAATGATATATACTAACTAACATAACTGAGGTACATAGTTTCATTCGTTTGGTTGGTCATTATCAGCGATTTTTTCAAAACAAATTCCAGATTAGCTGACCCGTTAACCAATATTACTCATAAATGGGTTAAGTTTATTTGGAATAATAAATTTGAACAATTATTTAAAGAATTGAATATGAGATTGGTGAATTCTATGATATTGACTCTTCCATCAAGAAATGCGGAATTTGTGATTTATAGTTATGTATTGAGGAAGAGACTTGGTTATGTCATTATAAAAAATTCAAGAGTTATTTATTATGAACCAAGGCATTAAAAAACACATGAATAAAACTATCTTACTCATGGAACTATGTTAGATGGCATAATATTTTTTTTAAAGATATGGAGACAATATATTTACATGGATATATTTGAGATATATATTGATCACAATAGTTTAAAAGACATCTTCTCATAGAAATAACTCAACATGAGGAAAAGACGATAACTCAAGCTACTCAAGGATTATGATTTCTCAAAACACAACGACCACAGGAAGGAAAATAAGGTTGAAGATGCATTGATCAAGAAGGATCATGGAATTCTATACAAAATAAGGATTGAAAGGGATCTTGTGTTCATGGATCTGGTAAATATGGACATGTGAATTTTTAATGAAGGGGAAAAATCATATTGTTTTCAAATGATTCTAAAACCATCATTATAAAAAATATAAAAAGTTTTCAGTCTACTGTGATAATTTTCTAAAGAAAATTAAAGCTATGAATTCTAGGAAATGGGAATACTTCATATATGAATATGGAATTCTAAAATTTGAAAAGAGGATTTGTGTTCCCTCTATACCCAAGATAAAAAGGGAATTATTGGATGATGCTCATAGATCAAATTTCTCTATACACCATGGTAGAACCGAGATGTATAGGGGTTTGAATGAAAATTTTTAGTGTGATAATATGAAGTGTAAAATTACTACTAATATGTTAAAATGTTTGGTTTTTCAATAAGTGAAGGTTTAGAGACAAATCCAATAGGAGCCATGCAATATATATCTATTACTACATGGAAATAGGATGGCATTACCATGTAATTTTTCACTTTATTACCATAGAATCCAAGAAAGAATGACTCAATATGAGTTATTGTTTATTGAAATAAAAAATTTACACATTTAATAACTTCATGGGAAGATTTTACACTAGATCAACTTGAAATAATCTATATTAATGAATCTTAAACACTTCATGGTGCACTAATTTTAATTTCATCTGATCATGATCCATGATTTACATCAAAATTCAAGAAAAATATTTATAATTACCTTGATACCAAGATTAATTGGACCACTGTTGTTCAGCCTCAAAGCGATGGGAAATTTAAAGGACTATCAAAACTTTTTAAGACATGTTTAATTCCTACTCACTTGAATTTAATGGTTTATGGGAACAGTATTAACCTTTGGTAAAATTCACCTATAATAATATCTTCCATTCAAGTATTCAAATGGCACTGTATGAAGAGTTATATGGAAATAGATGTTTCACACTAAATTATGGGGATTTATTTAGTAAAAGGAAGCTTATAGGCCCAAAAATTGTTGAGGTAATAGTGAAAAAGATAAATAATCTTCAAAACTATATAAAAATAGATTAAAGTGGGAAAAAGTGTAATGGTGATAATGAGAGGAAAGATTCACAATTTCATGTGTGAGATCATGTTTTTTGTAAGGTATCTCCATGGGAGGGTGTTATAATATTTAGTAAGAAAAGAAAATTTATACCCATGTACATCAAACATTTTTAAATACTATAAATAATTGGATCTATGTGTTACCATTTAGAGATTGAACCTTACCTTTCTAAAGTACATGATGTGGTCCATATCTCTCAGTTAAGTAAGTACATGCTAGACCTAACACATATTATCACATATGAAGAAATTGAATTGGAACTTTATTTATCTTAATATTAAGATCCTATCTAGATTTTGGACACTAGATAATAAGTGTGGAGGAATTAGATGACTCGACTGGTAAAGGTTCTTTGGAAAAATCATAAGATAGAATGGGAAATGTGGGAACTTAGAGAAACTATGATGACGAACAACCCAAATCTATCTATTAGGTGAAATTATAAAAATTTCAAAGATTAATTTTTTTTAATGAGGTAAGAATATAACTCCCCATGATTTTATGGTATATTTATTTTCAAATAAATTTAATCTCTTTGATAACTTGCATTGAATGCAACACCGAGTTCAAACAAACTGCTATATATTATTTTGATATTATTGTAACCTTGACCTTAAATTGGTAGAAAAAATTGGACTAACTAAAATTTAAAAAATATATAGTTTAAAAATTTATAGAATAAATTATTTGGTTGTCATTTTATTAGTAATAAAAATAAAAAATAATTAATAGAAGGGGATTTTATAAAAAACTATTTTTGTGTGAAAAATATATTTGTATCAAAAAAAATTTAATTAGTCATTATTGGTGACTTATTTTATGAAATTAATATATTATATATTCAATAAAATGTTTTAACATTCATATAATATTTTTACTATGCATGTGATAAGAGTTGATCTTGTTTTATTCTTAAAAATTTAATTTTATAAAATGTGATTTTTATCACATTTTACACACTTCTTTTAAAATTTGTTTCTAAAAATTTTAGGTTTTTAATTTGATAAATTGAGTAACATATTTATAATCATCAGGTTCAAATTTATTAATTGGTACCCTTTTATTTTCGGTCAAAATGAATAGTAACAATGGTAAAATTTATCACATTGGTAAAGGGTAAATTTGATTAATTTAGGTTAAAACTAAGTGATATGACCATAATTATTCATCAAGGTTACTATTGGATGAATATTATTAATAAATTATCACTTTAGGATATAATTTTAATTGTTTTATGGACACTTTTCCCTAAAAATAACATATATATTATTTAAATCAAAGACAGTTAGAAAATGTCAGTTTGTTTTTAATATCTTTTAGGTGTCCACATATGGAAAAAGAAAGATATAAATTAAACTAAATATAATTTTTTTCTTAATTAAATTATTCTTCTTATAGATTTTTTTTTATTTTCATAATTTATATAATTATATTAACTACTTGGGAAACATTAATATAATATTTACTTAATTAACATAAAAATAAAATAATTGATTTTAAAAATATTAATTTTGATATAATTTTAAGGATTTAATGTGATGTTTTTAAACATCTATATGAGATATTATATATTTTTAAATCATTATATATTAATTCACATTTTTATTTATATATTTTAAGTCAAATTAAATGAATAGTGTCAAAATTAACATTTGTGATAACATATCAAAATAACATTTTATTAAATTATTTAAAATTCCTAAAAATATTATCTTCATCAATTTTAATGTAATATATTTTAAAAAATCATAAATTTACCATTTATGTTTCATTTTACCATTTATAGTAATATTATTAATCATTTATGATTAAAATAGTGGTTATTACAGTTAAGGTCAAAAATAACTAATGAAGGGGTTAATAAAAATGATAAGGTTTAAAATGACATAAAAACATGCATAAATATTATTTAATGATTTTATTACAAACTTATACTACCTTATAATATAATACCTTTCCATTTTTAGGTATTTGGGATGAGAATGAATTTATTATAATTTAATCTTTTGAGAAATTTCAAAATTTCCCCTCACGTCCATTGTAAAAGAGAACCTCCTCCTCCACTTCTTCACACAAATTTTATAAATAAATCTCGAGCAAAATCTACCTAAATATCATTAAAAAATACTTATTCAATTTTTGGATGTCATTTTCTTCCAAAAATACAAACCCTAGTGTCCCCAATTAGAGATCCAAAGGAGGATTCATTAGGAGAAGGTAATCATCTTTACCAAATCTTTCAATGTTATTTGTTCTTAAACTTCTTATTAATGTGTTGTACCAATTTTAAAGTAAAAAACATATTATAATAAATAAACTAAGATATTGTTATGTTTATTATACAACAATTTTCCATCTATTTTCCATACTATGGAAATAAAAAACATCGCTCATGCGTACATACAACTTACCTTCTCCACGTAATGGTCAATTCATTTTTCATCACCATTTTTATCAGATGGTTATAAGATGGAACTAATTTTTATATATGTTATTTATGACATAAATATGATTCTATAAGGATTAATTACTATTTATTTTTCTTTTGTTTCATGCATCAAAAAATGGAAACAATGTTCATGCGTACATACAGCCTACCATCTCCAGGAACAATGTTATATATTTTTATATCACTCCCTTTTATGGATTACTATAAATACATATAGAATAAATAAATATGATATTATTATCATGATTAAAATTATGTATATGATGCAAATATGATAAAATTACAAGGACTGTGACTTCTAAATCAAAACATATTTGAAAAACAAAGGCGTTATCACCCACAATAGTAATTTAATAAAGTTTTTTTAATAATGGGTGATAAAAGGTTATAGGTAAATAATATATTATATTATATATCTGATTTCTTTGGAATATATGTATAATAAAACCATATTTATTATACATGAGGTTGATACATGTATGAAGAAAATCAGACTAAAGGTATGGGTTTTTTCACAATATCATCATTATTCAGGATTATTTAAGTTTAAGTTTCTATTGGGGAATATTTTTCTTCCATGTCAATGTATTCTAAAAATGTTTTCAATTTTTATAATATTCTCCTAAAAAAATTTAACATAATTTTTACCCATGTTTTAATTTTTACAAAATAGTTTGAATGGAATCCTTTTTTCATTTTCTAAATAAGGTACTTAGTGATTTTTTAGAAAAAAATATGGAAGTAATATATTTTTTAATTTGTACATAATGAGCTGATAATCCTGCTATCACGAATCCTTAATAATTTGAATCTACCTTCACAATATTTTATTTTTCTTTTAATATATTTTTTATTCTTTTATATGTGAATAGTTTTTAAAAAATAAGTGATTTCAAAGTGAAAAAAGCATTTTCATCAAAAAAATCTATTGCTCTTTTTAAATTACCTTCTTATATGTCAACATCCTTTATTAAATTTTATGGTTTATGGAATTTATTATTTTATGGTACAATCTAGAATATTTTATTGGATGGTTTATGATTAGTTTTTTAGTGATGTACAATTTTGATACCAATCTCCATATTACTTTAGATGTTTTATGCATATGTTTATTGGTTGGGGAAATTATTAACATTTAATATTCTACAAAAAATATGAATGTTTATGTTTATTATGTTTCACCACTTTCATTCGAGGAATGAATTAGACTTAGTAAGTGATGGGAGGGCCCACTATAGTCCCTCAGTGCATCAGTAGGTCTCATGAGACAAACAAGATTGGAAACTGGAAAAGGCCTTATCCATTTATGTAATATGTCTTAGCACGAGGCCTCAATGTTATGTTTATGATGCATGATATTATATATTTAACTCATTATGATATTAGTCAATTAATTCCATGTGATATTTTTATTAGTTATAATATCAATGGATATGTTTTTAGCTTATATGATTTTGGATTATTTTATTTTCATTTATTTCTAGCCATATTATTTATACGTTATTTAACTTATTGTGTATACATAACCTTACTGAGCATCTGAGATCACCCTTTTTCTTATATATATTTTTCCATAAGATTCCCAATATTATATTATGATTTATATATTGGGATAATCTAGGAGTATAATGGAGTTCTTAAAAATAAATACTACGTTATAATTAATGATTTCATTTGTAATGTAAGATTCATGTATATATCTAGTTTTTCTTGAACTACTTAACTATTCAGTCCTTTGGGATGCAATAATTTGTATCTAATACCAATGTAATAAAGTAACTACCGAATATGAACTACTGGGGTCAAGGTATTTAAAATAAATGTAGATGGTTCCTGCAGAATACATATATTTATATTCGTTATTTAATGCATGGGAATTATCAGTGAAAGAATGTAGAAGAATTCATGGATTATGTGATTGTTATTATATGCAGTTATTGGATCGATAATAAAGATATGTAGTTGGAGTTTTTAAAATATTATCCTTCAATATAATTCAAATTTAAATATCTATTACTATATTATTATAAGTGTAATGATGGAGAAGAATTATCACATGAAATAATATTATTGACATGATATCACATGAATATAAATATTCAAAAAATAAGAAGGAAGCATAGTTAGTGCATTCTATTGAAAAATATATAATGAGTTGGTCATGAATTTCACAGTATAGAGAGAGGAAAAAGTATTCATTTCTACCATATACTTATTATGGTGAAATTATTTTCATTATAAATATATAGAAAGTGGTAGGAGAATATTGTGAAATTCTTGTGATTTGAAGTGGTGTCTTGGTATTATGAAAGAACCTATGAGGAAGAAGTACTCAACACACTTGATGGTTTGATAATAGTTTACATTAATAATAAATATTAGATTCTCCCCAAATTATTGACCGTTGTAAAGTGTGGGATTCACTTGTGTGAATGATACAATGAATCATTATTAGGGAACATGAAAATGTGAGTTTTAAGGGTAAACTACTTGTTGCATTGACATGATTTTTCTAGTGGGTCGTGTGATCTTATAGAAATCCACATCACACCAAGGACTGGACTTCACACATTTAGAGATGAACCATGAAAATTTATTATGTTCCCCTATATTGGGGTGTGTTGGGGGGGGGATTCTCACATACAATATTATAGGTGGTGAGGTTTTTTTCAAAAAAAATATAAAAAGTATATTTATCAGTAATTCAGCATCCTCTCAGTGATCTTCCATATATTCTATATTGGTTATATAAAAATATGAAATTCTGGCTATCAAAACCAAACAATATTAAAATAGAGTAGGGAAGAGAGAGTATTTAGAGATTGATTCCCTTTCCATCCTAGAAATTGGGGAAAATAAATTAAAGCCAATAAATTATGGGCATTAGTAAGGTTATCTAACTTAGGTGGAGTGTGTATTAAATCAAAAGAAAATAAAAGTATAATACATCCAATCATAAGACCGACTAATGGTTATTCCAAAAATAGAACCACCACATCCATCTCAACCACCACTCTATCAACACCATGAACTAACATCTCATCCATACTTGAAATCACAAACCATCCCATATTCCTTCATAGAAAGACACAACAACCATCCAAATTTTCCCATTTGAATCACATCATTTAATCATTTACAAACTTATGTTTCACCATCCATTTTACATTTAGTAAGATATATAATTATATATTTAATGAAAAATCATACATATCTATTTCCAAAGATTTTCCCATATGTTACCCATTAATTTCAATTATTAAAAATCTCATTTACAACTCATGAATCATTCAATTATAGCCCTCAACCATTTACCATTTTCATTATCACCATCCACATTTTATTTCTATTAGAAAACTATAATCCCAATTCCCATGAATTAAAAAAATAACTAAATTATGTTCCACATATGTCATGAAAACATCCACCATAAAATCTATATAATAGTTTCACTTCCCTCACAACAACCCATCCAATTCTTTTCACAAGAACAAAAAGTTCCTCCATCCAACCACATAAAGGAAAAACCAACCCCACTACACAATAGAAACTATCCTACCAAGACCATATACACCCATCCCCCACTACAACCACATAATCATAGCAATAGAAAAAGATTCACATAATAAAAAATTTATTAAATAAGCACAAACACAACCCCTTTTCATTTTACAAGAAACATCACTTCACAAACAAATACCATGAAACCGGGTTATTTATGACGTTAATATTATTAAAAAATTTAGTAATGGTGATACAATAAATTAAATCACAATAATAATATAATATATAACTCAATAGTAAATGATTTTAACTAACATTAATTGGTTGTCAACAAAAACAAAGGAAATTCATTGAAATAAGTAAAACCATAAAAATCACGATGAATTTAAATTATACATATAATTATTTAATTAATTTCAATATTTTTTATTTTTTTTGTTTATATTTATTTACTTTTTATTAATTTTATGGTAAGTAAATGATTATTTAATGTTTAAAGGTGTTTTTTTGTAATTTTAGAAGAAACAAGAATATTGAAAAGAACTTGATTTCGGTAAAAACTGTAATTTTTATCATGTTGAAGAAGAAAAAAAAGATCCAAACCTAAATATAGAACCATAAGAGATCTATCTGGTGTAAGGAAACTGAAAGATAAATCATTGTGGTGGTCCGGGATGTGGGTGGAAGAGGTTTGAATTCCTAGTGGAGGTCGATGAAAGGTAATGAATATAGTAAGAGAGGATCACTCAATATGAGGAGACAATGGGAAGGAGTGTCAAAGTAGAGAGACACTAGCATTTTTAACTATTGGTTCCATCCTATATCCTAGGCTATAAACAGACACCCTCACATAGGAGGTAACTATTCATCTAAACAATACATGCACAAGAAAGGGAGTGAAACAACACTATCTCACTTGTATTTTTTTTGGGTTCACACTAGGGTTTCCTGCTAATTATACCATAGTTTACCATATTCACCATGGAACATCTTGGACTACCATTATAGGGAGGTCAATCCAAGCCGCTAAATCGATGGGAACTAGTTTTTCCATAGATCAAAATATTATACTATAGATATCGGGGTGTTCTATATGAGAATGGTTCCACTATGACATGGTCTTCTAATTTGCATCATGGGGCTATGAATGTGGATAATCTCAAATATTTTTTGATAATATCTATGCCGTAGATTATTTTCCCACACTAAAAATGGAAAGAGGCCTATAACTTCCAAGGATTCTTTAAAACATAACTAATGTACAAAATTTCTATTACGGAATAGATGAAGATTGGAGGAAAAGTTTCTCATGAATTTTTGATGGTAGAAGCACAAGGTTTTCACTACATCATAGTGAATATAAAATAAGAAATTAATCTAGTTTGAGGATTTATTTTCTCTACACCACAACCACTCTCTATGTTACAACTTGATTTCAAGGAATAGAAAAGGAAGCCCTGTTATGGCTGAGAAAGGGAGTTTTTTGTGTGATTTTTGATTTTTTTAATCAATCCTATATCAATTTTTTAGAAAACTATATATGAAAGGTGGTAGGGGACCTTCCAACTTTTGATTAAATGTAAATGTAGTAGAGGTCCTACCACCTTTCTTAAAAAAATATATTTTAATTATATGTGTTTTTATATTTATAAATATCTAGTTTTGAATATTATGATATATATATATATATTATGTTTATTTTATTTTGTATGGAATTATGTCATTGATATTTGAAAGTGAAAATGTTAGGTTTTTAAGAAATAAAATTTTGTGACTTATAAATTATATTTTAATTATTATATTTATGATTTTGATTATTATCAATTATGTTTTATTTTCAATTATGTTCCTTCATGTATCGTTAATTTGTAATTTAACTAATCTATTCATTTTGGTTCCAATGTATCTTAGTGAAAACCAATTATATATGGATTTATTCTACATTTCATTTTATTAAATACAACTTATCTTTCATTAGTACATAACTATAATATTATTATTCGTTATTAATATATAAATTATAAATATATTCAGTAAATATATATATATATATATTGTTTTTAAATACTTAAGGTACAATTTTATTTCAATATTTTAATTAATTTCATCAATGAAACTCATAAGAATGTGGAGCTATTTAAGAATAAAAATGACTATTAATGATTCCCTAATTGAATCAATTTCATATTTATTTATATTATTTTTATATTATGTTATGTTAGAACTTTATTTAAAATGTTGTGGTAGAAAGAAACATCCGACTTGAATGAATGACATGTGAACTATGTATTTTTTATACATCCACTACTTCTATAGGACTTGAATTTCTCTTAGATTGACATCATTTTTTATTCTATTCATGGCTATTATTATGGTTTATTACTCTCTTTTTGGATTTTGTAAGTCAGTATGTTCTTAAGAATTATAATATACCAAAAAATAGTGGATCTTGAGTAGAAAGTATTAATTTTAGTGGGGTTAAATATGTAGGGTTAGTTTGAATCTATAATGTTCCAAATAATCAATATTTTATTGAATTTTTTTACTAACACAATATAATGTTGTTTTAAACCATTAAAATTTTATTTTAATTTTTTTAACATTACTTTCATTTTCAATTATTTATTATATTTATGAAATTAATTTTATTTTCAACTTCTTTTTATATTCTTAGTATATGTTTTAAGTTTCAATTATATTCTTTTTATAGTTTATATTATTTAATATTTGAGGGTTACCTACATGAAATTTAATAATTTTTTATAAGTTTCAGTTAGTCTAATTTGAAAACATATAAAACATAAACTGTGACTAAAATATAAATGAAAATTGAAATGGTGGATAAGCATGTAAAAAATGGTTGATAGTGAAAATAATTTATTTATTTTAATAGACAAAAAACATATACATGAAAGAGTATAGTCACTATATATAGTGAGGGTCCATCTAACATGGTGGTGTGAGAATGGGATGCCCTTATTGAGATCATCAACCTCTGTGCTGGGGTGGAGTATGTTGACCTAGAGAGGGATAATCCTTGGGTAATGTAACCTCTACTATAAGATTCTATGTATATGTCTGAATGGGAAGAGATGTAAACTAGATGTTTTACTACGCACCAGATCCTTCTCCCACTAGGGTAGTAGAAGGACCTTTCATCATCATAGGGGGTAACCATTTAACATGTGAAGGATCTGACATAATAGCTAGAGGCATGGTAAATGACCCCTGATAGAAGCTTAGATAATTTGCACCTGGAGAAAACTATGGATACCATACTGATACAGATGGATCCGAGGCCTCCAAATTAACATCCCCAATCAACTGAGGCTATAATTAAAGAGGGATAACCTTTACCTATGGAATAGGTGAGGCTTCACGTGTAGCATGATGCAGTCTATGTTATCATCATCATGGATCCTCATCATCACCAGCTACTAGAGGGGGTTCCTATGTAGGAAACTACACTCCCTATGTAGGAAAGTCATTTCCTTGGGGTGGACAATTGATGATTCTATTGTGAACCTCGTAATAAGCAAGCATCAGCCACTGCATTATAGCATAGATTGCTGCCATTCTAGTAACCTCCTCCTCCTCCTCTATATCAGACATTCAAATAATCTGTTGTACTCGTGTATGCTATAAAGAGATTCAAAATTAATTAGAAAATAGTAAAATAAAAAATAATGGAAATTTATTAACTTACCATTTCTTGAAGCCCTATGCCATGTCAAGTAAGATACAATATAGACTTCAGTCTATACCATGGATGACACTCGACCTTTTGTAGAATATGGAATCACATCATATGTACACCAAAGATATGAAGTGATGATTATCTTCCATAGAGTTCAAGATATTGGGAATGTTATTGGTGCCATTTAACATCCTAACTCCTCTTCATATTCCCATAATGAAGCTCCTGTGACTATCATAGTGGAAATGGAATTTGCTGAACACAACCAAATAAGAACATGGGTCCATCAGGCTGGTTCCACTCAATAATATTAAAGTGAATGAGTGGAAATACAACCATAAAATCATGAATTCTAGTAGTGCATTATGTAAGAAACTGGTCCAATAAATCCTCGTATGAAATCCATGAAATCTGAAATGACATGTGATATCAGTCAAAAATATTCTTACTCAAAACAAAAAAATGATGATATTATGAAATTTGTTAGTCAATGAAATATTTCATATACTTAACTCATTGGGTATCAGACTGTACGACATGAGATGGTATACTCCCAAATGGCATGTCAGAGTGCTGATTAAGTGGTGTTCTTGACTCCACTTATAAAATAAAACATTGAATGTGATAAATAATAAAAAATTAAATTCAAAAACTCTTTATAGTTACAGAAACCAATGTATACGAGTGATCATACAAGAATCCATGTGGAGCATCACATATCATATTAATAGGTAGTTGTGGACCAAGAACAATAAGAGAGAGGGAGTTGATTCACTCCAATTCTCATATCTAAAGAGGGATGACAGATCCCCTGAGATATTTGAGATCAAGCAGTATGTCGTGCATAATTCTCTATAAGTGATAGTTAAGAATGCATATCCCCATATTTATGTCCCAACCTGATCAAAATCCTCGAGTAGCACTAGATACATCATGTGTAAATGAATACCTAAGTTATCAGTGCATATTATCCCTCCAATGATCTGTAAGATATTGAAATGGGCATGATTCACGATAGTCTGCTCGTTAGAATCATTAGTTAAATTTAAAAAGTGCATCTCAAGACACCTCATAGATATCAACCCGCCATCTATAGTAGAACCGTTGACCAAAATGTCAACACCTATAAATCTATGTATATGTTTAGGATAGTTTTCATGGGTGGGTCCAATAACTACATCCACATGGATAAGAAGACCAAGAATGGATACCATAGCCTCGAGGATGATGGTCATCACTCCATTAGGTAGGTGGAATGTGTTTCTATGGTCTCCACCTCTCTAGGAGGGTAGCAAGCAGGTGATGATTAATGAATGTGAAATAAGATACTGCAATTTATTATAACCCAACATGGTATAGTTATGCTATAATGGTGCCTAGAGGCTAAATTTAATGATGATTGTGTGCTCAATGCACACTGATCCATCAAACCGGACACCCCTCTATTATGAAATGGGAAACATGCCTATCTTGCTCAATGAGTAGTATAATATCCTCTATCTTTATGTAGAAAATGAAATTAGTCTTAAGTGTAAAATGTAAATTTAATGTTATGGTCAATAGAATGTTATAAATGGAAGAATGTAATACATGACATGTTTATTTCATTTGTTTTATGATTTGTTTTTACCAAAATAAAAGGGCATGTCTACATGTTTCTTAATGAATATTTATAATGTTTTTTCATATATATTTTTTACCTAGGAAAGGGTATCTTTGAAAATATGGTTATATATATTTATATATATAATTTTTTTCTTTGTTATCTAATGTTTTGTTATAAAATGGTGTGATTTTTTAATTTATGTATGATTTATCACATGATGGATTGTTCCGTGATTATTTTCTCATATGTATCATTTATGGTTTATCCATGGACAGTTTTCTTATGCTTTCATGTCACCTCACATGTACTAGTCATATTCCTTTTAATGTGAATTTTAAAGGCTTATTGTTATTTTATAATAAAAGTATTCAGAAATGTTAGAAAATTATATAAAATAAAGTATATTATATTAACACCATATAATTAACAATATAATAAGATCACGTTAGAGGCAATAAATAATTGTGCTTGAGAGTGTGAACTTAACCCATCAAAATTAGGGCATGGTTTCCGGTTATGACCTTCTTGAGGAAATATGTTGTATCTCAAACACCTCCCTTGTTCTTGAGGCTAGTACATCTCATTCTGCATCTTACTAGACTTATGTCTCGATCATTGATGCAACCTATTGATGTCATGTATCAATATTGATTGTATTCTAGAATTGGGAAATATCAAAACTCCCCAATAGGTGTCCATGGTTTAGCATGATTGTTAGAAATGGTTTCCATTCGGTATACTAGTTCAACATATGATTCCTATGATATGTTTACAGAGGAACATTCTACAATGGTGTCTGAACATGGAAACTACAATGCCTTTAAATTTCCTCATTGACATTTCCTCACTTCCAACAATACCACCATTGTTTCACTACTGCTACTTGTGATGGGGTCTAAATACTATTGAACATAAAATCTAAATTCTTCTCAGTGGAAAAGCCACACTGGATAAACAAGAGATTCATCAATGTTCTTTTCAATATCTCATTGAAAGTGTATTCTGTTCCTTATCACCTACTAAATACCATCTGAGGCTAATTTTTATCTATCAATGAAGTACTTCACAGAATGATAAAATGTCTCTTGAACTAGGGTAGTTATGGTTAATTTTTTAAGACCTTTTAAGACACCATTGACGCACTCCACAATTTTTTGGTCTTGTGTTTATACCTATTCCCCCCATCATATGTAAATTTCCATTTTTCTTTTAGAATCTGAATCATATATCATAAAATTCTTGATTAGATTTACATATTTTTTTGAATTGTTTTCCAAACCTTCATTGATATAGATCATATTCTACATAAAAGTGACCATATTACACATAAATTGATTCTATATTTATATTGAAAAAATAAAAAACAATAAATAAATTTCATACCAAGTATTGTTATTTCCTTCATTATTAGTTTCTTATTGAATGTTTTTCACATGTTCCTAGAAATTAGCTTGATGTAGTACTGATAATATTCATTTGGGGGTCTCCATGTATTAGGATCCATAATGATTTCCTCATTGATTTCCCAATGCTGATTAGATATCAAATTGACACCCCAAATGCGGGTGAAATGAATTATGATACATTCCAAAAGCCAACTCCATGATTATTAGTTTTTCATCTCTAAAATAGAAAATGCAAGAGGAATAGGTGAACATCTTCAATATTGGGTTCCCATAGTCAACGATACACCCCTACAATTTTTGAATAGAAACTTTTCTTCAATCTATATGAACAATTTACTGAAACGAAATGAATAAATTTAGGGGAGGAATGCCCAGAACCACTGATGAAATTGAACATGAGATGGATCAAATCTGTAATCTTGAGAAAAATGTTCATTATTATGAATATGGATGAAAACGTAGACAATATGTCTCAGTATGTCTAGTAATTGTGGAAACACTTAATTCGAGTAATCCCAATCACCATAAACCTTTACAATTTCATTTTGATTCACCATCCATGCATTAATATGGGAAATATTATAACCTAAGGTTTTTTATCCTCTCTAGCTGAAGGGCTACGTGAACAACATGTAAGGTCCTAATCTTATCGATGAAAATAGATGACACAAATTCAACATCTAATGAATTATTTTCTTGTATTAGGTCTATCTGAATGCAATTATGAGCTGACTTAATATTCAAAATTCTCTAACATCGAAATTAATTGTTCGGAATCTCCCTAAATAGGAATCAATAATCATCCCCATATTTATCAGATAATATGTTTTATTTTTTATGAATTCATTTTGGAAAAAATTATCTACCGTAACTCTCAATATGAAATATTTTTAGAATGTTTTTCAATGCATATTTACTTGGAAAATATCTTCCAACATACAATGTTTTTTCCATATAAAAAATCTATCCATTACAACTCTATGAAACTCTATTTCTAGTGTGGGAAAATTGAAATCAAATTTTGTTAAACATACCATTTATTTTGACCAAGATGTGAAGAGTGGTGGATGGTTTATCGTGGTTTGAGGATTCTATAAAACAATTGTATTTCAAGAAACTTCCTCCCTAACATATGTTTCCCCCTCTTCATCAACACTCTTGACTCATTATATTCCATAATTAACAAACTCCTCATTGGATGTTTTATTTACATGTATATCTATGAGATCTTCTAGGTTTTTCCCTTCGACATCATAGGGAAGAGCCTTAATTTATTAGGATGATCCATCTTCAACAACTCCTGCAAGTCTATATCCTTGTACAATTGGACACTGCTATTGTACAAAAAAAGACTCAATATATAACTTCATCAGGGAACCATATGTCCACTAGAAAAATTAATTTATTACTAGGAACCACTTCTAACCAGTAACCAATGGACAATCTAGATGCCATTATGTAGCCCAGAATTTCCAAGGTCTATAGTTAATAGTCTAGATCTCTTGATCAGGTCCTAGAATTAAGCAACCAAAAATTCAAACATGAAGTTTACTTAGGGTTAAAAAATAATATTTCCAAACCATTTTTGTTGGTTGTGAACTATAAGAAGATCCTTCTAAATTTGAATAACCTCCCCATAGTATAAGACATAGGAAAACATGACTCTATACATCAAAAATGTTCTTTGATTGAGATTATAAGACTGTAAATAATCAAATTATTTTATTTATCCATGATAAAATGGAAAAAAAGATCATATAAAGTGATATGGACAAGAAAAAAACACATTAAATAAAACAAAAATTCTTTATAATAGATAATAGATACCATAAAAGTTTTTAATGTTTGGATGGGATGAGTCAAACATCATAAGTGAAGTAAAATATAGCTTATTTTCAAGTGGTATCTTAATAACCTCTTCCAAAGGTATGTACTTAAATATTGAATTTTCAAAATATTTTGTCCTTCTAATGACATAATTAATGTATGGGGAGGCCTGCTATTTAGAGGCCAAAATATTTTGAAAATAAAAAGTTGTGTACATCTCTTTGGTCCATGTGGAAAGGATATTTTGTTATTTTATTCTTGGGTTTTCCTTTTTTTCTAATGGATATTATTGAATCCAATTGGTTATTAATGTTAGGGAGACCCACCAAAATTCTCGTTGAGATTTCTATGGGAGAAAATTAGTGCTAGATTTTTTCTAATGGTGGAGAGTCCAATTCAGCCTCCAGTGTTGAGAATTCAGCTTGGTTTTGGATGCAGTCTGGTAGGAAGTAGATTCTTTTGATGTTGCTTTATTTTTGAGTTCTTTTTATCCTAATTGGACATTGGGATTTTTGGGAGTGCACCCAAATACTTGTTCAAAGCATTGTTTAAAGGGTGGTGGCTTGAATTTTACATTTTTTCTTGAGAAGTGGTTTCTATTTTATATTTTGTTTTGGGAAGGAAGCATATGCTCTATTTGGTATTTATTGAAATGTTAATTACTTAAGAGCTTGGATCGTTTGATTATGGAATCCTTAGTCTTTTATTGTTCAACTAGAAGATGTTGTGTCTTTATAAGGGTAGAAAACATTAATAGTGGGGAGATTTTTCACACAAATAGATTTATTTTTGACCTCTGGATCAGTTTATCTTTTCTCATTGGGGTTGTAGATCAATTTTGGGGTGTGATGGTTTTAAATTTTCAGTTTTAGTGTGTTTTTTATATTGGTTCACATTCAACGCACATTTTGGGAAAATCATACAGGTTGCTCCAAGTAACTGTGTGAGCCCTGGTGTTCCTCTGGTTGAGAGCGCATGACCTATAAAAAATTAGAAAAAACATTTAGTAAGTGTGGTATGAGATAATATCCTAAGGTAGAACTAACCCTAATGGTTAGCATAATGGTTACCAAACCATGTGGCCAAACTGTGCGTGCTACCCATAACATAAAAATTATAAAAATCCTAAACTACCATAACGATATTTTAACACCAATTCTACCCATTTCTTCCCCCACCTTATTCTTATTCCCATAATGGTGCCTATCCTTGGTTCTTCAAGCCTCCTCCTTCCTCCCATGGTGTATATCTATGGATTTATTCAAAATTTTAGGGTGATTTCCCAAATTAACCTCTTATGTTATCCTCCCGGTTCATTATTATTACATTTTCTATTGAGTTTCTCTTCTCACATGATTATTAGGATCTAGGGTTAAATTTTACATTTATTTATGTTGGTGGTTTCATGGGTTTAAGGTTCATATTGGAAGATCATGGCTCTTTGAACCTTTGTGGTGTGATTTCAGGTGGGTGTTGTTGATGCCCCATGTGTTTGAGGTAGGTTTCCCTTTGAACATGACTTTATCATTAAATATTATTTGGTTTCATATTTTTTTCACCTCCCTTATATACCAAATAATTATGTGTGATCTTTTTAATATTTTTTTTGGTGTGAAAAATGTTGGTTTCTTCTTTATTATGAAGTATAAAACATTGTTTTGCTAACTTGTGCACACCAAGTGTTTAATAAAATGTACGTTTATAATTTATGAGTAATTTTTTAATATCCAAATCATGGTTTGGATTTGTAAATATATCTGTGGAATTTGAAAATATGGTTTGGGTTTCTTGAATAGGGTTTTCAAGTGGTTTTTAGTTTAAAATAAGTGTGTATTTAGATTTTGAACAAGGTATGACATGTGATAGTGTATTGTGGCCCTTTTTTCATTTGGATGAAAATAGATTTGGCTTTTAAATATAGTGTGGGAACTTTAAAGGATTTTTAAAAAAAATTATTTTGAAATAGAAAGTGGTGTATTTGTACCTTTTTGAAAAGGTGATTTGGTTCTTTGATTAGTGATAAATATTGTGAGAAGAACTTGAGGCCCGTTTGAAACATTTATGAATGCGGTGAAAATGTTTTTTTTGAAAACTCCCCATGGAAAATTATATTTTAGATTTTATGTAAATGAGTGATATGTACTCACTATAGAATCCTTGAGATGCATTTACATAGTGTGTAAATGGGAGATCCTCAGGGTGGGATACTTTGTGATTTATGTGTTGTAAGGAAAAGAGATTAATCCTTCGAGCGACTTGAGTGATTTCTATTGTGTAAATTATTATATATGTGTATGTGATTGGAATCTTGGCTGTTATTAGTTGGAACATCCTATTCTATACTCTTGACATGGAGAACCATCCTAACTATTGATTTTTTCAGAATGATTGTTTCACTAGTTAGGTTACGCACAAGCTAGTGGCCCATATCACATGGATATGTTGAGTTTTATTACTATAGGATTTTTTCTCTTGGTATGTACCCTATAGTGGATGTACAAGCATGTGGGTTTTATTGATGTCATAGAGTGGGTAATTCTTCCCAAGATGATTTGAAAAGTACTAGTATGATATGGATTATTCACAATCTATGTGGTACACCTATGAATATGGGAACTTTGTTTCTAGTAGTGATGATTTAGATTCTTGTTGGTTGGTTGCTCTTGTGTGCTTATTTACATTTCCATTCTTATATTATTATTATGGTGTTATCGTGTGTGGAATGTTTCTTTAGGAAGTGATGTTTTTTCTTTGAATGGTTTATGAAAAATGTTTAAAAGTAGAAATTTTCTAAACTCTCTTGTTTTGTTTTGAAAATTAAGCATCAATTTCCTCTTAAAAATGTTAATGTTTATTGAATTCAAAAGAACCTAGAATTGGAATGAAAAGGTAAATAGATCATATTTTGTTTTAGAGTATTTTTTTGGTAAATATTACTTTTATATCTTGTATTTAAAACTAGATGTTGATATTGGTATTATTTTAAAGGATGTGAAATGGATATATATTTTTTTGGGAATTCATAATGTGTTTTAATACTCATGATTATAGTTATTTCTTGTTTTTAGCTTGTGCTGAAGGTCTCACAATTTTTTTATTGTCATGGGTGATGGTTGGTTTTGGTTTCATAGAGTAACCCTTGGGGGTCACATGGTGATGCATAGTCATCAGGTGTAGATTGAGTTTTTTTGTATAGTTTGTTTAATTTTTAGTTTTGTTTTAAAAGATGTTCTGTTGGATGTTTGTATATTATTTGTGATGTTTTTTTTATCTTTCCTCTATTTAGTTTATTTTTTTTATATTGACATAAATCATTCCATTAGTTACTCTGATGATTCCTGACACTAGTTTCCAGCTCATAGGGATCAGGAATGCCCTTCTAGACTTACCATAGGTCAACTCAGGTAACTGGTTCAAGGACGAATCGAGTTTTTTTGTGACAGTTTTCTTTTTCATTGCACATTATATTATTATAATTTTTATTTTATAATGGATAAATTACCCGATTTGATGTTTTATCTTCTTTTTTACCTTAGTTTCCAAAACATTTTGTGAATAATATTGATAATGAGGGTTGACCATATAATATTTATGATACTAAAATTTTAGAACATTTTATTATATCCAAAAATATAATACTAATGTTTCATAGTACATTTTTTACTTTTCTTAAAGGTACTTCAGTAGTTTATAAACAAAATTTGAATCATCTAAATCACACCACCTAGGAGGGTCAAACTAGGTGTACAGCAAGGTCCATTTTTGTGAACCAGTTCCCAATTAAGTCTATCTTAATGTTGTGTTTTCTGGTTTTACCCCTGGGTACATCTGTGCTAGATCCACATCCACTTGTAGTATCCAGACAGATATTTTATTTCTTAGATAACAACATTATCTTTACACTACCAAAATTTTAGAACGTTTTATTATATCCTAAAGGATAAAACTAATGATTTTTAGTCTAATTTTTATCTTTCATAGAGGTTTTTCCAATTATTTATAAACAGAATGTGATTAATCTAAAACATATCAATCAACATTATCAAAACAAACTTTCAAGAAGAAATGAATCATCTAAATTATATGAATAAAAAATCAAGTTTTTAGTTAGGCATCTTTGTTATCAAGTTTTTCATCTTTCATATTATGTTTATTATATGTTAATCCAAAGTTAATCCATGGTTAATCATTTTTAATCATTTTTTAATCATTCCTCAATCATTCATTAATCAATTTTTAATAATTATTTAATCATTCCTTAATCATTCTATAATAATTACATAATCATTACTTAATCATTCATTAATCATTAGTTCATCCTTATTTATTCATTCTTTAATCCTTCTTTAATCCTTCTTTAATTATTACTTAATCATTAGTTAATCATTAGTTAATCAATTAGTTAATCATTTTTTAAATCATTAATTAGTACTTAGTTAATAATTATTTAATAATTATTTAATCATTTCTTAATAATTAGTTAATCATTCATTTATCATTCCTTAATCATTTTTTAATCATTAGTTAATCATTATTTAATCTTCCCTTAATCATTCTTTAATCATTATTTAATAATTCCATAATAATTAGTTAATCATTAGTTAATCATTAGTTAATAATTAATCAATCATTATTTAATCATTAGATAATCATTAGCTAAACATCCTTTAATAATTATATAATAATTCTTTAATCATTCCTTATTTATTCCTTAATCATTACTTAATCATTACCTAATTATTAAATAATCATCAGTTAATAATTCCTTAATCATTATTTAATCATTACTTAATCATGAGTTAATAATGATTTAATCATTAGATAATCATTCTTTAATCATTCTTTAATCATTCTTTAATCATTAATTAATCATTACCAAATAATTACTTAATCATTACTTAATCATTACCTAATCATTCTTTAATAATTACATAATCATTAGTTAATCATTACTGTATCATTAGTTAATCATTACTATGTAACACCCCGAGATTTTATGAAAAATATTCTTTTAATTTCATTAATTTCTTGTGTTGTATGCTACACTAAGATTACCTTGCGCTATACGCAACACCGTATTAGCTTGCAGTATATGCAACACTATTCTTGGATCGTGTTACACATAATTTTGATAATAGTTATTCTACGCAACATTGTGTATATATATATATATATATTCAATGTATAAATGAAATATGGTTGGATTATGTTATACGAAACAATGAAGGATTCTTGCACAGCATGCAACCCTGACTTGGCTTGCATTACACACAATCACGACCTTCCTCGATAGCGTGTGTTGTACGCAATACCGGGTTTTACTAAACAACGATATATTATTATAATATTATTATGAACTAGCCGTTATTAATAGTGTTAACTAAATTTTGAATTTTATAACATTATTATTCATCTTACACATTTTCTAGAACATGGTATAAGAACAAAATAAATTTTTCGGGTAAAATAAGCATTTTTAAAAAAATGCAGTTCTGCCACCTTTTGATGGCGCACCCACATTAAATCTAGTTTTTGGAATGTTTATAAGTTGAATTTGACAAAATAAAATTCTTCTTTGGAATCATAAAATAAAAATTTACTTTGGATAAAATTTTCATATTATTCTGCTAACTTTCATATTTTGATGAATAGTAAAAACACGCTATATTTTAATTAAAAACAACTTTTTTCATCGCAATAATTTATATGGTTAGATTATAATATTGAATGGTTTTAAAGTATAAATAGAATTTTTTTACCATTTAATATAATTTATTTCATTAGCATTGATTCTACCTTGAATTCGTAGGATAAATCAATTCAATCTTTTGCAATGTTTTAAAGAAAAACCCGTTTTCCTTCGACAACGGGATTAATTTTAATTTAATTTCTGCAACTTATGTGTATTGAATTTGAAAAAATGGATTCCATATTTGGAATCAGTGGGTCCAAATTAATTTAATATGCTACTTTTTATTTTTGGGAATTATGAATAGTAACTACGGTAAATTTTATTTACCATAATTAAAGGTAAATCGGGTAATTAAGGGTAAATATAATATTATAAAATTACCCTAAATCATGTAAAAATCCTATTGGATGACTAAAAGTCTACCCATATCACCAAAGGGTCGTATTAGATTCATTTAATGGACTTTTTCCATGAAAATAAGTTAATTATTATTAAAACAAAAGAATGTGACAACATGTCACTTTCTTAAATCTTATAAGTATAATAATTTTAATTTAGTGATATACTTCATGAAACTTCGAACATGAATAGTCTCCAGAAATCTAATAAAATTATATAGATTATAGAAATTTATTTAGAATTTTTAGGGATTAAATAAGTATCATTTATTATGACACAAAGATGATGCAGAAATTGTCTTATTAATGAAATATTGACATAATTGATGTTATAAATACCCAAATAAATGTAATTTAAGACATTTAATGAATTTCACTAATTTTATATGTTAATATTACATGTTAGTATTTATTTAATTAACTTTTTTCTAACTAATAAATCTGTTATGAGTTTTACAAAAATCAATTACTAAATAGTTTCAAAATTGACATAAATTAGTTTTTAAAACAAATATTATATTATTAATTGTTATTTTATTCCTAAAAATCTAAGGTTAGGCCAAATGACTTATATAAGGTTATATATATTAATAATAAACAACTTGGGGTTCTTTTGGCTTGATATAGTAAGTTTATTAACCTTATAGTGTAAGAAAACAAGAAGACACGGTAAAAGTAAAATTATCTAACTTAAAGTTAAATATAAATGAGAAGGTTAAAATAGGAACCTAAACTTGTCTAAATTCTATTGGATGAAAGGATTTAGACCCATCCCCACCTTAGCTTCTACATAAATCAATTTTGAGCAATTTAAAACCGAATTTGGCTTTATAATAAAATAATATTTTTAGTTATTCCAAAGGTGCCCCTCTCCTCCCTTATAAAAGGGAACCCCCTTCCTCTCTTCCTCACAACACTTTGAGCCTTCAAGCTCGGCCAAACCCTGAAAAATTACCTTATACACTTCCCTAGAAACATCCTAGAGTTTCTGGTCTTCCTCAAAGACCAATTTTAGTGCCCTAATAGGAGGTCTCAAAGAGGCGCTTCAAAGAAGACGTAATTTCCGTTACCGATTCTTTCATCTTTATTTCTTCTTCCGCTTCTTCTTATTTAGTTGTTTCATTATGAATTAATAACATAAGTATCACTAATATACTTATATGTTATTATATGTATGAAACAACCCTATTTCACCATCTATCCATCCTTCGGAAAATGAAATCACCGCGCGTGCGTACGTACGGAATACCATCTCCACGCCGTGGTGAAATCTATTTTCCACCACCACCTTATTTGGATGGGTATAATGGTGTAAATAATAACTATATATGATTAATTTAAAGTGATATTGATTCTTAAATAGTATAAATACACTAAAATACAATTCAACGATCATGAGAACGATATCATCGCTCGTGCGTACGTACGGACTACCGTCTCCACGACGCGATGAGATTCATTCTCCACGTTAACCATTCATGAATGATTATAAAGTATATATAATAAGTAGTCATGAAATATATTACATAATAATACTACTGTATTTATGTATATATATATTTATGTCATCTACTTAATTCCACTCAATTCAATAAGGAAACGAAAACAGCGTTCATGCGTACGTACGACCTACCGTCTCCATGAACGGTGTATTTCTTTCCATTTATCGATCCATTATATATATGTATATTATGAATATATATTATATATAAATCATGTTTTATATTCTGGAATTAAGTAATCATGATCTAAGTAATCATATGAATAATTACAAGTTAAAACATGAACGACAAATGAGACGATTTTACCCAAAACGCTACTTTAACATGAATTTACAAAAGAACGGGTAATATAAAGTCATAAGTGAACCATATATGATATAATAACGATGAATATGATTCTATAATAAGTCAATGACATTATTTAAATCATTATACAGGAGGTTAGGACACTTACGATGAAAATCAGACCTAAGGTAAGGGAAAATATCACAATCTCATTTTTATCCGAGATTGTTTATACTTTGAAATTTACTAGGGTGTATTTTATCACCCACATCCGTGTTTCCTCAATATGTAATATTATTTCCATCCACCTACAATTGTTTAAATCCAATTTTACCCTTCGGTGAGTTTTTAGTAAAAGATATGAAAGGAATCTTTTGTCGTTTTTCGTATGAGGTACTTTTTGACTTTTCCGACAAAAGTACGAGAAGAATGTTTTTTTAACTTATACGGCATGAATGGATTTTTAAAACATTATTTACAAGAATCTTCCTTTACAAGTTTTCAAGTTTATTTTTAATCAAATTCTTTTAGTTTAGAATTGTACGACATGTTAAGAAAGGAAAAGTGTTTTTGAAGCAGAAAGGATATTTTCCTCAAGAATGGAGTTCAAGTGTTTTATCAAAATTATTTTCCATCTAAGATAATAAAGGGTTCTGTTTATATCCCTATTATAACATTGATTTGATTATGTTGTGATGGAATTATATTTTTATGAATTCTTTTATCGTATATGAATTGTTTTATGATGTCACGATGTTTAAGATTCCCATTTTTATTATATGGGTTATGCTATGATGTATGGTTTATGATTTTGTGGCACACATAAGAATGGTATCATTATGAGATGGGTGGGAACTATATCTCCCTCCAATGCATTGGGTAAAGATTTTATATCTCATGAGATAGACATGGCTGGAACGGTATGTTATACTGGTTCAGTGAAACAGGACTGAAACGAGGGTGACTCGGTTTAGAAATGGACTTCTTCCACTAAGATAGTCTTGCCAATGAGTCTTGACTAATAAGATATGATTCTTCATGATTATGTGTGTATGACACAAAGTTTCATGTTTTAAGTTATGATTATTGGGATTTCATTTCACTACTATTATTTATCCCATGTTATGAAATTATTCTCTCTTTTGCAGGTTAAGATTTACAAAATGTTATGTTCTTATGAATATGATGTGATTGATATTTATTTTGCTTACCCTTAATAAGCATTTGAGCTCACCCTTTTATGTTTTCTTTTCCCTAGGATATAAAGAAAGGTTTTAGGTAAAAAAAAGGAAGATCTTTATGGGAGATGTTGAAGATCTTTCACCATGATTAGAAGATTATATTCCGAGTTTCCAAAGACACTAAACTATTACGATCCTTGTGTGTGTGTTTTTTTATGTACTAAGTATTCCTCCAAAGTAATGTAATGTCTATGTACGTCAAGCTTCGGGTCTCTACAGTTGGTATCAGAGGAAAGGTTTAGTCAACCTTTGGAAACTAGGATGCGAAAATGTTAGTGAGATCCCTAGAGATATTTCTAAGGTATGTCTAGGGATGTCCCTAAGGTTAAGTATACTTATAGGTTATAGTACTAGAATTATGCTAACAATCATAGAATTAAACCTAAGATGTTAGATATTGAAGGTAATCCCCCTTTATTATGTTGTTTTCCCTATCATGATTTTTTCCTCTCACACTATTCTTTTTGGGTTTTAGACGATGGATGGAACTCAAAGGAACCATGTTTATCAATGCAATGGACAATGCAATGATTGTCCTGCTGAACAAACAAATGTTATGGGAGATGGAGTGCAAAATCTTATTGCTATACTTACACAAGCTATGAATCATTCTGGACTTCCAAATGAGCAGATAAGGGAACAATATTCTATTGAGTCCTTCATGAGGAAACGTCCACCTTCTTTCCGTGGGTCTTCTGATCCACTTGTTGCTGAACAATGGATCAGTACCACTGAAAAGATATTTTCAGTTCTTCAATGTTCTGAACATGATAAAGTC
Source organism: Viscum album (assembly GCA_963277665.1). Classification (NCBI taxonomy): domain Eukaryota; kingdom Viridiplantae; phylum Streptophyta; class Magnoliopsida; order Santalales; family Viscaceae; genus Viscum; species Viscum album. The sequence continues at coordinate 557,254,992 of OY728122.1, read as the reverse complement.
ATCTTAGTAGTATATCGTTTGGAAGGTGAAGCTGATCAATGGTGGAATCTTATCAAGAATACGAGGCAAAGAGATGAAATTGAGTCCATGGAATGGGACGAGTTCAAGAACTTATTTTTCAATAAGTACTTCCCTCGTATTCTTCGAACAAATATGGAGAAGGAGTTTCTTGAACTAAAGCAAAATGATGATGAATTTGTTTGTATATACGAAGCGAATTTTACAAGGCTTGCAAGGTATGCATCTGGATTTATCATCCAACCTGAAAGTAAAGTTGATCGATTCTTCAGTGGCTTAAAACCAAATCTTAGAAGGGAATTAGCTATAAGAGACTTCAGTAGCTATGAAGAAATTGTGCGTTGTGATATCAAGGTAGAAATGGAAGCTGGTGTTACTTATCCATCTCATAGTTTTGACAAGAAACGAAAGATGGAGTTCAAGGAGAAATCTCAAAATAATGGTGAAAAGAAGATGAATGTTTTCTTATGCTCAAAGTATGGAAAGAAGCATGGTGGAGATTGTCTTAAAGGGACAAGTAAATGTTTCAAATATGGAAAGGAAGGTCATCGAGCATTTGAATGCCGCAATTATGGGAAGAAGATGTCTAATGATGCAAACAAAGGAAGGGATACATAGAATGAACCTACTACACTTCAATGCTTCAAGTTCAAGTAAATGGGGCATTATGCTAATAAATTCCCTAATCCAAGGGTTAGTGATGATCGACATGAGCAACCACTTAAGGAAAAGGACAAAGGGAAGTCACATGCGATCACCATTGGCGATGTTGAATATGACAATGATGCGGTGGAATTATTAAGTGTTTATGTAATGGGATTCCAAAATAATGTTGTATATAGTATCGTAGAATATTGGAATATTTATGTTTTGGTCTATTGTGGTTTTCAATAATTTTATGGCATCGGTAACCATGAAAAGTGATTGAAATATTTTTGGAAAGCAGATGATATGCACATAATGAAGGGATAAAGAGAATCTAATATGTTTGATAGTATTCATGAGCTCATGATTGATATAAGGAATAAGTGATATCATGGTTTGAGTATATAGAATTTTGAGGATTTTGGTATTCATTTTTTCACTAAGGTTCAATGGGTATTCAAGAGAATACATGATTAAGGCCTTTGAATTTTTGGAAGGTGACCAAAAAGACATATCTTATGATATATGGGGATCAATGATGGTATTAAATCTCTGGTAATCGTTTTCACTATATTATGAGAATGGACTGCAATATTATGGATAAGCCTAAAGATTGGAATGGATTATGTTGGACATAAGTTAGTATTGTTTAAGGATAGAAGTTTTTTTTCGATATTATTGATGGGATGTTATAGTAATATAGTTTTAGAAAAAGGACAACCTGCAGGACGGACGACAATCCATCGCGTCAGACAAGGCTGTGGGAATCGAACCCACAACCGAAGTACGACTGGCCTTTATCGCCTACCACTGGCCTACAGGAAGTCTCTGGTTAGTATAAACTAGTTTTATTTTATTAAGCGGTATGATATATGAAGTATAAGTTCATTTTAGGAACCATATATGATTAATCTCAATATAGATGGACATATGTGTTTTTTGATAACTTTTATAACCTTTTGTTTGAGACAGATGGAATGACCCATCATTCTATCACATGATCTGCTAACACATCACGAATGACAAATTCAACTTCATTTCTTTAAGAGATGAAGTAGAAATTTTCCAAAGAACAAAAAACGGTGAGACTATACCAAAATCACGAAAGTATTTCTTCTAATTCCAATTTCATCAACTTTAGGGAAATGATCTTGAAAACCAAAAATGCTGTCCTAATGCTCTTATATCTGATGAATCAGATGGTACCTTAGATCATCACAAATTTATGGCTTTGTGATTGCTGGCTTTTCCATAGCCATGTTCTCTACCACTCTCCATCAGAACATGATGGTTAGAATTCTTTTCCATATCCATATTTTCACCTATGTGGAAACCCAGTGATTAGTTTATTTGGGTAACCGTTATGTTTCATACTTCTATTTTTAAATATTGGTTTTGGTATTCCTTTTTACGATGTGGGTTTCTATTAAAGAAACTTTTGAATAGTAAACTATTTATAACCCCGACGAATTTCGAGGGCGAAATTCAATTTAAGGGGGGTAGAATGTAACACCCCAAGATTTTATGAAACATATTCTTTTAATTTCATTAATTTCTTGTGTTGTATGCTACACCAAGATTACCTTGCGCTATACGCAACACCGTATTAGATTGCAGTATACGCAACACTATTCTTGGATCGTGTTACACATAATTTTGATAATAGTTATTCTACGCAACATTGAGTATATATATATATATATTCAATGTATAAATGAAATATGGTTGGATTATGTTATACGAAACAACGATGGATTCCTTCACAGCACGCAACCCTGACTTGGCTTGTACTACACACAATCACGACCTTCCTCGATAGCATGTGTTGTACGCAATACCGAGTTTTACTAAACAACGATATATTATTATAATATTATTATGAACTAGACGTTATTAATAGTATTAACTAAATTTTGAATTTTATGACATTATTATTCATCTTACACATTTTCTAGAACATGGTATAAGAACAAAATAAATTTTTTCGGGTAAAATAAGTATTTTTCAAAAAATGCAGTTCTGCCGCCTTTTGATGGCGCACCCACTTTAAATCTAGTTTTTGACATGTTTATAAGTTCAATTTTACAAAATAAAATTCTTCTTTGGAATCATAAAATAAAAATTTACTTTGGATAAATTTTTCATATTATTCTGGTAACTTTCATATTTTGATGAACAGTAAAAACACGCTATATTTTAATTAAAAACAACTTTTTTCATCGCAATAATTTATATGGTTAAATTATAATATTGAATTGTTTTAAAGTATAAATAGAAAATATTTTTACCATTTAATATAATTTATGTCATTAGCATTGATTCTACCTTGAATTCGTAGGATAAATCAATTCAATCTTTTGCAATGTTTTAAAGAAAAACCCATTTTCTTTCGACAACGGGATTAATTTTAATTTAATTTCTGCAACTTTTGTGTATTGAATTTGAAAAAATGGATTCTATATTTGAAATCAGTGGGTCCAAATTATGTTAATAGGCTACTTTTTATTTTTGGGAATTATGAATAATAACTACGGTAAATTTTATTTACCATAATTAAAGGTAAATCGGGTAATTAAGGGTAAATATAATATTATAAAATTACTCTAACACTTGGAAAAATCCTATTGGATGACTAAAATTAGACCCATATAACCTAAGGGTGGGATTAGATTTATTTAATGGACTTTTTTCCATGAAAATAAGTTAATTATTATTAAAACCAAAGAATGTGACAACATGTCACTTTCTTAAATCTTATAAGTATAATAATTTTAATTCAGTGATACACTTCATGAAACTTCAAACATGAATAGTCTCAAGTAATATAATAAAATTATATACATGATAGGAATTTATTTATAATTTTTAGGGATTAAATAAGTATCATTTATTATGACACAAAGATGATGCAAAAATTGTCTTATTAATGAAATATTGACATAAATAATGTTATAAATACCCAAATAAATGTAATTTAAGACTTTTTATGAATTTAACTAATTTTATATGTTAATATGACATGTTATTATTTATTTAATTAACTTTGTTCTAACTAATAAATCTGTTATGAGTTTCACAAAAATCAATTACTAAATAGTGTCAAAATTGACATAAAATAGTTTTTAAAACAAATATTATATTATTAATTGTTATTTTATTCCTAAAAATCTAATGTTCGGAAAAATGACTTATATAAGGTTATATATATTAATAATAAACAACTTGGGGTTCGTTTGGCTTGATATAGTATGTTTATTAACCTTATAGTGTAAGAAAACAAGAAGACACAGTAAAAGTAAAATTATCTAACTTAAAGTTAAATATAAATGATAAGGTTACAATAGGAACCTAAACTTTTCTAAATTATATTGGATGAAAGGATTTAGACCCATCCCCACCTTAGCTTCTAAATAAATCAATTTGGAGCTATTTAAAACCGAATTTGGCTTTATAATAAAATAATATTTTTAGTTATTCCAAAGGTGCCCCTCTCCTCCCTTATAAAAGGTCACCCCCTCCCTCTCTTCCTCACAACACATTGAGCCTTAAATATCGGCCAAACCCTACTAAATTCTCTTCTCCACTTCCCTAGAAACATCCTAGAGTTTCTGGTCTTCCTCAAAGACCAATTTTAGTGCCCTAAGAGGAGGTCTCAAAGAGGCACTTCAAAGAAGAAGTAATTTCCGTTACCGATTCTTTCATCTTTATTTCTTATTCCGCTTCTTCTTCTTTAGTTGTTTCATTATGAAGTAATAACTTCAGTATCACTCATATACTGATATGTTATTATAAGTATGAAACAACCCTATTTCACCATCTATCCATCCTTCGGAAAACGAAATCACCGTGCGTGTGTACGTACGAAATACCGTCTCCACGCCGTGGTGAAATCTATTTTCCACCACCACCTTACTTGGATGGGTATAATGGTGTAAATAATAACTATATATGATTACTTTAAATTGATATTGATTTTTAAATAGTATACATACACTACAATACAATTCAACGATCATGAGAACAATATCATCGCTCGTGCGTACGTACGGACTACCGTCTCCACGACGCGATGAGATTCATTCTCCACGTTAACCATTCATGAATGATTATAAAGTATATATAATAAGTAGTCATGAAATATATGACATAATAATACTACTGGATTTATGTATATATATATTTATGTCATCTACTTAATTCCACTCAATTCAATAAGGAAATGAAAACAACGTTCAGGGGTACGTACGACCTACCGTCTCCATGAACGGTGTATTTCTTTCCAATTATCGATCCATTATATATATGTATATTATGAATATATATTATATATAAATCATGTTTTATATTCTGGAATTAAGTAATCATGATCTATGTAATCATATGAATAATTACAAGTTAAAACACGAATGACAAATGAGACGATTTTACCCAAAATGATACATTAACATGAATTTACAAAAGAACGGGTAATATAAAGTCATAAGTGAACCATATATGATATAATAACAATTAATATGATTCTTTAATAAGTCAATGACATTATTTAAATCATTATACCGGAGGTTCGGACACTTACGAAGCAAATCGGACCTAAGGTAAGGGAAAATGTCACAATCTCATTTTTATCCGAGATTGTTTATACTTTGAAATTTACTGGGGTTTATTTTATCATCCACATCCATTTTTCCTCAATATGTAATATTATTTCCATCCACCTAAATTGTTTTAAATCTAATTTTACTCTTCGGTGAGTTTTTAGTAAAAGATATGAAAGGAATCTTTTGTCGTTTTTTGTACGAGGTACTTTTTGAATTTTCCGACAAAAGTACGAGAAGAATGTTTTTTTAACTTATACGGCATGAATGGATTTTTAAAACATTATTTTAAAGAAGCTTCCTTTAAAAGTTTTCAAGTTTATTTTTAATAAAATTCTTTTAGTTTAGAATTGTACGACATGTTAAGAAAGGAAAAGTGTTTTTGAAGCAGAAAGGATATTTTCCTCAAGAATGGAGTTCAAGTGTTTTATCAAAATTATTTTCCATCTAAGATAATAAAGGGTTATAGTTCTATCCCTATTATAACATTTATTTGATTATGTTGTGATTTAATTATATTTTTTTGAATTCCTTTATCTTATTTGAATTGTTTTATGATGTCACGATGTTTAAGATTCCCATTTTTATTATATGGGTTATGATATGATGTATGGTTTATGATTTTGTGGAACACATAAGAATGGTATCATTATGAGATGGGTTGGACCTATATCTCCCTCCAATGCATTGGGTAATGATTTTATATCTCATGAGATAGACATGGCTGGAATGGTAGGTTATACCGGTTCAGTGAAACGGGACTGAAACGAGGGTGAATCGGTTCAGAAATGGACTTTGTCCACTAAGATAGTCTTGGAAATGAGTCTTAACTAATAAGATATGATTCTCTATGATTATGTGTGTATTCCACATAGTTTCATGTTTTATGTTTTGATTATTGGGATTTCATTTCACTACTATGATTTATCCCATGTTATGAAATTATGCTCTCTTTTGCAGGTTAAGATTTCCAAAATGTTATGTTCTTATGAATATGATGTGATTGATATTTCTTTTTATTACCCTTACTGAGCATTTGAGCTCACCCTTTTATGTTTTCTTTTCCCCAGGATATAAAGAAAGGTTTTAGGTAAAAAAAGGAAGATCTTTATGGGAGATGTTGAAGATCTTTCACCACGATTAGAAGATTATATTCCGAGTTTCCAAAGACACTACACTATTACGATCCTTGTGTGTGTGTTTTTGTTATGTACTAAGTATTCCGAAAAATTAATGTAATGTCCATGTACGTCAAGCTTTGGGTCTCTACATAATATATCATTAGTTAATCATTAGTTAATCATTCATTAATCATTCTTTATTCATTATCTAATAATTTTTTAAACATTTCTTAATCCTTAATTTATTACTCCTTAATAATTATTTAAACATATGATATTCATTAGTTAATTATTATTAAACATTCATTATATGTAATCATTCTTTAATCGCAAGTTATTCATTAGTTAATCTATACTTAATCATTAATATTAATAACTATTATTAATAAACTATATATAATTAGCTAAACTAATAAATAAATTACTTATTTATAACTAAATTAAAATAAATCCAATAAATAAATAAATAACTTTAAATTAATTAATAAAAAATACCTCTAAATGATGCTTCACAAAAAATCGGCACCTATTTTAAATCATCGGAACCACCACACACAAAGAAGCCTTATTTTAGAGATAGAGGGTATGAAATTTAGAGATGGGAGGGAATTTTGAAGTGAGGAGGAGGGTGGCGGGGGGGGGGGGGGGTGCATTTTATAGGGACTTAAGGGAAAGGCGAAAGGGGGGGGGGGTCGCCTTTTGCCTTTATATTAGGTGAATGAAGGCCAATACCTAACCACCTTTCTCATTATTTTAGGCCAAAGGCTTCCCCAACCACATTTTCCTTGTCATCGATCCGTATTGATGGCAGGTAAAGGTGAAACAACTACTGCCGCATTTTCGATACAATTCATTTAAAAATATTTTCCAAGGTTTAAGTAATTTTTTTCTAGAAAACTCAGAAAAAAATCTTGAAGATTGGTTTTTATACATTTTTTGAATTTATTTTATTAATTAATCCCAGGTCAGTTTTTTTGAAAATTTTATCTAAAAGGTAGTAGAGAACGTTCTGCCTTTTGGTTACATGGAAAGGCGGTAAAGGCCCTAAAACCATTCAATAAAAATAAAAAAATATTTTAATTACACATGTTTGTATATTTATAAATATATAGCTTTTTATATTATGTTATATATATCGTGTTTATTTTATTTTGTTTCTAATTATGTCCTTAATATTTTCAAGTAAAAAATTTATATTTTTAAGAAATAAATTTTATATCATATTAATTAGATTTTACTTATTATATTTATGATTTTTTTGAATTTTTAAATATGTTTATTTTCAATTTTGTTTCTAGAAATATCATTACTTTGTAATCTAACTAATCTAATAATTTTGGTTCCATTGTATCTTTTTAGAAACCACTCATACAAGGTTTTATTCTACATTTCAGTTAATTAAATACTATTTTTTCATTATTGAAAAACTATAATATTATTATTCATTATAAATATATAAATTATAAATTATACATTATAAATATATAAATTATAATTATATATATATATATATATATTATTTTTTATATACTTACAGTACAGTTTTATTTCAATTTTTTAATTCATTTATTTTAATGAAACTCATAAGAAAGTGGGGTTATTTAAAAATAAAAAAATTACTATTCATGATTCCCTAATTGAATCAATTTCATATTTCTTTATCATATTTTTATATTATATTATGGTAAAACTTCATTTTAAATGATGTGGTAGAAAGTAATTTGTGACTTGAATGGACATGTGAACTATGGATTTGTTTATACATCAACTATTTCTACAGGACTGGAAGTTTTCTTAGCTTTATTTTTTTTCTTTTGTTCAAGAATTTTATTATATCATATTTCTCCCTTTTTTATTTTGTAAGTCTATTATATAAAATTATAATATACTAATAAATGGTCGATCTCGATTAGAAAGTATTCATTTTAGTGGTGTTCAATATCTTAGGATAGTTTGAATCTATAATGTTATAACATCATCAATATTTTATTGGAATGTAATTTTACTAAAAAATATAATTTTTTTAAACCATTACAATTTTATTTACAATATTTTTTTAGATTCCTCTCATTTTCAATTATTTATTATATTTATCATTTTTTTTGTTTTGAACAAATTTTTTTGACACTTTAAATATTTTTTTAGTTTTATTTTGACTAGTTTTATATTTTATATTTTTTAATATTTTAATGTTATCCACTTGAAATTTAATAATTTATCCTATATTTCAAGTAGTAGAATTTGAAAGCTAATAAAATATAAACTGTGACTAAAATATAAATGAAAATTAAAATAGTGGAAAAACTTTTAAAAATGGTGGATAGTAAAAAGAATTTCATCATTTTAATAGATATAAAAAATATACATGAATGGATATAATTATTTTATATAGTGAGGTTCCATCAGACATTTTGGTTTGAGAATAAGATTCCCATTTCGAGATTACTGAACTCTGTGCTGGGGTGGAGTATGATGACCTAGAGATGGATGATCCGTGGGTACTAGAAACTCGACTGTTAGATGATCTGTCTGTGTCTGAATGAAAGGAGGTGTCAAATGCATGCCATATTGTACAACCAATAATTGTCCCACTAGGGTAGTAGATGGACCTTCCATTATCATATAGGGATCCATATATCCTATGAGGGATCTAGAACAACAGTTGGAGGCATTAGAAATGACCCTTGATAGAAGCTCCGATAATCCTCACTTAGAGAAAAATGTGGATATCCTTCCAATTCCGATCGATCCCATGACTCCTAATGCACATCCCCAATATTATGAGGTTTGAAAGAAAGTGAGATGACCCATTCCTATGAAACATATGATTAATCACATGCTATACAATGCGGTCTATATCATCATCATCACAGCTCCTCAACATCAACAGCTCCTGGAGGAGGTTCCTGAGGGGAAACCTCCACTCCATTGACTTGAAAGTCATTCTTGGGGTGGAAGATCAAAGATACTATCATGAACTACATGAAAAGATGACATCACCCCCTACACTACAACATAGATCGCTGCTAGGCTAGCAAACACCACCTCTACTTGACTAGACAAGCGTATAATCTTCCATACTCAGGTATGCTGTAAAGAGATTCAAAATGAATTAGAAAATAGTAAAATAAAAAATAATATAAATTTATTAACATAATATATCTTTAATCCCTATACCATATCATGTAAGATACTATTGTGCAAGATGGAATCACATCATACATACACCTTCGATATAAATCAATTCTCATCTACCCCAGAGGTCGAGATAATGGGAATGTCATCAGCATCAGTCAACAACTTGACTCCCCTTCAGTTTCACAAAATAAATCTCATGTGACTGTCTCAGTGGAAATTGGATGTGCTAAACACAACCAAACTGGTGAATGACTCTATCAGGATGGTGCCACTTATTAATATGAAATTGAGTGAGTGGAAATAAATGCATAGCATCATGAAGTCCAATAGTTCAGTATAAAGGTAACTAGTCTAATAAAACTTAGTATGACATTCTTTTAAAAAACAAAAACATAGTATGACATCCATGAAATCTGAAATGACATGTGAGATTTTTCAAAAATGTTTCTTACTAAAAAATGATGATATTATGAAAAATTTTAGTCAATGAGATATTGTATATACTTACCTTATCAGGTATGAGACTATCCAACATGACATGGTATACTACCAAATGGCAGTAGATACCAATAGAGATGAGTGATCAAAACCACATCCATATAAACAATCATATAGAACATATATAAGAATCTTATGAATAAAAACAGTAGGGGATATGGAGGGTATATTCTCCCATTCCCACATATGAAGTAGGGTTACTCATACCATGAGGTCCATGAATTATGAGTGGAATTTCATACATAATGGTCTATAAGTGTAAGCCAAGCATATAGATCCCCAACTATATGCCCCGACTGATCAAAATCCTCTAGTAGCCACAAATTCATCATGTGCACATTCATACCTGAGGGATCAATGTATAGTGACCCTCTAATGATATATAAGATATATGCACGAGCATAAAACATGATTATATACTTGTTAGCATCAAAAGGTAAATGTTAAAAGTGAATCACAATCCACCACATAAATATCTACCCACCATCTGTAGTGGCATCATCAACCAAAATGCTGACTCCCAACAATATCTATACAAGATTAGGCTAGTCTGCATGAGTGGGTCCAATAAATGCATCCCCATGGATAGGAAGGCTGATAAGAATTTCCGCATCCTCAAGTGTGATATCAATATCTCCCTCAGGTAAGTGGAATGTATGTGTCTCTGGTCTCCACCTCTCTAGGGGGGTAACAAGTAAGTGATGATCAATGAATGTGAAATCAGATACTATGATGCCATTGAATCTATCTTGACACAGGTATGTTATAATGGAATATATTGGCAGAATGTGATGATGATGGAGGACACAACACACCCTAATTCATGAAACTGAACAACCCTCTATCACAACATTGGAAACACTCCTGTCCTACTCAGTGAGTAGTATATTATCCTCCATCTGTATGTAAAAAATGAAATCAGACTTAAGTTTTAAATTTAAATTTAAAAATATGGTTTGTATAATTTTATGACTGGTTGAATTTCTGACATGACAAGTTTATTCCCATTATTTTATGAAGTTTTTTTACCAATAGAAACAGGCAAGTATTCATGTTTCTCAATGAATATTTCTAATGCGTTTATAGATATGTTTTAACCTAGTAAAGGGTTTTTTTGTAATATATGGTTTTATACATTTATATACATAAAATTTTTGTCTTCTTTATCTAAAGGTTTATTAGAAAATGGTGTGCTTTTTAATTTATGTATGATTTCTAAAATGAAGGTATGTTTTATGATCACTTTCTCACATAGTTTTTTTATGGTTTAGCGAAGTATATTTTTATTATGATTTCATGTAACCTAAAATGTAATTTTCATATTTCTTTTTATGTAAATATAAAAGGCTCATTGTTATTTGATTATAAAATTATTCGGATATGATAAAAAATTCTAAACAATGAAGGATCTTATATTAACACCATATAATTAACAATATGAGAAATCACATTGGATACAATGCATCATTGTGCCGGTGAGTGTAAACTCAATCCAATAATATTTCAAAATCTTCTCCTGTTATGGCCTTGTTGATGACATATGTTTCATCTCAAGCATTTCCCTTATTTATGATGCTCGTCTATCTCATTCCACATCCTAATGGACTTCGGCCTCCCATCTTGACATAACCCATTGATCTTAGGTATCAATATCGACTGGTATTTGGGCATTGTGAAATATCAAAACTCCTCAATAGGTATCTGTGGTGCATCATAATAACTAACAATGGTGTCCAGAAGGTAAAATGGATCAACATATACATCCCATGATATGTTCATAGAGGCACATGCTGTGATGGTATGTGCACATAGAAACTGTAATTCCTGGAAGTTTCAACATTGAAATTTCCACTATTTCAGTAATTCAAATTGTTTTTCAATGCTACTACTTGTGATGGGGTATAAAGACGTTTGAACTACAAATAAAGAGTATTAACATAGGAAAAGGAACACTTGATAACTAAATGATTCTTTAATGTTCTTTTCAATATCTAATTGAACGTTTCTTCTGCACCTTATCCCCGACTAAATCCCATCAAAGGATATTATTGGTCTATAAATGAAGTGCTTCACACAATGATAAAATTTCTAATTAATTAGGGAAATTATTGGTAGCATGAGAAGCCCTGTGAAGAAATCATTGATGCACTCCATAATTTTTTTAGTCAGGTATCTGTACCTCTTCCTACCATTATATTCCAATGACTATTTTTCTTTTGTAACTTCATCATATAATCATACACTTATTGATTAACCTTGCATATTTGTTTGAAATGTTTTTCAAATATTCATCAATACGACTCTTGTTCCACACATAAGTGATCATATTTTACATAAATTTATTTTATATTTATGCTTAAATCGTAAAAAATAACAATGAACTTGCATACCAAGACTCATGATTTCCTTATTCATAGGTTCGTTATGTGATTTTTTTTTCACTTTTCTAAGAATGTGTCTAATGAAGTGACGATGATGTGAATTAGGGAAATCTATGTTTCAAGATCTGAGTTTATCACCTCATTGATTCCTTGATGCTGATCATATATCAAATAGATACCCCAAATGTGGGTGAAATGGTTTCTAATACATGACATAAACCAAATCCATGATTCATAGTTTTCTTTCTCTACAATGGAAAATGTAAGTGGAAGAAGTGAACAATTTCCATCTTGGGTTACCATAATAAAAAATACACCCTTTAATTTTTCAAAGAGAAATATTCCATCAATATTTATGAAATGATTACTAAAATGAAATGCAGAAATACATGGGAGGAATTACCAAAGAAGTTGATGAAAATTGAACACTAGATGGATCAAGTCGGTTATCTTGAGACATATGTTCATTAATATGAATATAGAAGAAAATTTGGCCATTGTGTCTCAGAATGGCTTGAAATTTCAGCAACACTCGACACGAGTCATCCCAATCAACGTAGAGCTTCACAATTCCCTTCTATTTCACCATCTGTGCCTTATTATAGGAAATATTATAACTGAATTTTTATTGTATAATCTTTTTCAAATGTTATATATAAACATAAAGGAAGGTTCTAATAATCTTGATAAAAATAGATGACACAAATTCATAATCCAATGTTGTATGATCTTGTGTTAGCACTACTACAAATACGGGCATTAATAGCGCCAAAAACGGTCTTTAACAGTGCTAAAAAGGCACTGTAAATCTCGGTGCTGATAAAGGGGGTACCCCTTTATCAGTGCTAAAAAAGCGTTGATGAAACAACCCTTTATCAGTGCTAAACAAGCACTAATAAAGGTAGAATTTATGAGCGCTAAGAGAGATCTAATAAAACAACCCTTTATCAGCATTAAAAAAGCGCTGATAAATGAGTGTTTTATCAGTGCTCCTTGAGTGCTGATAAACTTATCTTTTATCAATGATTCTTTAGCGCTGATAAAGGTGTAGTTTATCAGTGCTGATAAAAGCATGATTTGTCACCGAGCGGAGCTAGACAAGGCATACAAAAAGATGTGCGAGGGAGGACCTTCCCTCTCTGCTGCTCTGATAAATCTTCAACAGCACACCCGAACAGCTGAAAAAAAACAGCATCTCAATAATCCAATTAAAGAAAGTATACCCATACAAAATTAACTCATAAATAATAGGAAAATTAGACCATATATACCCATACAAAAATTATACCCGTACACCATTAACACATAATTTATAAGTTAATTAAGTACTTAAAGAAATAAATTTAGAATTCAGGGGGTTTGGGGGCTGTTCAAGGGTCTGGGGTGGCTGTCCAAGTGGGGGTAGGTGGTGTCCGGGGGGCTTTCCAGTTCAATCCTAAGGCTCCACATGGGTGTGTTTTATCAATACATAAATCTTTGGACTTTTCTCTATCCACTATGCATCATGTTCTCAACCTCAAAGAAGTTATAAGGTTTGTACACACACTAAGGTGCACATACTTGGGGGGGGGGGGGGTGAATCTCATTAATAAACTGAAAATATTAAACCTACAATAGGATATTGTAAGTGAATGATCAGGAAATATGCACAACCTAGTTGAGAAATAACTGGAATAAAGCTAATAAAAAATTCATCATTGATCCTCAAATCCATGACCATGATTAAACCAAAATTAATTTTCCAAGTGCTGAACTTTTACCAAGAATTTCACAAGGATCATGTCGACATTATAAAAATATATTTTGACCATGTCCTACCCCATCTACATCAAGACACATTTATTCTCAATTATTAAAGCTTGATCAAACATACCTACTTCATCCAATGTTAGGGTTTCTCTGAGTACATCATAGGAACCACAAAAAACATATAATATACCATGGTCTCCCCACTATATATGTAATTATCATTAACCTCCAATATGTGAGTTTTATTTATACTCCATCATGGAAATCCACTTATGGGAGTTTTCTCATCCAGGGCATACCCTCAACAATATCTCAGACCACCCATATGTGTTCATCCAATTCTTAGGCATAAGACCTACAAGGATCTCATCCCTATACTATGGGAGTACCCTTATTTAGGGAATAATACTAAGAAGCATATACTCTTTACCATATGAGAGTATTATCATCCAAATAATAATCCCTAGAATCATATCAACCCTCTATTATGGGTGTATTCTCATTTGAGGCATAATCTATAAAATCATCTCAGCCCTCCCCTATGGGATTATTTTCATTTAGTGAATATTCCCGATAAGAATATCATCCCACTCCTATGGTTGTATTCTCATTTGGGGAATAATACCTATATACATCTCATCCCTCCCCTATGAGAGTATTCTCATTTAAGTAATAAGACCCATAAGCATATCCACCCTCCCATATGGGAGTATTTTCATCCAGATATAAGCCCATAAGTATCACAGACCCAAACACATGATCACCCTAGTATAACAGGCCAACCATGAATTTATATATATGAGGATCCTAATATATCACATTCCATGACCCCCCATTTAAAATATTAATGCAATCCGAATGTGTTTGGTCTGATTTCCGTAGGTCAGTTGTTGTTTTCACTTAAAATCGTGTCCATTTTAAACAAAATAGAGACCCTTTGAGTGATAGAGGCCACAACGTGCCTCGAATTGAGGTGGGGTTGACTCTTAAACGTCACCAAGGACCCTTGGATAGTTATTATAAAATATCAATGCAATCCGAATGCGTTTGGTCAGATTTCTGTAGGTTAGCTGTTGTTTTCACTTAAAATCGTTTCCATTTTAAACAAAATAGGGACCCTTTTAGTGATAGCGGCCACACCGTGCCTCATATTGAGGTGAGGTTGACTCGTACACGTCACCAAGGACCCTTGGATCGTTATTATAAAATATTAATGCAATCCGAATGCATTTGGTTGGATTTCCGTAGGTCAGTTGTTGTTTTCACTTAAAATCGTGACCATTTTAAACACAATATAGACCCTTTGAGTGATAGAAACCACACCGTGCCTCGGATTGAGGCGGGGTTGACTCATACATGTCACCAAGGACCATTGTATCGTTCTTATAAAAGATAAATACAATCCAAATGCGTTTGGTCATATTTCCATAGGTCAGTTGTTGTTTTCAATTAAAATCGCGTCCATTTTAAAACAAATAGAGACCCTTTGAGTGATAGCGGTCACAACGTGCATCATATTGAGGTGGGGTTGACTCATACACGTCACCAAGAACCCTTATATCATTCTTAAAAAATATCAATGCAATCCGAATGCGTTTGGTTGGATTTCCATAGGTTAGTTGTTGTTTTCACTTAATATCGTGTCCATTTTAAACAAAATAGAGACCCTTTGAGTGATAGCAGCCACACCGTGCCTCGGATTGAGGTGGGGTTGACTTGTAAATGTCACCAAGGACCCTTGGATCATTCTTATAAAATATCAATAAAATATGAATGCATTTGGTCGGATTTCCGTAGGTCAGTTGTTGTTTTCACTTAAAATCGTGTCCATTTTAAAAAAAATAGAGACCTATTGAGTGATAGCGGCAACACTGTACCTCAGATTGAAGAGGGGTTGAATTTTAAACGTCACCAAGGACCCTTGGATCATTATTATAAAATATCAATGCAATATTAATGTGTTTGGTTGGAATTATGTAGGTCAGTTGTTGTTTTCACTTAAAATCATGTCCATTTTAAAAAAAATAGAGACCCTTTGAGTGATAGCGTCCTCAACGTGCCTTAGATTGAGGTGGGGTTGACTCGTACACATCACCAAGGACCCTTGGATTGTTCTTATAAATGATCAATGCAATCCGAATGCGTTTGGTCAGATTTATGTAAGTCAGTTGTTGTTTTCACTTAAAATCATGTCCATTTTAAACAAAATAGAGACCCTTTGAGTGATAGCAACCACACCATGCCTTGGATTGAGGTGGGGTTGACTCATTCAAGTCACCAAGGACCCTTGGATCGTCCTTATAAAATATCAATGCAATCCAAATGCGTTTGGTCATATTTTCTTAGGTCAGTTTTTGTTTTCACTTAAAATCGTGTCCATTTTAAACAAAATAGAGACCCTTTGAGTGATATCGGCCACAACATGCCACTAATTTAGTCAAGGTTGACTCGTAAAAATCACCAAGGACCCTTGGATTGTTCTTATAAAATATAAATGCAATCCTAATGTGTTTGATCAGATTTCCGTAGGTCAGTTGTTGTTTTCACTTAAAATCGTGTCCATTTTAAACAAAATAGAGACCCTTTGAGTGATAGCGGCCACACTGGGCCTCAGATTGAGGCATGGTTTCCTCTAACACGTCACCAAAGACCCTTGGATCGTTCTTATAAAATATCAATGCAATCTGAATGCGTTTGGTCATATTTCCGTAGATCATTTGTTGTTTTCACTTAAAATCGTGTCCATTTTAAACAAAATAGAGACCCTTTGAGTGATAGCGTCCACACCATGCCTTATATTGAGTCAGAGTTGACTTGTACACGTCAACAAGGACCCTCAGATCTTTATTATAATAGGTCAATGCAATCCAAATGCGTTTGGTAGAATTTCCGTAGGTCAGTTGTTGTTTTCACTTAAAATCGTGTCCATTTTAAACAAAATAGAGACCCTTTGAGTGATAGCGGCCACACCGTGCCTTGGATTGAGGAGGAGTTTACTTTTACACTTCATATAGGACCCTTGAATCTTTATTATAAAAGATCTATTCAATCCGAATGCGTTTGGTTGGATTTACGTAGGTCTGTTATTGTTTTCAATTAAAATCGTGTCCATTTTAAACAAAATAGAGACCCTTTGAGTGATAGCGGCCACATCGTGCCTCGAATTGAGGTAGGGTTGACTCTTAAATGTCTCTAAGGACCCTTTGATTGTTCTTATAAATGATCAATGCAATCCAAATGCGTTTTTTTAGATTTCTGTAGGTCAGTTGTTGTTTTCACTTAAAATCGTGTCCATTTTAAAGAAAATAGAGACCCTTTGAGTGATAGCGGCCACAACGTGTGTCATATTGAGGTAGGGTTGACTCTTACACATCATCAAGGACCCTCAGATCGTTCTTATAAAATATCAAGGCAATACGAAGGCGTTTGGTTGTATTTATATAGATCGGTTGTTGTTTTCACTTATAATCGTGTCCATTTTAAACATAATAGAGACCCTTTGAGTGATAGCGGCCACACCGTGCCTCAGATTGAGGCAGGGTTGACTTTTAAATGTCACCAAGGACCCTTATATTGTTCTTATAAAAGATCAATGCAATCCGAATTCATTTGGTCAGATTTCCGTAGGCCAGTTATTGTTTTCATTTAAAATCGTGTCCATTTTAAACAAAATAGAGACCCTTTGAGTGATAGCGGCCAAAACGTGCCTCGGATTGAGGTGGGGTTGACTATTACATGTCACCAAGGACCCTTGTATCGTTCTTGTAAAATATCAATGCAATCCGAATGCGTTTGGTTATATTTCTGTAGGTCAGCTGTTGTTTTCACTTAAAATCGTGTCCATTTTAAACAAAATAGAGACCCTTTGAGTGATAGTGTCCACCTCGTGCCTCAGATTGAGGTGAGGTTGACTCGTACACATCACCAAGAACCCTTGGATCATTATTATAAAATATCAATGAAATCATAATGTGTTTGGTCAGATTTTTATAGGTCAGTTGTTGTTTTCACTTAAAATCGCGTCCATTTTAAACAAAATAGAGACCCTTTGAGTGATAGCGGCCACACCGTGCATCGGATTGAGGTGGGGTTGACATATACACATCACCAAGGACCCTTGGATCGTTCTTATAAAAGATCAATGCAATCTGAATGCATTTGGTCAGATTTACGTAGGTCAGTTGTTGTTTTCACTTAAAATCGTGTCCATTTTAAACAAAATAGAGACCCGTTGAGTGGTGCAACATTCTTGCATGTTGCTGGTGCATATCATCTGTTAAAATAGGAAAATGACTCATTGGAGAAAGTATGTTTTATTTAATAATAATTACAATTTTCCTACAAACATTTACATACAACAATGTTTCATCTTTTGATCCCCTTAACCCCTCTCAAAAATGACCACAAATTGTACATGTCCCTAAGTCAGATCTTCATTGTATTTGTTTACAATCTACTATCAGGTATGCGGCCCACTCATTTCTGAACACATCTATATCATCTTGTGAGTATGAGGCTTTTCGGAAGTCAGGTTAGTACTGAAAAATAAAAAAATAAAGAATTAATAAATAACTTAAATGAACTAGTAGTTGTTTTTAAAAATACCTCTTTAGGGATGCTAGATTGCTGATGAAAAATGATCTCTTTTATAAATTCACAAACATAATAACCGCAAGCATTATCTTTTGTTTGTTTTGGACACTTCAAAAAAATTGATCATTAAGAGAATAAGTAACTTGTGTTGAGATGTGTTTGGATAGTGAAATTTTATTATATATACCATGATATTTGTCCAGACGTAGTACTTACTTGCCTCCCTATGCTTAGCCCCTGTCCTCATTCCTTTTCTTAGACAATAATGATACACCAACCTATCATAACAGAATTCTTAGTAAAAGATAATATAAATTATATTACTTTATGTTTAGACCTAAAACGTAAGATGTAGTGTCTTACAAATTCACAAACTCCATCATGTGTGGTCAGTTTGATGGATATCCTTGCTTTGAATCCAAAAAATAAATCTTCGGAGTATCCAAGTTCACCGCAATTATCAACCAATGTTTCCTAAAAACACAAAAAGGAATAAGTAATAAAATAAGTGAAAATATAATTGATATGCTTTAATCGTAGAGTATTACCCCTGCATGGTTTTTATTAGGAAAAGTCTGTCATCTGTAATCATGCATTCAAATGTTTTCAGCAAGTCGTTGACTATTGCATCCCTTTTTGATGGCTCTATTTTTGTTAGGTGTGTTGATGTGATATGAGGGCTAACCAGTCGAAATCTTGGCTTATGGGAAAATTCCTTCTATTGTTTTTCATAAATGCATCTTTCAACAATATAAAATGCATTTAGTAATAATTTGCACATTAGATCAGGTTTTGGAAAATCAATTCATGGAAACATACCTCATATATACATTTTCAACTGTGACGCCTAGCCAACCATTTTCAAGGATTTCATTTACATTTTTAGCAGCAACAAAATCTTGATTTTCCTCTCCGTATATATTCTCTTTGAAAACCACTATATGACTATTACCATATTTTAGCTTCATATCCACATGAGACTTCAATGCTAGTAAATGTGGATAGAGAACATGTGGTGTTATTGTGCATTCAGTAGCTCCTTTGGATCGGTTGGTTGATCCTTTAGATGGTTTTGAGCCGACGTTTGTCACCCTCTTCCCTTTCTCTGTCTATAACAACAATCATTGGTTCAGACCCTTTTTTCATTAATTGTTAAGGGTTTATCTTGAAAATAAAAGGAAATAAATACCTCTTTTCCCTCATGTACTCTTACAATTTGTAACGGCCATGCAATGAATGTCCCAATAGCCTTTTCGACCGTATGAACATCATCGTCATCTCAAACAATTTTGGGCAATCATGGAGTTCATCTTGAATTTTCTTTGTCATTTCCTCAATACGATCTTCATCATCATTGAAATCTGTAATCACATCCTCCATACGGTCTTCTTCGTTATCCATATTTGTATTCATATCTAACGACCCATAAAACGTAGTTTTATCCCAGCCAGTAGCTACATTCGCTTTTTCTCCATGTTTATTCCAACATTTATAACTTTGATCTATTCCGTGACATATCAAATGTTCTTCCAACTCCTCTAGAGTAAGTAGTCTAGAATAGCAACAACGTAAACACAAAGTATTTGAGAATGATCCTTTGCATGATCCTTTGAAAACTTGATGAACTCTTTTACTCCGTTCTCGTACTCTGTTGTTAAACAATTAGCATCCATCCAATCTTTATTCATCTTCATCCTATTTTAATCTCAAATATTAGTATTTATGGTTCAAGTACACAAAAAAAGACTTCCAAATATAGTATAAGAGAACCACTTCCTTATAAGGAGATCAAGTAGTCTAACCTATAATCAAGATTCATAAAAAAGAATATTATATTCACTAAAAGATGATGATCTATCACTCTATAAAGAGGATATAAGAAGATATAGAGGATTTCCAATCGATGAGAGATCCCCTTATCAGAGAGAAACCAAATGCATCCATTGGAGCTATCTGAGAAGAAGGGAGTTTGGAGGAGTTAAAATGACTCTTGTAATTCTTAAAGAATAAATGAGAGATCCCCTTATCAGAGAGAAACCAAATGCATCCACTGGATCTATCTGAGAAGAAGGGATTTTTGAGGAGTTAAAATGACTCTTATAATCCTTAAAGAATCAATATTTTAAATGAGAGTTGTGTAGGAGAAAAGAGAATACAAAATGGGGCTCATGGAATTTAAGACTATAAAAAAAGATACCACGTTGAAACCTCCCATGGAAACGGTACAGAAAGGATTTAGACAACCATACTATGGTGTAGACTTCTTTTCATGAACTAGGCCAGGTTGCCATCCCACTTGACACCTGACCCAACTTGTGGTAAGGTCCAAAAGGAATTACCAATCCCCATGGGTTGTAACTAGTTCCTAGGCATTGAGTAACACCTTTGGGAATGGTTTTTAATGTAAAAAACCATAAATATTACATAATAATCAAACATTATATCATAACCAAATTTCACAATATAATAGACTAAAAGATAACACTGCAATAGGGGATAAGGATTTAACAATTTCAACCAAAACCAAAATAACAAAAAAAGTTATGGGAACCAACAATAAAACCAAGCCTCCATTAAACATGAGGGTCAACATCCCCATTCCACAACCAATAACAGTCACCAAAAGGGGAAATACTAGCACATATATGTACCATCACCACCAAGGGAACCTTGATTTTCTTTTTCTCACTAAACCCTAACAACTATGGCTGTAAAAACAGGTGTTTTGACTAGTTCATTATAGGTTATTTGTCCGTTTAGTGATTTTATGGTACATAATTTTGATTAATTTGTCTTTTAACATTTATGGAATGTGGTTTCAACAAATATCGAGTTAAAAAATTTACTTAAATTCATTTCATTGACTATTGGGGAGTGTATGAGTTTCTAAAATTTATAACTTATCAAAATATTCCAATGTTTGATATTCATGAGGGGTTTTATAATTTTTTTTAAATTATATCCAAACATGAAACAATGAGATTAAAGTAGTTTTCATGTTTTCTGATTCAATAATAAATAAAATTCAGAAGTTAGTTGTTCTCGTAAAATCTAATTGGAGACCTAAATATGATTTTTATGATTTTTCCTAATTATTAAATAATTACCTGAATAAATCATTCAAAGTAAAAATGTTTTTATTATTTTCAACTCTTTTTATGGTATGATTTTCATAATTTAAATATAATATATTAGATTTCTTGATGAGGAATATGTGATTTAAAAATGTTTTAAAAGGAATGATTTCAAATATTATTTTTCAAAGGATGGTAAATAATAAGGATTCCAATGTTTTTTCAAATTCCTTTTTGGATTTTTTATCAAATATATTTACATTATGCTTCTGACATCCTTAACTGTAGATCCTTGGAATAATTATGTCATATATTGACTTGTACCCATTAATTGGATGAATTTAATTTCTGTGTGAGGCATGGATATATAAGAGAAATTGATTATTTATTAGGATGGTTTTGGATATTAGTTGAGATTTATTTGTTATGTTTTATTAATAATACCTATAGTTTTTTAGTGACATACTTTTTTATTATCTCTATATAATTGATGGTAAGGGAAACATAGGTAACTATGTGAGACATCATGTTATATGATAAACTAGATTAGACTACTACACTTACTAGTGTACCCTAGTGTAGATTAAAATCATATTGTTGGAGTTCCCAAATAAGATAAAGATAGTAAATTAATGTCTTATAATTTATGGAATTAAATATATTTTGGTAGATGATTCCAGAAGTTTATAATATTAGAATGTCTCATGTTTTGACAAAGTGTTTTTCCAATGATGATGTTTCGATTTATGATAATATAATATGGTTTATTAATGACATATTCATTATAATTATCACCTTGTTATAACCATTATTTGTAACACCATTCATATAGTCAATGTAACATCCTATTATCTTCATTCATTTAATTATATTCTAATTACTTGTTTTCCTCTTAAATTAGGTGTGTCACGGTACTCCTAAGGGTGGAGAGAATTTGTTTGGGAAGGTTTACTAAATTTTTGTGATGTATTATTGTTTGAATTAATGTATTCTAGGTATAAATGAGTTTATTGGGTTGGGTTATTCTCCATCACTAGGATTCAATTGTGCTCAATTCCACCCTATATAAAATTATATCTATTTTATACAATCACACTTCCAATAATAGAAAAACACATGAAAAACAACCATTTACAATAGTTAAGTAATTATCAAACCCTTACACACAATTGTTTTTTTGGAAAACATGTTTCCCACAACCTAGACAATTTATAAAACCATTTTAGAACCAAATAAATCATATTAAACACCTAAAACAATGTCAAATAATGGAACAACCTACTTATTTCTTGATATATTCACAAAACCAGAATAAAACCACTAACTGAACTAAGGAAAGGCCCTAATGATTTAATTAAACATGATAACCATAAATATTTAACCCAAATAAATGATTCAACCAACAACAAGAACAATATTGAAAAAATATTCGGAAAACATGCCTTGGGAGGTCCCGAAAACCAAAGAGGGCGTTGCGGGAAGCGGAGGTCCAGCAAAAAGAAGAGGGCATTACAGGCGGCGGAGGTCTGGAAACGCAAAGCGAGGGCATCGGAGGTCCTGCAACAAGAAGCCAGGCGTTGCGGGGGGCAGAGGTCTGTAAAACCGAAGGGGCGTTGCGGGCGGCGAAGGTCTGGAAAACCGATGGGGCATTGCGGGTGGTGGAGGTCAGGAAAAGAGGAGCGAGGGCGGTGGAGGTTTGGCAAGATAAGTGCGGGCAGCAGAGGGGAGTCGCAGGGTTCCACTACCATGAGAGCTTTAGGTAGAGATAAAACGAGGGCACTGTGCGACCGACTTTATAAAAAAACGGACTAAGGGTTTTTGAGCGCTAAGAAAACACTGATAAATCATACCTGTATCAGCGCTAAAATTTGAGCGCTGATACAGAGTGTCTTTATAAGTGCTTTTCTAGTGCTGATAAAGGATCGTTTTATCAGCGCTTCTTTAGCACTGATAAAGGTTACCCTGTATCAGTGCTAAAATTTTAGCGCTGATACAAGATTTATTTATCAGTGATTTTCTAGCGCTGATAAATATGCCCTCTATCAGAACTAGAAAATCACTGATAAAGAGACCCTGTATCAGTGCTAAAATTTTAGCGCTGATACATGGTAACCTTTATCAGCAGTTTTGCTTAGCGCTGATATATGGGGGCGCTTCCCTTGACCATTTTTACAGTAGTGTAGGTTTGGATGAATGCAAGTATGAGCTACCACAATATTTTAAATTCTTCACCCTCTAAATGTAATGTCTGGAATCACCCTCAAGAAGAATCTATAATCATCCCCATAATTACCACATAGTATGATGCATTTTTTATAGCTTGATTCTTTAACTAAATATCAATAGTGCATCTCAATATGAAGTATTTTTTTTATTTTTTTCAATGAAAATTTACTTGAAAAATATGTTCCAACATATAATGTTTTGTCTAGATCACAAAATCTATCCACTACAACTTTAGGAAACTCAGTTTCAGGTGTGAGAACATTACGGTTGAATTTAGAAAAACATGATATTACTTATAACCAAGATTTGAAGAGTGGTGGATGATTTATTGTTTTTCTAGGATACAATACAACTTCTTCATTTCTAAAAATTTCCTACCCAACTTATACTGATCCCTCCACATCAACAATGTTGTCTCCATCTATTCCATCACTAAAAAAATACAAAATCAAAAGTCAAATTTACATATATATTGGGGAGATAACTTATGTTATCCTCTTCTATTTCATTGGAAGGATCCTCAATTTATTGGGATATACCATCTTCAACCACTCTTGTAATTCTATTTCTTTATACCAATATAAATTATTGTTGTACAATAGAAACATCAATATATAACTCCATCATGGTACCATCTGACTATAGGGAATTTTTTTCTTAGAACTACTACTCATGTACAACTAATGGACAACATAGATACCATAGTTTAGTGAGGAATTAAAAATGTTTAGTGCTAATAAAATTGATATCTTGATCAGGTCCCCAAAATAAGAAACCAATAATTTTATCTTGATGTTCACTTAGGGTTACACAATCAAATTTCCAAACCATTATTGTTGGTTGTGTAGAATAAGAAGGTCCTTTCTCAGTTTGAATTACCTACCCATAGCAGTAAACATAGGCAGACATGAATCTATAGGTCAAAAATGTTTTTTGGTCAGTATTCTAATAGTGTAAATAATATTTACATAAAATAATTTTATTTATCCATGATAAAATGATAATCATGATCAAATAAAGTGATATAGAGAAGAAAAAACACATTAAAAACACAATAATCCTTTATAATAGACAAGAAATGCCATAGAAGTTTTCAACAAGACAATTTTTGGATGAGATGAGTCTGAATTCGAATGTGAAGTAAAATCCAGCTTATTTTCAAGTGGTATCTTAATAACATCTTCCAAACGGATGCATTTAACTTTTGAATTTTCAAAATATTTCTACCTTCTAATGAAATCATCACAGTATGTGTAGGCCTATCATTAAAAGGTCAAAAGCTTTTGAAAATTAAAATGTTAAGTAGATTTTTTTGGAAGATTTTATTAAATGACCACCTAAAAATAAGCTGGATTTTACATCACTTACAAAGTTAGAATCATCTAATCCTAACTCTATTCCTTTGAAAAATTTAAAGGAATTTCTTATCTATAGTAAATCATTCATGTGTAATTAACTTAGTTTATTCTTTTCCATTTCTCTTTATGTGATCTTAATTCATATTTTCTCAGAGATAAATAAAATTATTCGATGGTTTCTATTATTTTTACCTTGGTTTCCAAATCATTCTGCGAATACAATTGATAATGAGGGTTGACCATATAATCTTTATGATACTAAAATTTTAAAACATCTTCTTATATCCTAAAATATGACACTAATGTTTCATATTTAACGTTTTATTCTTATTCATGGTATTTAAATAGTTTATAAAAAAAATATTCATTATCAAAAGCTTATCCCCTTGGAGTGTCAAACCAGATGTGCAATAAGGACCATTTTTCTACACTAGTTCTTGATTGAGTCTAGCTTATTGAGGTGTTTTTTAGATTTACCCATAGGTACATATATGGCAGATCTAAATTCAATTATAGTATCCAAACATGGATTTGATTACTTAGATAACCACATAATCTTTATACTACCAAAATTTTAGAAGATTTTCTTATATCCTAAAAGAAGACACTAATGATTTTCACTATAATTTTAGTATTTTCTAAATTTATTTTATTGGATTATAAATAGAATTTTATTCATTTAAAATATATCCATAAACATTAAAAAATAGGCATGCAATAATGTATTAATAATCTAAATCATGGGACTAAAAAATAATGGGTTCAGTGAAGCCACTTTTCCATCTAGTTTGTCATATTTCATCCTATGTTTATTCGATGTTAATATAAACCCATTTATTAGTTAATCATTAGTTAATCATTGGTTAAAATTTTGTTAACAATTTATTAATAATTCATTAACCATTGCTTAATCATTACTTAATCATTATTTTATCATTCTTTAATCACTTTTTAATCATTCCTTAATCATTATTTAATCATTACTTAATCATTACTTAATCATTCTTTAATAATTATATAATCATTACATAATCATTATTTACACATTCATTATTCATTCTTTAATCATTCTTTAATCCTTATTTAATCACTACTCAATCATTACTTAATGATTACTTAATCATTATTTAATCATTAGTGAATAAATAGTTAATCATTAATTAATCATTACTTAATACTTTGTTAATAATTATTTAATGTTTCATTAGTTATTAGTTAATAATTCATTCATCATTCCTTAATCATTATTTAATAATTAGTTAATCATTCTTTAATCTTCTACTAATCATTCATTAATCATTAGTCAATCATTAGTTAATAATTATTTAATCATTCCTTTATAATTAGTTAATCGTTCTCTAATCATTAGCTAATCATTATTTAATAATTAGTTAATCATTAGTTAATCATTAGTTAATAATAATTTAATCATTAAATAATCATTATTTAGTAATTCATTAATCATCTCGTAACCATTCCTTAATAATTCTTTAATCATTCATTAATAATTCTTCAATCATCAGTTAATTATTAATTAATAAGTACTTAATCATTAGTTCATAATTCCTTAAAAATTATATAATCATTACTTAATAATTAGTTAGTCATTCTTTAATCATTATTTAATCATTAATTATTCATTAATTAATCATTACTTAATCATTACATAATCAATAAAATATCATTCCTTAATCTTTATTTAATCATTTTTAATAATTTTTTAATAATTACTAAATCATTAGTTAATCATTAGTTAAAAATTATATAACAATTACTTATTGATTATTTAAGCATTAGTTAATCATTCGTTAATCATTCTTTATTAAATTAGCTAATGATTTGTTAAACATTACATAATCCTTAATTAATTATTCCTTAATAATTAGTTAGTCATATGATATTCATTAGTTAACTATTATTAGATAATAATTATATGTAATCATTCTTTAATCTTTAGTTATACATTAGTTAATCTATAATTAATCATTACTAATAATAAATATAATTTATTAACTATATATAACTGACTAAACTACTAAATAAATTCCATATTTTGAACTAACTAAAAAAATCAAATAAATAAATAAATATCACTAAATTAAAGAAGAAAAATATCTCTAAATGCTGCTTCACAAAAAATCAGCACTTCTTTTAGGCTATCAAAACCACCAAGTAGAAAGAAAAATTATTTTTATAGAGAGGGGGTATAAAATTTAGAGAGAGGAGAGAATTTTGAAGTAAGGAGGATGGGGGAGGGGGGGGGGGGTGATACCTTTTATTGTGACTTAAGGGAATGGTGGAATGGGGTGATTCCATTCACCTTTATGTTAGGTGAAAGGAGGAAAATCTCAGACCGCCTTTCATTTAATTTTAGGAAAATGGTTGCCAACCCCACCTTCCTTTTCCATGTCATTGATCGGTATCAATGGTTGGGAAACGTGGCACACCCATATCATCCTTTAAATAAATCTTGAATGCGGCACACCACCTACCACATTTTTGATACAATTTTCAATTTTTTTACCTAGGTTTAATTATTATTTTTTCATATAAAAAATATAAAAAACTCATGGGGAGTTTTTTTCAATTATTTTTTCAATTAATCCTAGGTCATTTTTTTAAAACTATATCCAAAGGTGGAATGGGACCTTCTACCTTTCAGTTAAGTGAAATGGTGGAAGAGTCCTGACCACCTTTCAGAAAAAAATAATTTTCTTTATACATGGTTTTATATTAATTGAAACATTAGTTTGTATAATATGATATATATACTGTGCTTATTTTATTTGGTTTAGAATTATGTCATTAATATTTTAAAGTAAAAATTTTATATTATTATGAAATAATGTTTTTGAAATGTATATTATATTTTACTTATTTTATTTATGATTTTATTTATTTCCAATTATGTTTTATTTTCAATTATGTTCTCAGATGAATCATTACTTTATAATCTAACTAATATGATCATTTTCATTATAATGCATCTTGTTAGAAAGCACTTATACAGGGTCTTATTCTATATTTATATTTCTTAAATACTATTTTTTTCGTTATTCCATAACTAAAATATTATTATTAATTATAAATATATACACTATAAATATATAAATTGTGTATATGTATATTTTTTGGTTATATAATTATTATACTATTTTTTTCAATCATTTAATTAATTTATTTCATTGAAACTCATAAGAATGTGGGGATATTTAAGAATAAACTAATGACTATTCATGATTCCCTAATTGAATCAATTTCATATTGCATTATCATATTATTATATTATGTTATGGTAAAACTTTTTTTGAAAGGATGTGGTAGAAATAAATGCATGACTTTAATGAAAGACATGCAAACTACGCATTTTTTATACATCAACCATTTCTATAGGACTGGAAGTGCTCTTATCTTGAAATATTTATTTTTTCTATTAACAACTATTATTATGTAATATTACCCCCTTTCTGTATTTTGTAAGCTATTAAATTATATATAATTAGAATATACCAATAAATGGTGGAGCTCGAGAAGAAAGTATTCATTTTATCAAGGTTCAATATCTGGGGTTAGTATGAATCTATAATGTACCAACTTCATCAATATTTTACCAAAATTTAATTTTACTAGCACAATATACTATTATTTTGAACCATGAAAATTTTATTTATAATATTTTTTTTACATTCCTTTCATTTTCAATAATTTATTATATTTATGAAATTATTTTTAATTTAAACAACTTTTTAGATGCTTATTCTATGTGTTTTGTTTTATTTATATCGTTTTTATTGTTTATATTTTATATGCTTTTAATTTTATCTTTAAAAAATTTAATAAATTTGACTATATATCAAGTAGTCAACTTGTAAAGATTATAAAATATAAAATTTGACTAAAATTTAAATAAAAATAGAAAATGTGGATAAACATGTTAAAATGGTTGATAGAAAAATAATTTCTTTTTTTTAATAGATAGAAAAATTATACGTGAATGAGTATGGTCACTATCTATGGTGAGGATCCATCCCACATGGTGGAGTGCGAGTGGGATTCCGGTATCAAGAATGCTGACCTCTTTGATAGGGTGGAGTATGATGACATGGAGAGGGATGATTCTTGAGCATTAGAACCCTGACTATTGGATGCTTTGTCTATGTTTGAACAAAAGGAGGTTTCAACTAGATGTCATCCTATACACCTGATCCTTATCCCACTAGTGTAGTATAAGGATCTTCCATCATCGTAGTGGGGGGGGGGGGCATATATCATGTGAAGGATCTTCCATTATCGCAGTGGGGAGAATATATCCTGTGAAGGATGTGGCACAAAAGAGGATTCATGAGAAATAACCCCTGATAGAAGCTTGAATAATCTACACCAAGAGAAAAATATGGATATCTTACGAATAAAGATGGATCCCATTCCTACTAATGCACATCCCCAATTAGCTAAGGATGAACTTCTAGAGGGATGACATCTGCCTGTGGAACATGTGAGGCCACATGAGCAACATGACGTGGTCTACATCACCGTCGTCATGGATCCTCAACATCTGCATCTTTTAGGGGAGGTTATTGAGAAAGAACCTCTACTTTCGAGGGAAAAAATCATATACCTGGTGTGGAAGTTAAAAGATACTATCGTCAACCATGCGATTATATGGCATCATCCCATGCGTTGCACCATGGATCACTTCCAGGTTAAAAACCTCATTTTTCTCTGTATTAGACATGTGGATAATCTATTTTACACGAGTATACTATAAATAGATTCAAAATGAATTAAAAAAAGTACAATAAAAAATAATGTAAGTTTATTAACTTACCATATGTCGAATCCCTCTACCATGTTGAGTAAGATACAATATAGAATTCAGTCTATATCATGTCTCACACTCGACCTACTCTAAAAGATGGAATCACATCATACATACACCTTCGCTATGATGTGATTATCATCTCCCCTAATGGATGAGATCCTGTTCATGTCATCAGAAAAAGTTGAAATCATGACTCCCCATTAACTTCATGGAATGAATCTCCTGTGACTGTATCTTTGGAAATGGAATTCACCGAACACAGCCAAACTGGCGCATGAATCTATTCGTCTAGTGCGACTCAATAATATGAAAGTGAATAAGTGGAACTATAACCATATTGTTATGAAGTCTAGTAGTGTAGTATATAGGAAAAATGGTCAAATAAATCCCAATATGAAATCCATGATTTCTAAAATGTCATGTGAGATGTTTCAAAAAATATTCTTACTAAAAACAAAAAAATGTTGATATAATGAAAAATTTTAGTCAATGAAAGATTGTATATAATTACCTTATTAGGTCAGAGAATTTCCAAAAATGGGACGGTATGCCTCTAAATGGTGTGTCAGAGTACAATTGAAGTAGTTTTCTTAACTCCACATATAAAATACAATATCAAAAGTGATAAATAATAAGAAATTAAATTCAATAACTTATACTAGAAGCATGAACCAACAGAGACACTATGACTAAATAAGCCTTTCAATGTGATAAAAATATAATTTATCAGTGCTAGAGAAGAAATTAATGTTAGATAAAGGTTAAAAGATGTAGTTTTTTATTAGAACTGATAGTGGCATCCTTTATCATTTCTTTAATAAGAATTAATAAAGGACCCCTTTATAGGTGCTTTCTCAAGTAATGATAAAGGGACATACTGTAGTGTGATGTTACCACAGACTACCCCACCAGTGAAGTGGGATCTAATATCATACCACATAACCAAAAACACCAAAAAATTTAAAAAATAATGTATTAATATTGAATTTAAATGAAGAGAAAATAGTCTAGGCTCAGTTTCTCGGTTTTGGAGATATGATGAGCATTTTAAACTAAAATGATTGATATATATATTGAAAACACACACTTGGAGTCATACCAATAAAACCATGCATTAGATTGGGGTTATGATTATTCTTACATGTCTCAAATAACTTATGAATCATTCTCCTAAAGTATCTAGAAAATTAGAATGTGTTTTTCCCAGTTTGAGAATTTTTATTGTATTTTTTATTAAAATGTCATTTTAAACTAGAAACACACACTTCGACTCATGTAAGTCATATTGTTTGTTTGATTGACATGATAATAATTCATACACATCCAAAATTACTTATTAATAGTTTCCAAAGTCATAAATACAATTTGAGTGTATTTTCTCAGTTTTGAGTGAGTGATACTTTTTTGGACTAAAATGTTGATTTGAAACTGATAAACGACACATAGAGTCATTCCAAGCACATAATGTATCATATTAAAGAGAAAAATATTCCTTGAAATAATAAAGTTCTTATTCATTATTTTAATAAAATATAAATATAATCCGAATGCATTTCCATGTTTTTGAGTAGGTGAGTTGTCCTTTTTACTATAAGTGATGTCAAATTTAATTAAAAAACACACTTTGAGTCATATTGATCACTTTGAGTTTCTGATTAATATAAGGCTAATTATTACAAGTCTCAAATATCTTATGGATTTTTTTCATAATGTTTCAAAATAATATGAATGAATTTACTCAGTTTTTAGTACGTCACATGTATTTTTTTATTAAAATGTCATTTTAAACTAGAAAAATGTACTTTGACTCATACTGTTCACACAAAGACTCAGTAAGAAATGAGAATGATTCCTACACATAAAAAAGTAATTATGAATAAATTTCCAAAACTATAATGAAAGTCCAAGCACATTTTCTCGGTTTTCAGTGAGTGACATTTTTGGAACTAAACTATCGATTTTAAACTGATAATCGACACATTGAGTCATAACGGGTACATATTGAATTAGATTGAGGTGTGAATGATTTATACATGTCACAAATGTCTTAATTACAGTTTCCCTAAATTATTTAAACAATATGAATGCAGTTTCCTAGTTTTGAGTAGTTTTGTTTTTCTTTTTTGTTAAAATTGATATATTTTTTAAATAAAAAGACGCACTTAGAGTCATATAGGTCACACCATGCTTCAGATTAAAAAATGACTAATTCCTACATGTCTCAAATTACTTACGGATCATTTTTATAAAGTATCAAAATAATTTGAATGTGTTTTCTCAATTTTGAGTACATCAGTTGTTTTTTACAAAAAATTTATTTTAAACAAGAAACATGTACTTTGACCTATACCTATAACATAGTGTATCAGTTTGATGTGAGACTAGTTCCTACATGTCATAAAGGAAACATTAACTGATTTCCTAAATTACAATGACAATCCAAGTATATTTGATTTGTTTTCAGTGAGATATTTGTTTGAACTAAAATGTCATTTTTAAACTGATAACAAACACACAGAGTCATACCAGGCACACCATGCGTTAGATTGTGGTGTAACTAATTCATACACATCAAAAATGACTTATTTCTTGTTTAAAAAATGTATCAAAACAATATTAATGAAATTTATCTATTTTTAGTAGGTTAGTTGTCCTTTTTATTAAAATCAATGTTATTTTTAAATAAAAAGATGAAATTGGAGTCATACCATTCACACCATGTGTCTAGTTGAGGAACGAATGATTCATAACACATATCAAAATAATTTTGGACCATTGTCCAAATGTATCAAGAAAATAAAAATGTGTTTTCTCAGTTTTGAGTATTTCACTTGTTTTTTTACTAAAATTTCATTTTAAACTTGAAACACACAGTTTGACCTATACGAATCACATCATGTATCATTTTGATGTGAGACAGATTCCTACACATCACAAAGTACATATGAGTCAATGTCATAAATTATAAAGGAAATCTATGAACATTTTATTTTTTTAATGAGTGACAATTTTTGAACAAAACTGTCAATTTTAAACTTATAAAAAAATCATTGAGTCATAGTGGTCAAGCCATGCATCAAATTAAGGTACGTCCGATTTATACATGTCTCAAATGACTTATGAATTGTTTCCCTAAGTGGTAACGAAGTACACACCTCCATAAACCTATTTTTTAAATCATATAAATCATATCATTTTTTAATAAAATAAATCATATTTAAAAAACCTATTTTTAACAAAAAAACATTAAAAAAATCATCAAACAATTATCTTATTAAAGTATTATTTGTATCATTATGGATAATTTAGAGGATAAAAATGATAGTAATTCATCATTAACTCTACCTCCACATCAACACGAATAAATTAATTTCAATAACATGCACTTGTCAGGTAAAATTACACTATAGAATCCTAAGACCCCTGAGCTATGCAACACTAGAGTTGCATATTCTGATTATTCCATCTCAACCCTCTCAATTTTATTCCTACACTTCACTCTATCATTTCTCTGGTTGTGTAGAGATTTTCTCTAAAAGGAGTACATGGAAATAGAATAATTGAATTAATAACTTCTGTAAATGGTGTAATTCTCAAAAATGGGAGACATTTCCCCTTTTAGAGAACACAATGAAGTACAATTTTCATTTTAATTAGCTCATCTCCAGAACATTTATCATTTCATTTTGTTGTTTAAAACAGATTATCCATCCCTTATGGATGTGATCCAATGTTACTTGAAATAATATAAGCAGTAATACTCCATGGGATAACTAATTCTCAGAGTAGTACAAGTATCACAAAAGAGATAGGGGATGAGTCTCATGGAAACAAAATTCAATAATAACTGTTTGTGAGATGAAACTAATAAGGATTACAATTATACTTCATTATGTTCTCTAAGAAGGGAAATGCCTCCCATTTCTGAGAATTACACCATTGAAACTAGTTATTAACTTGACGTCTACATTTCCAAGAACTCCTTCCAGAGAAAATCTCCACAAAACTAGAGAAATGATAGAGTGAAGGGCGGGAACGAAATGGAGAGTATAGAGATAGAGGAATCTGAATATGCAACTATAATACTACATAACATGGGGCCTTGGGATGATACAGTGCAATTCCAGATGATGAGTTTATGTTACTAAACCTAATTTATTTGATTTGACATGGAGGCATAGTAAATGATTGATTGGTTTCATTTTTATCCAAGAAATTATTCACAAGGACCTGCATAAAACAATTTTAAAATAATTGGTTGAGGAATTTTTTTAATGTTTTTTCAATAAAACTAGGTTTCTAATAGGTTTTATTTTTTAAAAAAATGATTGGGATTTATATTTTTGGAATAATTGGTCGATGGTGGTGTGTAATTTGTTCACACTTACCTCGATAGGTAATAAACCTGAACGGGGTTCATGACTTCCACTATCAAAAACTATAAAATGGAGGTTACTCCTCATTTGATACATACATAAATAAAGTGAATCTACCAAAATATTATATTATATATATATATATGTTATATATAAATATGTATAATATTAGTAACTTTATTTGAATATAATTATATATATGTGTATATTATTTATCATAATTAAATTTATTTAAATATACAATATATTATTCAATATATATATAATACTAATTTTTCTAATGAAACTAAAAATATACTATTAATAATAATTTTGAAATTATATTAATTATAAATAATAATTATTATGGGTAATCGTGTAGAAAATATAATTATTTAAATTTTGTAAAGTTTAATTATTTCAAAAAATATACATATAGTTACCTAATTTTATTATTTTGAATGTAACATGAGAATACAATATTATATTAGTTATTTAAGTATAAATTATTTTATTGTTAATTAAATGTATAAATGGACCTAAAAAAAATATATAGACCTAAAATGATGAATACCTAAAAATAATTTCTAAAATATAGAATTTAGCAACCTATGGATTATAGGGAGACCATCTAATATGCATTGACCCATCATTGAGATTCTCAAGAGGTTCATAAAGAACTTTGTATAAAGAAATAATACATATCAATAAGATATATCACAAACAAAGGAGAAAAACACACCAACCCTTGCAACGTATATCCCGTACACATCTAAATCAATTTTCTCATTCATTTATAGTTTTTATATCCAAAAACTCCACTTTTTATATAGTGGAATAAATATTTATTTAATTGGTTTATCTTCGGAATATAGGTGATTCACTAAGATTTCAAAATAACAAAAAAATCATGATTGCAGAGAAAAATGGGGTCTAGATGGAGATAGAGAAGAAAATTGATTCAAAATAAAAATTGAAAAAGACCAAAATAGGATATCCAAAACTGTATTCAAACAAACAACTGGTCATAAAAAATCAAAATAGTATACAAAAACCAATGCACAAATACAGAAAGAAAACAATAACCTACAAAGGAAAATCTGAAACCCTCACATCTAGATCTTGAAATGATAAATAAAAAAGGAAAATCAGAACCTACAAAGAAAAACACAGGCTTACCTCGCAGGTTTGAAGAAAATATGAGACCCTATGATCTAGATCTTGATGTTTTCGTTGAAAACCTTAACTACAACTGGATGTAAGATGTTGGATGATGTTCAAACAATTAGAGGTAGTGGGTTTATATGGTTCAAGTGGGTCTGTGTGATTTGAGCTTCTATTCACCAAGGAGATGCCTCCCCCCCTTGAGACTTACTTTGAACAGTCTTTGCATTTCATGGGTTAGTTGAAATATCCAAATGACTCTACCGCATCATACCTTCACCAACACCAGGCTCAAAGCCTTGGCCGTTATCTCCCGAAACCGCAACCTACTATTGTTTGCAGTTCATGGTCCCTCACCTACATGAAGGTGTAGAATGGACCAATTTCTTATAGGAAACATAGAAATCGACCCGTGATTTGAACCACACAAGCATCATGTATCAAAATTCTTCCCCCATTGTAATCCAAATATAATCCCAAGGAATTCTTGAGACATCCACTAACAAAAAAATGTGAGGATAAATAAGGTGAGAAACTGACTGGGTTCTACTATTAGAACATAAATATCTACCAATGAGATTCCATAGCATGCATATAATAAGTAGATTTTGAAAAGTGAAAGGGACATTGGGAAAAAAACTCAAATCATTGTTGTTGGAATGTCAAGATTCTTATGGATGTCATATGACCACATGAAAATATAGAATTGAAAGAGGTTGCATCTACGAGGGGCACTAGACACTAGTGCAGAAAACGTTTTTTACGTCGGTTATTTTTTATTATTTACGTCGGTTTTTAGGCGACGTTAATACGGACGACATTATAAATAACGTTCTTTACGTCGGTTATTTAAAACTGACGTAATATCCCTAACATCACGGTGGTTATCACGTCGGTTCATATAATAACCGACGTGATAAATATGCGCGTGGGGCTTTATCACGTCGGTTATTCCCTAAACCGACGTGATAAAACACCTGGGATATCGTTTATCACGTCGGTTATCCAATAACCGACATGGTAAATCGATTCCCAGGCCTTTTAGCACGTCGGTTATATTAATAACCGACGTGATAAAATCCCCGGGAACGGTTTATCACGTCGGTTCTAGAAAAACCCGACGTGATAAACCCCTCCCGATTTATTTACCATGTCGGTTATAAAATAACCGACGTGAAAGAATTTTTTTTTTTAAATAATTGCACTGCTCTCACCAAAAAGCAACCAGAAACCAAACAAAAATAACCATGCCAGCCCTCCCCCAAGCCCCAACTGAACCCCACCCTCATCTATACCCACCTAACAACCTGGCCAGCCCTCCCCCACCACATTGGAGCCCCACCACAACCCTTGGACACCCCCCACCCCTTGGACAGCCCCCCCACCCTCATTTACACCCCCACGACCCCTAGTACAGCCGCAAACACCCATTGGACACCCCCCCCCCTCATTTACACCCAACCGGCCCCTTGGACAGAACTCCCAGACACCTTGGACACCCCCCCACCCCTTGGACACCCCCACCCCTTCGACAGCCCCCCCACCCTCATTTACACCCCCTGAACACTAGGACAACCCCAAACACCCCTTGGACACCCCTCCCATATCCCTTGGACCCCCCACCCCTTGGACACCCCCACCCCTTGGACAGCCCCCCACCCCCTGGACACCCCCCCGACCCCTTGGAAACCCCCCTACCCCTTGGAAACCCCCCATCCCCTTGGACAGCCCCAAACACCCCTTGGACACCCCTCCTATATCCCTTGGACACCCCCCCACCACTTGGACAGCCCCCCACCCCTTGGACAGCCCCCCCCCCCACCCTCATTTACACCCAACCGACTCCTTGGACAGCCCCAAACACACCTTGGACACCCCTCCCATATCCCTTGGACACCCCCACCCCTTGGACACCCCCCACCCTCATTTACACCCCCCCGACCCCTAGGACAGCCCCAAACACACCTTGGAAACCCCTCCCATATCCCTTGGACACCCCCCAAACACCCACCCACCCCCTTGGAACCTCTCCCCCCATACCAAAATCCAGACCAGAAAAACCATCAACAGTAGACCAAAACAAGAAGTAGAGAAAAATTAAACATTCACTTATATAACATTCAAAACTTACACTGTCAACTTCAAAAAAAACTAAATCCAACCTAAACGACTACGAAATACACAATTACATTGACAATATTCAAAATTACATTTTACATTACAAACAACTAAAAGTCAATCAAACCTGTAAAATAATTTGACCACTCCACTTGTAAGTGTTTGATATCTTCAGCAGTAAAGGGTTGAGGGTCATCAAAAAGCTACAAAGGAAAAGGATAGTAGTCAACGTGTATAATGAATAAATCAAATTGAAATATTATGAGAAAGAGGAAATCTTACCAGGTCAAAACTCAGAACTGTCCCAGTTGTTATTATTTCATACATAAATCTTAACATGTAATATCCACATTCGATGATGCCTTGTTGCTCATGACATTTCTGTATGAATGAGCGTAAATTCAATATATTATTTTTATGTAATAAATCAAAATGTACAAATTATAAATGGATATTTACCTTTGCATGTACATATTTGATCTTGTAATTCCTTTTCTTTGCGCTTTTTCGAAAGTGGACCCATGCCCTGTTAGAAAATAATACGAATGGGGTAAATTTAAAATTCATTATAATATATAAAACTATTGTGAAATTGAAACTTACGTTTCCAATATATTCTTAAAACTTTCTCGCACATCATCATAGAGAGAGCATATCCAATAAAGTGTTTTCTCCCTAGGGCAAAAAACCCCTAACATCCAATGATCCCTGAGAAAAGGAAATTTAAGAAAAGGAAATTTAACGTTAGTGGTTTTTTATGTTAAAAGATAATTAACTCTTTGAGAGGGATGTGTTTCATACCTCTCACAAAAAGGCATCATCCAACACTGTGTGATTACATTCTTTTCAAATCTATCAGCAATATAAATCATTCTTTGTTCCTCATCCAATGCACATGCTTCAGGGGAAATCAATTGTGGGTCCACAAATACATATACATCTGTCAGCTCATTCCTCTCACAAATTTTATACATATACCTAATACAAAGCAGACATAAGTATACATTTTTAATAAATATAACGCAAGGAAAAGGTGTTAAGACTTACATGATAAAAATTTGCACCACGTTGATGCCCAACTTATCTCCAGTGACAAACTCCATGATATCAGTTTTCATAATCCCCACACATAGTTCACGTCCACAGACATGAGCTTCCATTGTAAAGTCATAATGATCCGCCAACAAATTTGAATATCTTGACAATTTGTCAAGACTGCTAGTATGTGCATCTGATGTCATAGCTATCTGTCTTTGTTGTTGTCTATACAGTATTTCTTTACCTTTGAAGTATTCCTGTAAAAATAAATTGAAAAATATATTAGTTTTCAAATGATAAAACATTAATAAAAATATAAAATAAAAGATATAACATCCATACCTCTATGGTAATGAGTCGAAGAAGTCTGGATGGCCAAAGTAAAAAATGGCCGATACTATGTCCAACTGTCGTCACCTCATCTGTAGGTAATGGTATCCGAGCTGATCTATCTATAATATCCTGTACAGTGACCCTCTGATTCTCTACCTCTAACTGTTGATGATGAACTGTATCTCCTATACAATATACCATCCCATATGCAACTATATGATGTTGAGGATCATCAACATACAACTCACAATAAGTAGGTAGCTGCAGCGAAGGAGGATGATAAAAAATGGGGTCCGCAGGCTGAGGTGGGGGAGTGGGAGCTACTGGGAGAGGTGGAGTGGGAGCTGCACCCTGAAATTGTCTTTGCAAGTCTGCAAACATTAACTGCACCGATGCTCTAATCTTGTCCTCCATTGTCGCATTAATATTATGGACTTCAGCCTCCAAGGATTCTATTTTTTTTTATAAACTCCCTCAACGTTAGAAGTTGAGGAACGTGGCAACACTTTTCTTACCGATACACCTGCCGGATATCCTCTTACACGGCCAGGATGTTCGGGCTTTCC
This sequence comes from Viscum album, assembly GCA_963277665.1. Lineage (NCBI taxonomy): Eukaryota > Viridiplantae > Streptophyta > Magnoliopsida > Santalales > Viscaceae > Viscum > Viscum album. Next base: position 557,215,200 of record OY728122.1, on the reverse strand, counting down.
CAATGCCACAGATAAAATATCTTCCCTCCCAGATGGTGTAAATGTCCCCTGTGAACTCTGCTCCTCAAGAGAGTCCTGTAATAATTAATTGAACATTTCTATAATGATTGGAAATATATGACGAAAATAGTAAACTTAAATAAATAAAATAGATATCTTACAATCCTCTCAACTACGAGTCTCGATTCTTCCGAAAGATATTGTCCTTTTTTGCCCTTCCGAGCTCTTTTCCATTTCTCATGTCTAGATGGAGGGGATGGAGGGGCCACCTCTCCAGAGCTTGAAGACTCAGCTCTTAGTTGTTGAAATTTTTCTGCCATCATTTGTTCTTCCAATAATTCATACCCTCCCCGAGATAAACTATGAGGGTATACATTTTTAGATTGGATCTCTTGATGAGCTTTCCTTGTTTGCTGTAAATTAAGAATAAGTAATCATTAACAAAACAATAATAAGATCATTTATATAAGAAAGCTTATAAAAGTTTACATTGCCCTTACCAAAAATGAATCTTTTCTTCTACTTTCAAAAAATTCTCTCCATGTGTCTTCATCTATAAAAGGATATATACGACATGGATTCTCACGACTCCTATGACCATAAATGAAATCAGATGAGAGGGTTGATTTGAAATCCCTCCATCTCCTAGCAGCCAACGATAAGCATTTCTTCCTGACTCCTCCAGTGTCAGGAATATCAAATGTAATCTGATAAAAAAGAGGTTAAAAATATTATATATACTAGAAACATTTAAAGAACAGTCAAACAATAGCAAAAGATCTTACCAAAATGGTCTCCCACAGCTGAGAAATTATCGCCTTATCCACACTTCTCCAATCATCATAGAGAATGCTTACTTTGCTCTTAGCCTGAGTTGCTACAAAACCCTTAAAATCTTTAGCATTTGGACCTCTAGGAAGATCATCATCATCAAACTCCACGACTATCCTCTCCTCCTTCGTACGGGCAAGTGATAATTTTGGTAAACGTGTGCACCCACGCTTACCAACCTTTGAACTCTTTTTCGTAATAGGAGCATGTGAATGTTCCTCCCCAGATGTATGACCAATATGCTCATCTCCAGAATCTTGTGGCTGATCAACTGATTGATCTGTCATTTTCCTTCAAATCAAAAAAACAAACATTAGTTCACAAATAGAAAAGTGTACTAAATTACATAATAGTAAACATTGGTAATATGGTAAGAATGTTAAACAATGATAAACATGGTAAACACAGGCAAAAGGTTGCCAAGGAGTTGGCCCAAGAAAGCTGAAAAGTGGACTCACTGATGCCACCGGCCGGCCGCTGGCTCACCACCGGCCGTCCGGTGGACCAGACAGCCTTCCTCTGTCTGGACCACCGGCCGGCCGCTGGATCACCACCGGCCGGCCGGTGGACCAGACAGAGAGCCTTCCTCTCTGTCTAAACCACCGGCCGGCCGCTGGCTCCTCACCGGCCGGCCGCTGGTGATCCAGACAGAGAGGAAGGCTCTCTGTCTGGTCCACCGGGCGGCCGGTGGTGATCCAGCGGCCGGCCGGTGGACCAGACAGAGAGCCTTCCTCTCTGTCTGAACCACCGGCCGGCCGCTGGCTCAACACCGGCCGGCCGCTGGTGATCCAGACAGAGAGGAAGGCTCTGTCTGGTCCACCGGCCGGCCGGTGGTGAGCCAGCGGCCGGCCGGTGGTTCAGACAGAGAGGAAAGCTGTCTGGACCACCGGCCGGCCGCTGGCTCAGCACCGGCCGGCCGGTGGACCAGACAACTTTGTTCTGGACCACCGGCCAACCGGCGATCCACCACCGGCCAGCCGGTGCGCCCAGGACTTCTCCTCTTTACGATTTTTATTGTTTTATCGTTTTGGTTTGATACATATTTTAATAAGTAAAAAATTTACAGTATCTAACATTATATGAAAAAACTAAATGTAAACAAGAAATAAACTTGTGTTACCTGTAATTTTAGGAATGTACAGTTGGATTGTTTTCCCAAATTCCTTCGTCGTGATCGTTCCTTATGGCACAAACCATGTCTTCAACATACTCATTATTATGTTCTGTTAATCTTTCCATGGAAGTAGGGATCTCACATAAATCAGCATCTTCATCAAATTCATCCTCACCAACATATTGTTTTTTCCCTTGTAAAACAACAGCACACTGCATATCTGATTGATCTACTACATAGAAAATTTGTTTGTCATGTGTTTCCATTATAAAAGAATCAGCTGTGTCTTCCAATCTATTCAGATTAACAAGTGTCATTCCAAATTCATCGTGTCTGACACTGTTGTTACCGATAAACCATTTACAGTTAAAAACGGGAACTTTAATTTTAAAGTAATCAGCCTCCCATATGTCTTCAATCACTCCATAATATGCACTTGATGCCGAAATTGGGTTTCTGTCCTTAGCACTCGAAAAATGCATTGCTTCTGCAAACACCATTACACCACTATTCTGAACTGCACTTCTGTTGTCTTGAGCTTTCGTATGAAATGTATAGCCATTAATGTCATAAGCGGACCATGTTATCACATTTAAAGATGGACCACCCACTATCCATTTTAATGTCTCTGATACATCTGATCTACCAAGCAAGGTCTTTTTAAACCATGGCAAAAAAGTTTTGTTGTGCTCATTCAAAATCCACATTTCTTTCTTCTTTGGATGACATTGTTTCAACTCATTAATATGCAATGTGATATACGGTTGAACATCAGCTATGTTATTCAAGATGTATGATTCTAACTTCTTCATATGTTCAGCTGACAGTGATTTGACTTTCAAGCCACGAATCCCCTTTCCCTCATTATTAACCCGTTCATGGCGAGATGGAGGCAAACCTATGTGTTGCGCCGTAGCCAAGTAGCTCGTACAAAACTCTGCTACCTCCTCAGAAATATACTTTTCAATAATGGAGGCTTCAGGTCGATATGGATTTTTAACATATCCCTTAAATATTTTCATATACCTTTCAAAAGGATACATCCAACGAAGATATACAGGTCCACAAAGCCTTATTTCTCGAACCAGATGAATCAGTAAATGCACCATCATATCAAAAAAAGTTGGAGGAAAATACATTTCCAAATGACAAAGTATAAAAATTGCATCCTTTTCCAAAATGTTCAAAGCATTCACATCAATCGCCTTGTTGCAAATTGAATTGAAAAAATAACACAACCTCATTATAGTCTTTCTGACACGGATGGGCAATATTCCACGCAGTGCAACTGGTAGAATTTGTTGCATCATGACATGACAATCATGTGATTTCATACCTATCAACTTCAAGTCTTTCAATGAGACAAAATTTTTTACATTTGAAGAATAACCTTGAGGCACTTTGATATCATGAAGACACTGACAGAAGCTACTTTTCTCCCTCTTCGATAATGTATGACAAGCCGGGGGAAGAAATGTTCGTCTTCCTTTAGGAGTGGGAGCTAACTCCAAACGTATTCCCATTGACAGTAGGTCTAACCTTGCATTCAACCCATCTTTTGTCTTTCCTTTAATATCTAGCAATGTTCCGATCAAAGAATCACAAATATTCTTCTCCACGTGCATGACATCAATATTATGTTTGACTTCATGATACCTCCAATATGGTAGCTCAAAAAATATTGACCTTTTCTTCCAAATATGTCTATCATTACCAGATTTCTGTGTCTTTCCCAATGTCACATCAAGGTTTTTCACCCTCTCAAAATACAATTCTGGGGATAAAGGTTGAGGAGCAGTATCAAATTCTTGTGAGCCATTGAATGCCTTTTTTAGTCTTCTATAAGGGTGATCCATAGGCAAAAACTTTCGATGACCCATGTACACTGTTTTCCTCCCATGATACAATTGACAATATGACGTCTGTTGTTCGCAAATTGGACATGCTTTATGCCCTTTAACACTGTATGCAGACAAATTTCCATATGCTGGGAAGTCATTTATAGTGAATAGAAGCACTGCATGCAGTTGAAAATATTCCATTTTATAAGAATCATACACCCTAATACCATCAGCCCATAACAGTTTCAAATCATCAATCAGCGGTGACAAGTATACATCAATATCATTGCCGGGTTGCTTTGGACCAGAGATCATGATACTCAACATGACATATTTGCGCTTCATACAAACTTCAGGAGAGAGGTTGTAAATTACCAATAAAACAGGCCATGAACTATGTGTGCTACTGAGGGTTCGGTATGGATTCATTCCATCTGTGCACAAGCCTAGTCTCAGATTTCTAATTTCATTTCCAAATGTAGGGTACTGGGCATCAATTTTCTTCCATTGTGGACAATCAGCTGGATGACGTATTTTTCCATCACATACCCGCTCATCAGCATGCCATCTTAACCTTTTTGCATCATGTGAATTAGCAAATAAACGTTTGAAACGAGGAATTATAGAAAGATACCAAAATACCTTTGAAGGGAGCTTTGTAATCTCTACATCAGCTTGTGATTTTTCTTTCACCTTATACCGTGATGTCCCACATTTAGGACACTCTTTCAGAAATTCATATTCCTTCCTATATATAATGCAGTCATTCGGACAGGCATGTATTTTCCTGTATCCCAATCCCATCGGGCATAATATTTTTTTGGCCTTATAATGTGAATCTGGAAGATCGTTATCTTTTGGAAGAATGTCTTTCATCAATTGTAGCAGCTCTGTAAAACTTCTGTCACTCCATCCATGTTTCGCCTTCAGGTTAATCAATCTTAACACCGCCGACAAAACCGTAAAATCTGTACAACCAGGATATAATGGTTTTTCGGCATCACCATATAGACGTGCAACTCTCGGTTCTATCTCAATTTGTTCTGCTACAATATCGCGAATCATTTCTTCAATTCCATCGGAGTTACCATCTTGCGATTCATTATCATCAGTGACATTCTGTCCAGTTTCGCCATGCCAAATCCAAGGGTTGTAACTCGGATTGAATCCATGACAAATCAGATGATCTTTTATCTCTCTACTTTTCAACTTCTTCATATTCAGACATTTCAGGCATGGACAGAAAAAAATGTCACTACTTGGAACATTTCGTTTAGCAAATTCCAAAAAGGCATCAACACCTTCCTCATATTCATTGCTCATTCGATGTGCCGTAATCCAACTTCGACTCATTATTACTTATAACAAATAGCAAAAATATATATATTTTTTAGATAAGACAAATATATGTTTATATGAAAAAAATCATAATTTGAATATAACAATTTTGAAATATAAAACAAATCGATGTGTAAACCCCCCTGGACACCCCCCGACCCCTCTGGACAGCCCCCCACCCCTCCTGGACACAACCCCCCACCCCCGACCTGCTTGGACACCCCCCTGGACACCCCCCAACCCTCTGGACAGCCCCCCCCACCCCTCCTAAACACCACCCCCACCCCCTACCCCCTTGGAAACCCCCCTGGACACCCCCCGACCCTCCTGGACACCACCCCCCACCCCCTACCCCCTTGGACACCCCCCTGGACATCCCCCAACCCTCTGGACAGCCCCCCCACCCACCCGGACAACCCCAAATACCCTCTGGAGAGGCCGCCACCCACCTGGACAACCCCCCACACCCATCCACCCCATTGGACACCCCCCTGGACACCCCACCGACCCCTCTGGACAGGCCGCCACCCCCTTGGACAGCCCCCCACACCCACCCATCCCCTTGGACACCACCCTGGACACCCCCCGACCCCTCTGGACAGCCCCCGGCCCCTCTAGAAAGCACCCCCACCCCTCCTGGACACAACCCCCCACCCCCGACCTGCTTGGACACCCCCCTGGACACCCCCCAACCCTCTGGACAGCCCCCCACCCCTCCTAAACACCACCACCCACCCCCTACCCCCTTGGACACCCCCTGGACACCCCCCAACACCCACCCACACCCTTGGACAGCCCCCCACACCCACCCACCCCCTTGTAAACCCCCCTGGACACCCCCGACCCCTCTGGACAGCCCCCCGCCCCTCCTGGACACCACCCCCCACCCCCACCCCCTTGGACACCCCCCTGGACATCCCCCAACCCTCTGGACAGCCCCCCCACCCACCCGGACAACCCCAAATACCCTCTGGAGAGGCCGCCACCCACTTGGACAGCCCCCCACACCCATCCACCCCCTTGGACACCCCCCTGGACACCCCACCGACCCCTCTGGACAGGCCGCCACCCCCTTGGACAGCCCCCCACACCCACCCATCCCCTTGGACACCACCCTGGACACCCCCGACCCCTTTGGACAGCCCCCGACCCCTCTAGAAAGCACCCCCACCCCTCCTGGACACAACCCCCCACCCCCGACCTGCTTGGACACCCCCCTGGACACCCCCAACCCTCTGGACAGCCCCCCACCCCTCCTAAACACCACCCCCACCCCCTACCCCCTTGGACACCCCCCTGGACACCCCCCAACACCCACCCACACCCTTGGACAACCCCCCACACCCACCCACCCCCTTGTAAACCCCCCTGGACACCCCCCGACCCCAAATCCATGCACCTATGCCATGGTTGTGTGTGAATAAAGTAGTAACAACTGTAAAAGGGCAACCCATCCAAATGGACACGCCCCAACCCTCTCGGGGATTTATAGAAAACGATGAAAAATTAGTGAAATCATAAAATTACTCAATATTGCAAGTCGAACAAATAGATCTAGGGATGATAAATAAGATTATGGTGCCAAAACGAGTTAAAAGGGTTCGCAATCGAAGAATCTTATCTAGTTTCAACAAAAAAATCACAACACATATATATTTACTATCCGCGAAAAAAAACGAACGAGTGGGAGGATTACCTGAGTGCTGCGAGTTTAGATGATTGATCCGAGGAGATTAAATATGAGAAACGATGATCGCAAAACGAATCTAAACCAACGAAATGGACGAGCCGATTCGGGTTTACGCGCGAGAGAGACGAGTCGCGACTGTCGAAGGTAAACTCGCGAATGACAATCCACGGGTCTGGGTAAATTTTTAAATGAGTTATCACGTCGGTTATTCAATAACCGACGTGATAATTGTTTTAAAAACATTTATAACGTCGGTTATTTCAATAACCGACGTAAAAACCTTCCTCCGATTCATTTTTGACGTCGGTTATTTTATAACCGACGTTATAAAGGGCTCAAAATCCGCGTTTTTTTACGTCGGTTATTCCATAACCGACGTCAAAAACATCTGCGGATTCTTTTGTTACGTCGGTTATTTCATAACCGACGTAAAAAAGCCTTCAAAAACCGCGTTTTTTACGTCGGTTATTCAATAACCGACGTCAAAGGGCCTTCGAAAACCGCGTTTTGTACGTCGGTTATAAAAATAACCGACGTAAAAAACGAAGCCGCGCGATTAATAACGTCGGTTATAAAAATAACCGACGTTAAATGTGTACCGAACACAGGTTTTTACGTCGGTTAAGAAATAACCGACGTAAAAAACCTAGTTTTACATATTTTGACGTCGGTTTTATATAACCGACGTAAAAAATGGTGACGTAAAAAACGTTTTCTGCACTAGTGAGACCAAGCCCTAACCAGAACTTCCTCTGAAGAAAACTGAATCATGATGTTACTTTTTTCAAGAATACCTACCATTGCTAGATCTTGAAACCCCCATGACTTGAAGATTAACTTATTGAAGGTATCCACTGAAGGGAAACCCTGATTAAAACGTACAATCAATGTGAGATTAAGAAGAGTCGATGTCGCATTGTACTCCGAGGTCAAGATTGAAATATTTGGAACACCATTGAATAGATCTGGGACCTTAGGGTGAAGATATTGAGGGAAATGGGGGATGAAATCGAGGATGGAGAAAGAAGAGAATGAACGAGGAGCCCCCTTGAAGGGTTCACAACAGGTTTTTTTAATTGAATTGGGAGAATTTTATGAGTGCATTTAAAAAAGCACTGATGAAAGGCATATTTTTTTAGCATTTCTTTGTCACTGATAAAGGTATATCTTTATCAACACTAAGAAATCAATAAAAAAATCCATATTTTTTAGCGCTATAGTTTTAGCACCGATAAAGGATTTATAATAGTAATTATAAATAAATTTTTTTTAAATAAATATATACTTAATCAATATATATATACAGTAAATATATTCCTTATTTAAATATATTTATTATAATTTTATAATTATTTAAATATTTAATTTTTTATTTATAATTATATAAATATTTTTTGAAAAATAATATTTTTATCATTATATATATATAATAAATATATATAAATATAAATATAGTTAATATATTCATTATTTAAGTAAATTTATTATAAAATTAATAAATATTTAAATAGATATAATTATTTATTTATAATTATTTAAATATATATATATATATATATAATTAATTATTTATAATTATATGAATACTTGTAAAAAATCTTTATTTATTTATTATTATAAATACATAATTTTATAAATATAGTATGTGCATTATTAAATATATTTATTTATAAATATTTTTCTACAGATGTTTTTTAACATATTTAATGAATATCTATTTTTATGATCATGTGTGTTAAAAATGAGTGAAATTGAAGAAATTAAAAAAAGACACATTAATATTATTAAAAAAATTGATAAGTTTTATGTGTGTGCATTCTATAAAAAATGAATTAATTGTGTATATTTAAAATTGATATAACACAGATTTGATGTATGTTAAATTTAGAATTCAAACGATATGCAATTATATGTCGATTAATCAATGCTATTAGAGAGTATTTTTTAATTCATATTAATTTATAATTATAAATGATTATTCACTAAATATAGAGAATAAATATTTTTAATATATAAAATATATTTATGTACATTAATATATATATATATATTTAATATATACTATTTATTAACATTATCCATAATCATCTAATTAATAAAATATTTAATATTTTTCTCAATTAAATTATATTTAATTTTAATTTTTTTAATTTTCATTTTGCGAATCTATATATTTAATAGATTGATTTATTAGAATTTAGAATTTATATATAATATAGTAAATTTATTCATTTTTAGAAATAATTATTTTATTAATTAAATTTATAATATTTTTCTAATAAACTAGTTTTTTATTTTTATTTATTTTATTATTTAATTTTATTAATTCTGACCGCTATCAACGCAAAAATTCTCTGACAAAGGAGTTCTTTATGAGAATTAAAAATATAGTACTGATAAAGGGTAGCCTTTATCAGTGCTAAAAATAAAGCGCTGATAAAAGGGACCTTTATCAACACTAAAAAAAGGGCTGATAAAGTGTTAAATTTATCAGTGCTTTCTTTACCACTGATAAAATTTCCATATATCAGAATTTTTTTATCATTGATAAATACTAGTGCTATAAACACCAATTTTCTTATAGTGAGATCATTGATCATACCAGCATCCATGAAGAATATCATGTAGAACATATATAAGAAGCTGACGATAATCAACGATATGGGAGAGGGAGGGGATGCACTCCCATGCCCATATCTGATGAAGGATGATTCATCCTCTAAGATACATGAGATATGAGAGGAATTCATTGAATAATGGTCTGTAAGTTTAATCCAATCACACAAATTCCTAGTTTTATGTGTCTCCCTAATAAAAATCCTCTAGTATCCCTAGATATAGCATGGACACATGCATACCTGACTGATTAGTGCACATTGTCCCTCCAATGATATGTAAGATATAGGCATGGGCTTGGAGCATGATATTCTGCTCGTCAGTTTCATTGGGTAAAGGTGAAAATTGTATCTCAAGTCACCTTATAGATATCAATCCTCCATCTATAGAAGCATCATCAACCAAAATTTCGATGCTTAGAAATATCTATACAAGATGAGGATAGTTTTCACAAGTTGTTTCAATGTATGCATCCCCCTGGATAGGATGACCGAGAAGGACTACAAAATCCTCAACGGTGATGGTCATAACTTCCTCAGGAATGAGGTATTTGTGTTTAACTGGTCTCCACCTCTCTAGGAGGTCAGAAATAAGGTTATGTTCATTGAATGTAAAATTTGATACCATAATGCTGTAGAGGCCAAAACGATGCTTATATGGTATAATGGTGGTCGTAGAAATCATGTGTTGATGATGGTTCACTTGATGCACCTTGATACATCGATCCTGAAGCCCCTCTATCACGACATGGGAAACATTCCTATTTTTCTGAGTGAGTAGTATAATATCTTCCATATATATGTAAAAAAATGAAATTAGTCTTAACAAAAAAAATGTAAATATAAGGTTATAGTCAGCAGAATGTTATGAATGTAGGAGGGTGAATTGCACCATAGTAGTCCACAAAAAGAAAATGTTGAGGAGATCAATTTTTTTGAATAATAAAACCCTACATCATAGTTATAGTAGCTTCACTGTATAATTAATAATTTTGAAAAAAATATAAAATATAAAATCATTTATTTTATAAATTTGAGGAGGATATTTTGGAGTTTAATTTCACTTATATTTTGATGTGATTCATTTATAGTTTTATATTTTTAAGAAGATTATAATAAAATATATAGAACATACCAAAAAAGGGGATGAGATATATGGATGATCGAGGAGAAAGTGTGACTATGTCTAGTAGGAAGTTGTGTAGATTATGATTATTTTTTATTTCTATTGTCATTATATAATCACTGAATATATACATTGGTTGTTAATACCAATTCATGCATCTTTTTCATTTAAAAACACATTTCTTTTATTTGTAATTATTTTCAATCTGCAATGATTTTTTATTCATTAAAGGTTGATGAACACATAATCATGAGTAGATGTACCAATATAAGAGGATGAAATTGATTGAAAGGGATGCATGTTTCAGGTTAGTTACATTCATATTTACTTTTGAATTCTTCTTATTAATTAGTATCACATTTTGACTTACTGCTATTTTGTTAACTAGTCACCTATTGCGTGTGATGGTGATTAGGGGATGAAACCCATTGTGATAGAGGGGAGAGGAGAAGTGAGAGTCAACTTAAATCTACCATTTTCTAAGAGATAAAACAGAATGAATCTAAGTTTTTCTAGGTTTCATATTCCATTGGAATTAGTGGACTTAGGTAGTTTCGTATGATACCAACCGAGTGGAACTTATTTATAATGACCCATAATTTTAAAATATAGATAATACATATTTTTAGATGAATATTCAATAAATTAAACAAAAGAATGCCTGAATACCATAATAGTTTAGTGTCTTTGGAGACTAGGTAAACAATATTCTAATTTGGTTAAATATCTTCAATAATTTTAAAAAATATATTCCCATTTAGTACTCCTCACAAACATACACTAGAAAAATCATTTCTTTATAACCTATGGAATGAAAACATAAGAAAGGGTGACCTCAGATTCTCATTAATGATAAAAAAGAGATATGTAAGCGTAACAAGAATATAAAGGTATAAGAACATGAGCATAACATTTAAAAACCATACTCTCTATATAAAATATCATAATTATGAGTCATGACATAAATATTGGAATTTTATAATACATGAATCATAAGAAAATTAGAGAGCATGAGTCATGTGAGCCTAATATTATCATACTAAATGGATTTTTTAATACATATTAGAATAGAAAATCTTATTCCAAGGATACCAACCAAGAAAATCATAATATGTTAGGCTTAGAATAACCACCCATGTACCAGCTTTGGGATTTGGCTAACCGCTAGTGTGCCCTATTTTTTGGGTTTGGGATATACACACATTTACCCTCCTTTTAGGAATTGGGATAACCAACCATGTACAATTTTATATCATACAACATTTATTATTACCCAATGCATTGGAGGGAGATATATGTCCCACATGTCACAAAATTAAAATCATACACATGTGGGCCATAATATCATAAAAATTCATCATATCTTAACCCATGAAATGAAATGAGTTTCATAAAAATTTCATATTGTCATAGCCTTTGAAAAAAAGATAGGTTTCATAATCATTTCATCATTTCAGCATACTATAACTTGAGATAAAATAAGCGAGTTTCATAAGAATTTTGTAATGGTATAACCCATGGAAGAGAAATGGGTTTCATAAACATATTTTCATCATAAACCTAAACCATTTAGACAAATAATAAGAATGGTATCCTTAAATCATAAACCCAGTAAAGCATAAGTAACATAAAAGTATTTTATATTATATATATAATTATTTATATGGATCACATGGAATTTTTCTTTGAGGAAAAATATATTTTATTTGAAAATAACCTTTTAAAAATTAAAATATTTTAAAAATCATTTTCTTTAAAAATAAACATGAATAATTATGATTCAAAATTTAAAAAAAAATAAAATATATTTTGATGTAAATATCCTTTCCACTTTGAAAACACTTTTTAAAACATAAAACATTTTGAAAATATTTTTAGTTTACATGGTTTTGGAAGAAAAAGGGTTTTCGATAGAAAGGATTATTTTTCATAAAAACATTATTTTTTGAACTATTGAGTACATAATGGTTGGAAAGTGAAGGGAAAAATGTATTATCAGGACATAAATATAGAACTATTGAATTAAAGAGTATCTTCAGAGATGGATCATAAAATCTATCATTTGAAACATAATCATGAGATATCTTGATAAACAATGAGAGTGTAACATAAAACTTTTAGACCTTTGGTAAATTTGAAACATAAAACCCATGGAAGTATTATTATTAAATAAAAATTAAAAAATCATGAGGATAAATAATTTCATGATATCAAATGTAAGAGGGGTTGTATATACACGTTGTACAAGGATATAGGTTCATAACATAACATTTGTCTCAAAGAAGGCATATTGAGATAATGATCCCTTACCAATTTATTAATATTTTGAATAGTAAGACCCGATAAAGCATAAAATGAAATGAAAAATTATATATCATGAAAATAACAAGATTAATGATGTAAAATTTCAAATGGGTAGTATATACACCACACCAAAGAAACATGTGTTGAATTTGTATTTGAATCCCAGAAATAAAAGAGAAGTTAGAAAATCCCTTACCTTAAGTATTGAATTCCATAATACACATTCAAACCTCAAGGATAATAAATATAATTTTATTATACAACTATAAAAAAAATATTTATATATATCATACCATATATTATGTTCTTATACATTTAATTACCCATTTATGAACAATTCCATTTTAAAGTGATATTTCGGGTAATATCCACTTTGTTTTTCTTATATGTTTTTGTTTGTAAACTTTGGTCCTATTAATTTGATCTAAATTTCATAATATTTGGAATGTTAACCATGATATAAATATAATATATATATTAATTATATTTTCATTTTGAGTAATCTATAAAATTTAGTGATAGAAAATGAAATACACCAATCATGGAGACAGTATGCGGTACTTATGCATGATTGATGTTTCCATTTTCTTGTTGGATTGAAAAATAGAAAGGTAAATGATATATTATCATTAAAAAATACCTTTTATTTCATATATTTTATATTTTTTCATTAAAATCATCCTTATTACCTTCCATATAAAGTGTTAATGAATCAAATCGCTTCGTGAGGTGGTTATCTTCTACACACATGAGGGACATTATCATATTCTAAAAAATGAAAATAATGAAGGTATGTTGTGATATAATAATTTTATAATAAAATTAATGTCTTAAATTTCATATATAAACAATAAATCCATTATTTTTTCCAATCATGATATTTGGGAATGGAAAAACGAATTACATCGATTCGTGAGGCGGTACTCTGCCGTACACACTAATGATGATTTCATAACCAATTTAATGTAAGTAGAGGTGGGTTTAGGTCATAAAATTAACCTAGAAACATCTAAGTATATGGTAGATACTTTGGATATTATATCATCATGATATAATAATAATTTAATGAGGTGGAGGAAGAAATATAACTAAAACACTTGTTGATGAATTCTACCTCTTCTTCAGGTATCCTCCTTATACTTTCACAAAAAGCCTTCTTAGGTTGGATTTATATCGAAAGTAAGTATTATATGATTAGATTAGGGAATTTTTTAAGTTATTTGGGTAGTTATAGGATGAAACTAATGGTTTTAGGTTGTGGGGAATAGGGGAAAATGAGCGACCTTATATAAGTGAAGTGTGTGGCATACTTGTAATTTTTTGAAAAGAAAGAATTCCACACACACTTTTTCTTACCAAAATAATAAAAATGGATTATTATAGATACTATAAGGTATAAGGTCAAAATATTTCTAGACAGTGGGTGTTGGAAATGTCCTGGTTCATTTTTAACACATATCTTTTTAGTTTTACCCATGGAAAATCGATTTCTACCTTAACCACAATATATAATTATTAATGTTTTACTATTGATTTTGGTAAAAAATTAACTTTAAATAATTAGATAATATAAATTATTCTTTTTAAAAATATTAAATATATTTTTAAAAATTTCATTCACCTAAGGTAAAAAATTTAATATAAAATTAATCCTGCAGACCCAACAAGGAAAGAGGGTTCTAAAGAGAAAAAGTTCAAAAGTTAAAAAAGATTGTATATAAATAGTTAATATGAGATTGATTCCAATGACCTAAATTTAATTAATATATATATAATTCAAATAATTTTAATTTAAGAACAATTTAAAATATAATTTAACATTATAAATAATTTAAATTGAAGGTTAGTTTTCAATTAAAATTCATTATTTTTCACAATTCATGAAAAATGAAACTTTAAAAAAAAATCCCATAAATTAACGATAAGATAACTTTAAAATTATGATTTTAAAAATAAATTTTATTTTATAAAATTAATTTTATAAAATTTTCATGAATAAAATATATTATTTTTCACCACAAATATATAAAAAACATTTTTTGAGATAATATTATTTTTAAAACAGATAATGATTTTACCTAAAATTATGTATTTTATTATAAATTTGTTTTATTTTCATAAAATAATTATTATTAATATTTAAAAACTATTTTTTCTATTCAAATATCCAAGATCAATGACTAGGTTATAAAAACCGCATTTAAATATCTAGACTAATAATATGTCGTTGTTTTGCTAAAACTCAGTGTCGTGTGTAATGAAAGCTAACCCAAAATTTCATTTAGATCAAGATTAACATGGTGTTTCATACAACACAAGCTATAAATGAAATTTAATTAATCTCTGAAAAAAATCATAAAAACTCAGGGTGTTACAATCTACCACCTTAAAATAAATTTCACCCATGGAATTCATCACTTTATTGAAAAAAACTAAGGATTATTCAACCTAATTTCATGATTTGGTTCCCACCTAGCTTTCTCAACATTTTGGTTTCACCGAAAAACACTCGCAAGTTGAGTGGTCATGTTTTTTTAGAGCGTTCTCTATTCGATCCAAAATCTCTGTCGGTTGTTCCTAATAAGAAATATGATTCTCTAATGGTATGACCTATGACTTCAGTACATCTAATGGATTGAGTTTTTATTTTCTCAAGAGTGATACATGTAACACTTTATGAACTTTAGGGAGGTTCTATGGAAGAACCAAATGATAATATGCTGTGGTAATATAATCAAATATTTTAATGGGAACAATATATTTTGGGATCAGTTTTCCGTTCTTCATTCCATGGAGAAATTCATAGAAAGGACTTCTCACTAACTTTATAATCTAGATCCAATAGATTATTATTAGTATAATATTTATATCAATTTTTTTTAGTCTTTAAATTATTATAAATGGCTCTATTCTTCTCAAACATCTCATTAGTTAGATCAGGTTCTAATAGCTTTCCTTTTGAATCTTTATTCTAGTTTTTATAATGGGTTTAAAAAGTATATATCTAAATTCTTTAGTGAAAGATATTTTTTTAATGAAACTCAACTAGAAGAAAGTGTTATCCAAACAACATTTGAAATCCATTGAATAAGTTACTAGAATATTCTATCGGGTTTGAATTGTTCTTGTAGTGATGAAACTCAAATATATATCAAGATATTGATTTATACTTCACTAAATATTAAAGTTAAACATTGGATCAGGATTAGACACAATTTAATATGGTACTCTATGGAACCTTACTACTTCCTTAATATATATCCTAATGAGAAGATCCAAAGAGACAACTTCTTTAACAACAATCAAGTGTGCTAACATGGAAAGGTGATATACTATAATCCATAATTATGTAAACATAAAAGATAAGATAAACCATAAGGGTTACTATTATCTTTAATAATATGTAAAAAATTTGTTAAGGAATTCCTCTTAAAATAACTTTGTCTCTATATAAATAACCAAAGGATTTAATTTCCATAATAGTATATTAAAATTTCTTTAAACTTGATAAAATCGCATCACATAGAACCTTATGAGGGGTTTCAATGACTTTGAACTTATGATCAATCTTAATATCATAAATCCATTATGTAATCCATAAATCTTAATTTAATCTTACCTAGAGACATAAATGCATCCAAAAAGATATTTCCCTATTTATTCCATAAATAAGATCTTATCTTATATAAAAAATCTATTGGATGATCATGATCAATATTATTTTGATAGAATATAAAATGTGATTTAATTATTCAAGATTTCATGTAGAGTGAGATAATCACATGAAATATGACTAAAGGATGAAAAATAATATTTTAATATTTCTCATTCATACAAAATAAAACATGAAATTACAAAATTTGGATGGGAGGATTATTGTGCCCTAATTACCATGATTCATTTCAACCATCTTGATTGAAAAAGATATTCCATTTTTTCCTTTGAATTTAATTTTTTTTACCTTAATAATCATTACTAACCCTAATATTTTTTTCAATTTTTAAAATAATACCCAACATCTTTTCAATTGAAATAATGAAGTGTGGGATGTCAATTATAAAGATCTATATCATTATTCACATCACTATATAACTTCTTCCCATTATTTTTGTATTTATCTACTCAATGACATTCTTTTCCACTCATAGAAAAGATAGTAGTCCCCTTAAGAAAAATTACTCCATACTTCTTCCCACACATTGAGCATAAAGGAAAGCTCATATTCTTCTCACAATGATTCTTATATTTTCACATGAATTACATTTTTCTATTCATATAAAAATCCTAAGATTGATATGAATCTACAACATCTATTACCACAATTATATCTCATCAAAAATTCTCTTCAAAGATAATAAAGCCTCTTGTGGATAACACCCTTTGGAGACTAGGTTTTAATAGACTGAATAAATGATCAATCTTACATTTATGTTACATTATAATACCAAAATAGTACCTCACAAGTCTTGTAAGATTTTTCTCATAGTCACCAATAGATTCATAATCCTTTTTCTTTAGCTCATGGAACTCCTTCTCTATCTTCATATGAAAAATATAAGGAAATTACTTTTTGAAAAATAATTTACTAATCTCATTACAATACATGGATTCAATTTCATCACATTTCCTAATATTATTTATTTTATTTCACCGTTGATCCACTTAACCATAATAATAGTAGAAAACCAAAATGAATTTCTCATGCTACGAACAATGGAGAATGTAAAATATCTTTTCAGTGGTTCTGATCCATTTATAAATAACAATAGGACCATAAGACCCACTAAAAGAAGGTGGGAATTTTATCGTGAAGAAATCAACTGAATATTATTCCCTCCTTTTAAAATTTAGATGTCCAATATGGTTCATATATTGAAAAAGTTTTATGAGAAATGAAACATTTTTTTTATTTTAGATCACATAAAGTTTGGTTTCTTAAGCGGGAAATCATTGAATTTTTTATCACACTCAGCATTAATATAGTTATTCTCAATTGCATTCATCAACTAAAACCAAAATAATAGTGTTCTAGACACTAAAGATAGTTAGTAACCACATAATTATGAAAAATTACTTGTAATATGTCTAAACCTTGACACATTTTTAATCTATAAAACCTTAGGTTTATCCTAATTCATTCAAAGTAATCACCTTTTTACATGCTTTCAATGGTTCATAAAGAGTTTGTGAATTTTAAAATCATATCCTATTTGAGTGTCAAACTAGATGTGAAGTAAATCCCCTTTTAATACAAAAAATGATATCTTATTTAATATAAATATTCCCTTTTCAGGGTTATTACCCCTAGTTACCTCTATGCTAGAGTCACATGCACTTGTAGTATCCAAACAAGGATTCAATTGATTGTAAACCACTCTCTTTATCCTTTACTAAAATTATAGTACATTTTTATATAATTTGAATCATTCTTAAACTTATCCTTAGAGTCATTTGTAGAAATATACTTATAAATATCTTTAGGGATCTCACTAATGTTTTCTCATCCTAGTATCCAATGCTTAAATATTTCATTTGATACAAAAAATAGAGACCAATTATTTTCCTACATAGATATTACATATTTTTATATGAATATGCAATAAATCATAAATAAAATGTTTTGGAACCATAATAGTTTAGTGTATTTGGAGACTTGGTACACAATATTGTAATCTAGTGAAAGATGTTCAATTTTTCCTACAAAGTTCTTCCCATTTAGTACTACTCATAGACACACCCAACATAAAAACATTCTTCCTAACATAGGTAAAGGAATCCTAATAAAGAGTGTGCTAAAATTAATAGTAAGGATAATAAAAGCGGTTCATAAGCATAACATGAACATAATAATACGAGACAATGAGTATAACATTTGAAAACTATATCCTCAATATCAAAGATCATAATCATGGGTCATGGAATAAATATTGGTAGTTTATAAGACATGAATCATAAGGAAATAATAGAATTAGAATCTTGAGAGCATAAAATTATCATAAGAAATATATTTTTGGAATACACATAAGCATAAATAATATTATTTCAAGGATACTCAATAATACATCCATAACATGTTTGGCATTTACTAACCACCCATGTACCTTCTTCAGGCTTGGCCTAACCACTAGTGTTCCCTATTTTTAGGCTTTGGATAACCACCCATGTAACCTACTTTTTAGTAATGGGATAACCACCCTTTTACCCTTTGATATTATATTACATTTATCCTTATACCCAATTCATTGGATGGAGATATAGTTCCCACCCTTCACAAAAAAATCAAACACATGTGTGCCATAAGATCATAAAACATTAATCATATCATAGCCCATGAAATGAAATGGGTTTCATAAAAATTTCATCCCATCATAACCTATGGAAAATAGATAGGTTTCATAATAATTTCACCATTTAATTATAGAATAACCCATGGAAAAACAATAGGGTTTCAAAATCATTTTATTATGATATAACCCATGGTGATGAATTGGGCTTTATAAACATCCTTTCATCATAAACAAAAAACCATTCATAGAAAAAATAATAATGGTATAATTTGATCATAAAAATAGTAAAGCATAAGTAACATAAAAGGATGTTATATTATATGGATCATCATTTTGAAATATAACATGGGACATTTATTTAAGGGAAAATATAATTTCATTCAAAATTACATTTTAAAACATAAAATAATTTTAAAATACTTTTTTCAAAAATAATCTTGAAAAATTATAAAGAAAGATATAAAAACATTTAAAAATTTTCTCAAGGAAAATATACTTTCCTATTTTAAAAAACTCTTTAAAACATAAATCATTTTGAAAACATTTTTATAAAACAAGTTTTCGGATGAAAATGGGGTTTTCGATAGAAAAACTCTTTTTTCATAAAAAAATCTTCATTGAATAGTTGGTTACATAAAGAGAATAAAGTTAATGAAAAAAATTTATTCTTAAGAAATAAGTAGTGGATAATTAAATTCATGAGTTTCTTTAGAGATGGATCATAAAATTCTATCATTCGAAACATAATCATGAACAATCCCAATAAACTATGAGACTATAACATAAAACCTTTTCCCCTTGTTATCTTTGAAACGTAAGACCCATGAAGGGATATCATTAAGTGAAACATAAAATATCATGTGGATAAATAAATTCATGATATTACATGTATAAGGGGATGTACATACACCTCATATAAGAAGATAGGTTCATAACATAACATACCACAAAGAAGGAAAATTGAGGCAAAGATCCCTTACCGCATTAGTAATATTTTGAATCGAAAGAAACAAAAAAGAATAAAATCAAATGAAATAGTAAATATAATGAAAATAATTAAATTCATGACATAACATGTTAATGGTGTATTATATACACCACACAAAATAAACAAGTGGTGAATTTTCATATGTCTCCCAGAAATAAAAAAATGATTAGAAAATTCCTTACATTAAGTCTTGACATTCTTCGTACGTGTTAAAAATCATATATAATAAATATAAATTTATTATATATATATTAAAGAACAATATTTTTATATATTATACCAAATATTATTTTATTATGATATTTTATAACTTTTTTACTAATAATTACATGTTAAAGTTACGTTTTAGTTAATTTACTTTTTGTTTTTCATATATGATTTGATTTATTATATTGGGTCCTCTTAATTTGATCATTATTTCATCATATAAAGAATGTTAAACCCGATATAAACATCATATATATCTATTATATATTTATTTAGATTAATCCATAAAATTTATTCAAATAAAATGAAATACACTATTTACGGGGATGGCATGCCATATGTACACATAGACATTGTTTCCATTTCATTTTTAGATTGTAATAAATAAATTTAAATGATATATTATCATTATAGAATCATTTTATGTAATATATATCACAGATTTTTATTATAATCACCTTTATTTCCTTCCATTTAAAGTGTGAACAAATCACATCGCTTCTTGAGGTAGTAATCCGCCATAAACAAGAGCGATGTTATCATATTCCCACAAAATGGAAAGAATAAAGGTATGTGAGATATAGTATTTCTAGAGGAATAAAAATATAAAAAATTGGCCTATATATTAAAATAATATATCATTATGCAAAACCATGATAGTTGGTAATGAAAAAATGAATGACATCAGTTTGTAAGGTGGTAGTCCACCGTACACATAACAGATGATTTCGTAACACATTTGATGGAAGTAGAGATGGTTTTGTTGGGATTTAAGATTATATAATGGATATAAGAGGAATGGAGGGAGGAATTTAGTTTTAAAATTTAGGTTACATAAAATCCAAAACCACTTTTGTTTTATAAATACCAGACTCAACCATTCTTTAATGATCAAAGTATATATACCAACCTCAAAATTCTTTCGATAAATATGATTTATTAATTGATCTCATAGACAGTCTAATAAATTATATATTATAATGATTTAGAAAATAATTTCTAATATAGAATGAATAGAGAAATATAAAACTTATTAGTACAAGTAATATTAATACTTATAATAATGTAAGAATGACTTAGAACCTTTATAAAAGATATTATACTCATTAACCATAATAGTTATGGAGGTCCAAAATCCCAAATTAAGATATCCATAGTTTTCAATGTAACTATAAGGTATGTATTTAAATACTAGGAAATCCCTCAATATGATGATCAGAATAGCTCTATCTTCCAAAACCCTAGAAGCCCTTGATATGATGATCGATGGTGGCTCTATCTTCCAAAATCTTGGAAGACCTTGATTAGCCTAATCGATATCACCTATCTTCATATCCTTAGAATTCCTTAATCTAAACCTCAATTAGAATAAGAGAATACAAAATTATAACTATTATAAGGATTTTATAATTCCTCACTTAGAATCATTACAAAAAACTATCAGAAATATTACAAAGAGTAAGAATGAGATGATTAAGTATAGTGATATTCCGATATATTGAGTTGAAGATACACTAGATCCCAACTCCTTGAATGCAGTTTAATTTACAAGCATCCCTGTAATGAAAATATTTTCCATGAATATTTACGTTGGTTTAAACTGAGTCATATGATATTCATTAGACACCTCAGTAAAATGTATCCATCTATTTTTTTTTGATATCACCGTTAAAATGATTTAATAAATTAAGTCGTATATATATAATTTCAAAACTCTAATTATAAACTTTTTGTTAGTCCGATAGAATTTAATATTATCAATATAATGAACTAAACTATAGTCAATCTAATGGATCTGATCTTTTCATAGTCTGATATGTATGGATTTAGTCAGTCTAATGGACATAACATTTGTCAATCCAATAGATATAACACTATTCAATCTAATGGACCTAACTTTTAGTCAGTTTAATGTATCAGATTAAATAATTTAAAGATTATATTAGTTAAGTTAGAAAATATTTCTATGTTTTCCATAAAATTATTTATTCAAAAAAATTCTAAAATACTTGGGATATAAAAATTTCTTTAAATAAGGTTTTAAAAAAGTGTTTTTGATTTTTAATAGTAAGGAAATGACAAGTAGAATGTATAAAGAATCAACTCAAAAATATCTCCCTTTTTGGAAAACCTAAATCACCACACTAAAATGAATAAATTTTAACATTGAAAAACTTACAAACCTTTTTACATTTAGTAAATTTAGAGAAATTATTTGTAATATATAACTCCACCTTCTCTAATCTTAACCCCACTTTCTTGATAACTTCTTTTTTTTTCAAAAATTTTTAACTGATAAGTAATATTATTACTTAGTATTCTAACCCTAAATAAAATTTCCCCCTTACATAATTTATACCACGTTAATAATTTATTCTAATATGATAAATTATACCACATTATGGTTTTCAAAAAAGAATAGGGAAAGTTAGTAATATTCCTAAAATATTATAAAGTATAATATAAAATGATTTTGTTTGAACAAATATTAATCCAATATAAAAAGAAAGAATATTCATCCAAATAAATTTTAAAAAATTCCAAAATAAATTTATTTAAAGTGTAGTTCATTCAAAATATTTTTCATTCAAAATGTTTTATAAATACATCAAGATTTTAGAAAAAAAATCAGTTTATTCATTCATCTCGAGATTCTTGAATATTTGTTTTATCTTTAATAAGTACTCCTGATTCTTCTTGGATTCTTCTATTATGGACACAATGTTGGATATCTTTTCCGCTATGATTATGAGCATCTGATTCTTTACTTTCAAACTGATAATATCCTCTTCAATAACTATGATCTTCTTGTTTTCTTATTTTAGTCTCCAGAAGTCTTATTTGAAAGAACATATTCTAGTATTATCATATTTTACCTTTTTAATATCTTTATTGAGTCTATAAAATTCATGATTATGAGAATTTCATAAATCCATGTACTATTCAAAAACATCAATCTATCAGAAACATATAATGATATCTTTTAAAGGAATCAACAATATCAAAATATACTTTCTTAATTACCTCAAGATGTTCATAAAAATAATTAAAATTTACATTTACGTGTTTTGAAAATTTATCCATTTTATTAAACCTCATTTTATTTCCTTTGTTTTATTTTTGAGACATTTCATCCCAGCTTCATTTCTAAAAAAAATATGTCAAAAACATCAATGAATATGATTTCTCATTCAAAATGTTTTTATTTTTTTTCACTAGGCTTAAATGTTCAAAAGATAAGTAATTGAATCTATTAATTGTTTCAAATATTGAAAAATATAATCAATACTATTTTGAGATTTAGTGACTATGGTATATAAAGAATTTGATGAATCATTAGAAATATGTTGGTGATATGTCCTAATATCTATATATTTTTTACTTAATATTTATTTATCTGAAACCTTAACCACATCTACTTATGTATCCGATTTGGTTTTTGTATGGGAATATTGAACTTTTTCATCCTCACATGATAATGATTGTTTATTCACAGAAACATCTAACCTTGGTTTTATATTGGGCCAAGTCGATAAAGAAGTAGAGGATGGTGATGATTCTGATGAGATTTATTCTTCTATTCCTTCCTCCTACACCTCCTCCTACTCCTCCTCTTCTTCGAGTTCTTTTTATAAATAACTCTATGTTCTTAAAACACCTTTTTAGGAAATCAATTCTTTTTAAAGTGATTTATTAACTAATTTTGTAAATGAATTTTTAACTTTGGTTTCATATTTAACTTATATACCCTTACCCTAATTAAAAATAACTAGAAAAACTGATATTTTAGTAATATCTAAATCTATTTGTGTAAATGGATCAGGTAATGTATTGATGAATATTGAAAGTGTTCTAAAACTAGGAACTGATTGAGCTACTAAAAATGGTGAAATTGATAATGGAACATTGTATGATGCTTGTTATACTCATATAATCAGGTTTTCAATCACTATTTCTTTAACAAGTATTTTCTTCTAATTTTTCTTCTTCTCTGCCTCTTTCATTGTGTTATCATTATTTATCTTCCAATCTAAATCATTATCTTTTTCATGTTTGAAATATGGATCTCTTGTATTTTTATATGCCTTGTGAGCCATCAAATTTTTGAAATCCTCATTAGACATAGTTTTTTTGATTCATTTGAAGATTGGGTGGTGGTGATTCCACATTCCTTTTCTTTTGAACCGATTCCTTCTCTTTAATAAATTCATCATCAGATTATTCCTTTTCTAATTTGTCTAAATTTTTCTTTACCTTCATATTGAATACAATTTTCATTCTTTCCACGGTTTCATATCAAATTAATAAAACTTTTCCTAAACAACATAAGATAAATTATTTATTTTTAATACTTCCATAAAATTAACTAGAATTTTAATCATGAATCATGGGAACACAGTAATTACATATTCCATTTATGTTTTCTTAATAGATTCAATTGATAGAAAAAGAATATGACCAGATTTATCTACCTCATATTGATAAGGAAATCCAAAATGATGATGTTCAATGATTTTCGTGTATCCTTGTCTCCTTTTATAAGAATCATATATCCTTACACCCACATGGTAACTACTCTCATATATAGTGTGATTGGAAATAATTTTATAATCTTATCATAAGAAGAAAAAAATGGTGATTCATCATTTTTACTTTTTAAAACATCCAATATTCTCCAAAGGATTATATGATAGAAGGTTGGTCTCACTTTCCAATATCACTTTAACAAAATTAGCTACTTGATGAATCGTTAATCAACAACTCTCACTATATAGGTTGAAAATAGTTACATATAAATCATTCTGTATACTTATGTCTACCATAGAATATAATTCTATAAAAATTTCCTGATAATGTAAATCAAAATCATCTTTTTCTATGGAAATATTTTCCCATCCTTCAAAATGTATTACTCATCTTAAAAGAGAATAATATCTATCATACCATGATTTCTATATCAATATTTCCCTAAATACTTATTTATTTGAAAAATATTCAGGATATTTCAACCTAATGAAACTAATACCGAGAATCAGACTGAAGAAACAAATTGGATGAATTCCAAACTTTCTTGACTGAGGTTAAAACATAGAGCTGAGAGTTAGGAGAAAATTATGAGATTTGATGTGGGATAGGGTGATGAACTCCCTTATATATAGGATTGGGGGGAGACCCTTTATATTCCAGTGATATTATGGAATTTATTGAAACTATATTCTGATCCAATAGGTTAGAATAATTATCCAATGATTTAATAAATATTATATACTCTCAATGTCTTTCTTGAAAACTATTCATCATACTAAAGTATTGTCAGATTACACAAAATTTAAAATTTAAAACAAAGTGATTTTTTTAAAAGGAATTATTATTTAAAATAACATAGAAAAATAAATGTAACTAATAATCGAAAAAACATAAATAATATACGAATACCTCTCAGATTAAAAATTATATTTTAGTATGAACATTTTATTCAGTAACCTTTTCTTCTTGGTTTCTCTAAAATAAATCGAATATGAAAATATTTTTTAAAAAAAGATCATACTGAAATATGTTTATTAAATATTTTTATTTTGAAAACATTTAAGTCAAAAATTTTATTTTTAAATCCATTACTAAAAAAATTTATTTAAAAAACAGTTAGAAGATACGAAACTAGATTTTTTTGGAAGACTAAAAGGTTTAGAAAATAATAGATTTTATAAAACCACAACATATGTACTCCCAATATAAAAATGAGATCATTAATGGAAGTATATTGATAAAAATGAAGTATATATGAATGATCATTTGATATTTATCAATCTTATATTCTATTTAATATATTCAAATCTATCGGAACTAAGGGGTTTTGTAAAAATTTCATCAAGTTGTTATTGAATTTTGATGAATGGTAAAATGATATATTTTTTTGTGTGTGATCTCTAAGGAAATGGTAGCTTATATATATGTTATTTTGTCATGAGTTATGTGTTGGGTTTTTAAATAAAATAAGGGAACTTGTGTCATTAGATAATATTTTAGTTTTACTAATACTCATGCCACTGTCTATGAGTGTGTGTTGCATCCAAAACACTTGATCACAACAACTTCCAACTACCACATTTTTCGTTTCATCAGTGAAAAGTGCTACTGAGTGTTTTTTCTTATAATAACAAGAAATGGAAGAGACTCCTAATAAATGAAATTTCCTAGAAGTACAATTTCTAACCATTCTACATCCACCAAAATCAGTATTTTAATTTTATAAATTCAAAATAATTTCAAAAAGAGTAAAATATAACTAAATCTATTGTTCCCTTAAGATATTCATTTTTTACAGCTTTATCGTGGGAATATTTTGGATTTTCTTGACATCCTGCACATAATCATACAAAGAAAATTAAATATGGATGAGTAGCTATTAAGTAAATTAAGCTTTAATTCATTCCTCTAAAGATATTTTGATCAACTGGTCTCTTAGATTCATCAATATATAAAGTATTTGGGGATTATAAAAATGTAATAATACTATTAGTATTATTATATCCAAATTTTTGAAGAAGAAATTTTTGGGTTTAACCAAATATAATTTCATCTATATAAATTTTAAAAATGATGATGGTTTTAGGAAATTGTTGTATAAAAAGTGTTTGATTGGTATCTCCCTTAAAAAGTTTTTTTGTAAAAACAAATTCACTTAACCTATCATACCAGGATGTAGGGGGGTTTTAAAATCTATTATGTGAATTAGTATGTTTAAAAACATGTTTTGAATATTATTTATTTTTAAAAATAAGAGGGTTGTTCTATATAAACATTATATTGAACATATCCTTTATAAAATGAATACTTCACATCCATTTGATATAGTTTGAAATTTAAGAATGAGGCATATGCTTGAAGTATAGAAATAACGTCAAGTATAGATACCAGAGAATAAGGTACTTCATAACATATTCCTTATTCTTTATTATATCCTTAAGTAGCAAGTATAAGTTTATTTGTAACTATTATTCCATCTTCATTATATTTTTTTATGAAAAACCAATTTAACTCTAATTTTATAAGTACCATTATATTGTTCAACCAAGTTCCAAACCTGATTTCTATCAAAATAATTGAGTTCATATTTCATTTTTTTCCAATCCACATCAACTAAAGCCTCATCAATAGTATTTGGTTCGAATTGAGAAAAAAAAATTCATTTCTAAAAGAAATTTTAGTTCTAACAGGTTGATCTAAATCACCAATGATGTTGTACTAGGATGATTCCTATGAAAAAACTGATTTCATGGGTTTATAAAACTCTATTTTTCAATAAAAGTTTAAAATAATTATTGAGGTAGAACTTTAGAAACATATTATTTATTTTTTCTCTCATTAGAATAAATTTCCAACATAGTTTAAAAATAATTTTTAGAAATAACATCCAAAGATGTGGGTTAATGTTATTTAAAAAAAGGACTGGTTCCGTTAAACTTAACATGAACTCTTTCCTTAATAGTAATTGTGTTTTTATTAAAAACTCTATATGCCTTACCTGTTGTATAATAACTAAAACATATTACTTTATCTAATTTTTGAGAAAATTTATATAATTTATCATTAGTATTCAAAATGAATACTTTGCAACCAAATACTATGAAGTAAGAAAGTTTTGGATTCCTTTTGGTATAAAAATAATAAGTAGTTTCATTAATAATATATCTTATTAAAACCTGATTTATAGTATAATAGGTAGTAATAATAAATTCATACAAATTATTTTTGAAATTGAGTAATCACAGATCAATGTTTTAGTAATATTTTAAAGAATTTTGTTTCTTGTTTTAGCATCAAAATTTTTCTATGGAGTTTTAGGAGATAAAAAGTTTTGTATAATTGATTTTTTACTAATTTTTTTTCAAATTAATAATTTAAAAATACTCCACCATTATCACTATGAATATTAATCATGGAGTGGTTTTTTGAATTTTTAACTCAGGTTAATTTTTTTTAAAACAAAAAAAGTACTTAATCTTCTTTTCTTGAAAATAGACTCAAGTGTATTTAGTGTAATCATCCAAAAAACATATACAAAGTATTTCCAATGATGATTACTATTTTTTTATGACCATACAAGTCTATGTGTAATAACTATAAATCATTAGAAGTTGATACTCGATTAATATTTTAAATACTTGACTTATGTTGCTTTGTAAATTGACAAGGATCAAATACTTAAGAAGTTTCAAACCTAAGTCTCAGTAGACCCTTAACTAGTCCTTCATTAGAAAACTTAGCTAATGTTTTAATATTATAGTTTTCAAATATTATATACCTTAAAAAATTTTGGTCTTTTGTTTCACTAAGTCAAGGAATATATTGTCTCTTAAGGACTTCTAGGCTATGTGTGTAAGCATTCTCATACCGATCAGAAGAGAGAATAAATTCATCATTAGAAATATGAATAGTACACTTCTCATTCCTGAAGTTCACAATATACCCCTCATTACATAATTGTCTTATTATAATAATGTTGTGATTAAGTACAAAAACAAATTAAACATTTGAAATTAATGATTTTACAAGAAGAACAATATTAAATATTAAAATAATTTATCCATGAGAATTATCAACAAAAGTGACATAGCCAATGTAAATATTTATGATCTTCATAAATAAGACTTTATCACAAGTCATGTTTTTAGAGAAACAAAAATCAATATACATAATATTTTTTCTTTTGGTAATTTTTTTCCTAAAAACAAAAAACATTAGATTTATTGAACCAAACCCTTTTTGCTCCAGGTATTATCAGAAAGAATGAATTTTGGAATCCAAATTTTTTCTACCTTACTATGATGGGAAAATGTTAATTATTTTTTAAAATATTATTTTTTAAATCATATGGATTGAACATTGTTTATAGAAAATTTTCTATTCTAGTCCCCACCACTTATAATTTTAGTGAAAAATGCTGCCAGTTTAGAAACAAAGTAGTTATTATTAAAAACATGTTTTATATTAGTAAAAACTATTCTGAAAACTTCCCTATTTGGTTTAATTTGATTATAAATTTTATCAAAAATTTCCTTACCAGGTTTAACCATTGAGAAAATATATGTTAGACTATAAATTTTATAATTCAGTTTTACAAAAAATATTTTATCCTCAATGGTTGTTGTACTCGAATTAAGTTTTAAAATATCATTTTTTAAAATAGTTTATTAATAACAATATTTTGAAAGATATTTATAAAGATTATCTGTCTAAAAATTTTACTTATATAAATCATTATAAATACCTAAAATTTGAGTAGTTAATGTAGAAATACTTGATTTTTTAAATGTTTTACTTGAGAAATTTCATTTTTTTAGAAATATTTTAATTTTAATTTTCTAATAATTCTGTAAATATTGATACTTATTTAAAACATGGTAAAGAATGGTTTTCTTTAGATGAAGAAGATTCCTCAATAGAATATATAAAACTATTATGATTATTAATATCATGATAATTATAATTTAATTTGATATTTATAATAGTGTCTCTGGTTACCTTATCCAGGATGAATTTATTAACCATTTGAATTTTTATAAAGATTATGATATTATTTATTCTTTAACCTCCATTATATAATGAATTATTAGAACTGTCTCATCCACTTTCACTCCAAGTATCTAAAACTTTTAAAATTTTCTTATTCTTATGATTCTAATACATTATAGAATTCGTATCGTAATTTCTTCACTTCTTATACTTTCTCTTTAGATTAGGAATATCCAGCCTGATATGTATAGATTTCTTAAATTCCAAACATATCACTTCTGTAGAATCTTTTTTATCACATCCATCTTATTGATTATTCATATATCTATACTATAAGTACCTTTTACCAACTATTTTACTCATCCTCTTAACAATATTAACCAATTTGTTTCAAGAATGTTCCAAAGAACTGTTATCTTGCTTAACAATAACTTTCTTCTTTTTAGAAAACTTAAAAAAATTCTCAGTAGATTGAACTATATTTGTATCATTAGATGTTTTAGAAAAAAAAACAAATACATTTTTTTTCATTTCATCAACATCACTTTTTAATATTACCTCATACTAAATAAGGGTTCCAATAAAATCATTAGGATTTTGGTAATTAATTTTTATTGTGTCATCCAAGCCATTTGTTTTGGATTCCTATTCACTGAACATTATATATATAATATTTCCCACTAAGATATAATCTATATGATCCATATCACTAAGAGATTATAAAATGAATAGAATAGTCACAAATAATTTTTTAATTTTGATAACAATTTCTCCAGGTAGAAAATCAAAATATTGATAAACCAATATTATAATTGATCTTCTTGTCTCAATGACTTTAGAAGTTCCAAAATGTGTTACTTAAAATCTCTTCTAAATGCTATTCACAACTTCAAAAGATGATATATGAGTATAAATTTTTATTATCATAGACCATAATTGAGAATTACTTACTCTATAGTTCAATTGATATTCTAACTTTTCTTGATTAGTAAATAAAGTAACAACATTATCAGGAATCTTATAATTACCAATCAACATCACAGAATTCTCAAATCTAGTATTAATAAAAAAATGTTTTCATCCTATATCTAAATATTCTTTATCATAACCATCAAAGACTAGCAGTTTTTTTCTATTGAAATTCTCAACTGTACCAACATTTAATCCTTCCAACTTATCAAAAAAGAAAATATTTATATGATAAACATTAGAATAATAATTTTTTTTTAAAAAACAATCTATAATAAACCTAATAAAATGTAGTAGATAAATAAAATTAAAAAATAAGAATTTAAATCAATAAAACCTTATTTGGTTCCATTTTTTGTATCAAAAGAGTATATGATGGATACAAGAGGGGGGTAGGGATAAATTGTTGTTTAAAAATTAAACTAACATAAAACTAAAAACCTATTTTGTTATAAAGATCAAAATACATAGTCACATAATGATCAGAGTATATGTATTATATGTAGAAGTCACAAAATAAATTAGAGTTATTAATCAAGCTCACAAACAGTATGATAAATCATATTTTAGAAAGATTTAGACAGAAACTATCTAATATAAAATGCACAACAGAATATAAAATTTTTAAATCATGAAATATGAAATCATATAATACAAGAAAGTCTTAGAGAATGAGTTAAAACCTAGGCTCCCCAAAATTTATTAACAAAAAGTAAAGTTTAGGTGATTACATGAGGTACAATGAGTTTGTACCACCAAGAGAAAAAATAATAGAAAAAAAGGTGCCATGAAAAACCTATAAATCATCCTTTAGAGGGCGAAAGAACTCAGAAAGGAATGATGCCCAGCAGTGTGAAATATTCTATAAAAAAACTGAAGAATCAACAAAGCATCAACCCCAATTCTTGGGTCATCATTGAAATCCTCTTGCAAAATACAATGCCCTGCAATCATAATTGTGTTTGTGTGGTAAAATTGGAAGCAACAATAGAATTTTGAAGTTTATGGATTCTTCATGAAAATATGGATCAAGAAACAATACTTCAGGCATGAATTGATGAAGGATTTAACTGTGCTTTCAAATCCTGAATTGGAGACTTCAACTGTGCACAATCTAGTTAAAGTTTTCTTCCTACAAGGTCATACATTTTCTATATATTTGAGCATGTATTGGGCAGTTTTTAATACCAGATTAAAGCTCCTCATACATCCTACGTTATCATCAAGCATCATGAGGGGAATCCATCCACCAAAACATAAAGGCATATGGAACAACCTACCAAAGAATTATAGGATCCAAGGTTGAGAAACACTACAGTTAGTGGCTTCACACAAAACAAGTGAAAGAATAATGTAGACCAATATAGATTGTGAAGATCAATAAAAATCATCATGAAAATTAAATGGTGAATCGAAAAGTAGAATACTACAGAATGGTAGCCTTTTGGATCTTGATTGCAAATATTCCTCCTCAAAAATGAGAACATGATCATGATTATATTGATAATTTTCACCAGAAGCCTGATATAACTACAATTGGAAGGTATAGGGGAATGTCAGCCAGTTCTCAAGATACATGATTCTATGAATGAAGAGTATCCAGATAGTATCCTCCTAAAGCATGTAATCCATCTTGGTGAGTGCCTGATCATTTTATCTTTTGTTTGGTCATATTTCTTCATAGATCAAGAAACATACAAAAAGAAGCTAGAAATAACACAACCACAACATCTCAAGCACAAATTTCAGAACCACATTTATGGGTCAACATCCTTGTAGAGACTTATCGACGTACATCTATTCCCAGGAAAGTTGTAAAAAATCAATGTCAGGGTCTCTATCAAGTTCAAATTCCACCCTATCAAACATCCTCTCTCTAATACTTAAATACTCATATATGGTAATCTCCTTGTTAGTATATCTTCCATACGACTATCTCTCTTGTTCCTCGATCCAGGGGTAAAATTACGCCTTATAACCCTCCTTGATAACACAAGTGCAATTCTGTATCTTAATAGCATCTTCCTAGTCCTATAAATCTGAAGGCGAGGAGGAATCATATTCATCTGATGAGGAGGAGGGATCCCCACCAACTTCTAGCTGGGTAAGGATCATAGGTTTTTCCAAATGAATCCCTGAGGATCTAGTGACAATAGCTCTCCCCAACTTAGAATAATCGATACATTTCCAGGTCTTCGTGGTGGGTGGAAAAATAAATCCATCTGGGTCAAAAATTGACTTATTCCCTCTTTTAGAACTAGATTGAAGATACACACCATCAATTTGAAATACACGATCAAGTGTATCTTGATTATTTTCACTAAAGTCAGATTGTATCCCATGTTTTTTCCGTCTGAATTGAAGGTGTGACTTTTGAGGTAAAAAAGGTGGGTTGAGAATTATTAAAAACATCCACAAATCTAGAGGAATCATCAACAATAGGACACAAAGGGTAGGGCTATTTAGGATGAACAGATACATCCCTATTTGGTGTGAGCCTCATTGGGGCCTCCATACCCACCACTTTAGAGTTTAGTTGTGCATTATCCATCAGCACAGTCTCCTGGGGAGGTTGGGTATCAATTGATCCATTAAGGGCCATTGGTTTCCCGAAGGACCTGTCAAAATAATCATTAAAATATTCAGAAGAAAATTTCAGCTTACCCTTCTCCACCCATACTGACTTGTTACGGGTGAGAGGGAGTTGAATAGTGAATTCATGGTTACAATATTTAGAATAATGACCAATCTTATGAAATTTGTTAGAATCGGCTGGTAGGTTTTCATAAGTTATCTCTTGATAAAATCCCAAATCAACATTTTGTATCCAAAGAACGGATGGAAGAGGTTGATAGGTGTAAAATTTAGTAAAAACCCTCGCAACTGAGGTTATAGAAAGATTGTTGGTAGCATATTCCATTTTATGCGGATGGCCAATTAGACTGGAAATTGGAAAAAGGGATGCTAATTTGTATAAATGAAGCGGAAGGCCAACAAATCCTAACCAGATTGGGATGATGGGTGGTTCGAAGTTAGTATCAAAATCTAGGGTCCCTTTAATAACTTTCATGTGTCATCCCCCAAACACCCATGAATTCCTTATCAAGAAACGATAGTAATCATCTTCTGAAGAAAATAAAAAAACAACATTTGAGGAGTTCAAAAAACTAATATGATAATTAATGAACCCAATAGCATCCAACATCTTTATTAAGTAGTTCAAAGAGGGCCTATATTTAAATAATTTACCAATAAGCATTAAACGAAGATCCAAGGAAGTGAATTTTTCCACAGTTAACAAATGATTTGAAAAATTTTATTCCCATGAATGAGAAACCATGAACCTCGAAAAAAGGGTGCATGACTAGGGTGGACGGTTTTTCTAGCTGTATGTCCCTACCCAACTAACTGTGGGCATGAATTTTAGTTAATTCAAAAATTGTTAAAAATTTCTCAAACCCCCCTTTGAATCCCGCTTAAGATATTTATCCCATATTATATTTTACCTTGGTTTTGGGGCTCCCAAGAATAATTTTTTTCTCTTCCAAACCCTATTTAAGGAATATTGAATTTAGATGATCTTTGTTTGATCCATTATTAGTAATTTTACTCTTCCCTTTCTCTTTGTCCTACTCTCTCCTATTTCCCCCCTAAGATTTTGCAGATCTAATTTTGTTTTTAGAGGACCTAATACCCACTATTTAAGATCTTTGATCTAGGTTTGATTATTGTATCTTCATTTTATATGATATTCATATGATTTTCCAACTAGGGTTTGGAATTTTGAGATCCTATGTTTCCAATTTAGGTGGTTCCGTTATGATAACCAATTTTTATTAACCTTAAATTGCTTGAATTTAATTCAATTGTTTATTTAAATTCAATTTCCCATTATAAATGAAATTTATTTTGGTTTTTTTTATTAAAAAACCAATTCCATTGAATTAGTGTTTTGAAATTTGATTTGGCATGAAATTAGGCAAACCCCCAATTCCAATTAATTTCGGTGTATTTTTGAAATTGATGGGTTTTGTGATATTTTAATTCTTAAATTTAAATTGTGAAATTTATTTTATGGAATTGATTTCAAATTATTATTTGTTAAAAATGGATTAAATATATTTTTTATAGAAACCTGTTAGTTTATCTTGGAAAAATGAGTGATTATATTAAAAAACTATTTTGGGGTTTTAATGGAAAATTTTCATATTTAAAATAGCATAATGGGATGAATTTTATTTTAAGAAATCATAAAATAAATTGAACATTATTTATTTTTTAGAGAACATAAAATCCTAGGTATTTAGTGAGTTATTCATTCAACACTCTAGGATTGAAAAAACTAATAAACTATAAATGTAGCAGGTCACATCCCCGATGGGATGGTGACATGTCTTTCTAGGACAATATTGAATAGGTAATGTGTATACACATATTTTTATGAAAACTCTTTAACTATGAGGGAGTCTCTTAGTATAGAACTATCATTCTTTTTTTGAACATGTACATGCTACTCGTTTGTTTGTTTTTGAAATATATGCCATTTTTTGTAAATTGTTTTACATTCATTACGAATTTATATAGTCTATTAATATAAAATGTTTATTAAGACATTTTTTAAAGTATTTCCATCATTTGAAATGGAATTATAATTTTTTAAAATATTATTTTGAAATTAAATTCTTGTTTATTTAAAATTTATAACCTTATTTAGTTAATTAAATGTTAGAATCTTATTATGTAATCCTTAGTGAGACTCTCCTAGGATTTTAGATCACACCCTACCTTTGCCTTTGTGTGTTTGTAGATTATCTTAATACATGTTTGAGCAAGCGAAGGAAACCACTTAGAGGTGGTAGTAGCTATTGATCCTTGAGATTAGAGAGTTGTGTCCATTAGTACTTGACATTTAATCCTATTTTCTATTACTTTACTATTGTACCTTGGGGTTTTTTACCATTTTGACTTATGGTAATCTTCTCCCTTTAGAGTTTCTATTGTATTTATACTGACCTATTTATCTTACTTCTATTGTGTTTTGTGGAAAATTTGTTCCCACGTTCATATTTTATTTATTTTTAATTTTTTAATTTTTTTTGATAAAAGACGGATTCATTAATATTGAAAATCAGTAGACGTATAGACACAAAGCCATGCAGGAAAGTGTTTCAGCCAGAGCTGGTTGACATCAAAGGGGCCCAATGCCACTAGTTGATGGGTAGAAATGTTTCTTTCCCTCCTGGTAAAGGAGAAGGTGTATAAAGAAAAGCATTGACGGATGGAGAGGATTTTCCTGATGAGGGTTTCGAAGGACTAAAGTTCGCCATCATTGAGGTTGATGGAATTGATAATGGTGATGCAGTCTGATTCGATGTTGATTTTGTCCCATCCACGGTCTTTAGCGAGCTTCATTCCGGCGAGGATGGAAGCAGCCTCGACAACCACAGGTTCCCAAAATGTGACTCATGCTTGGCTGCAATGATCTGGCCAAGATGGTTTCGGGCCAATAGGCTAAGGGAAACATGACCATCCTTGGGGAGAGAGGCATCCACATTAATCTTGATAATCCCTTCTGGAGGCGGACTCCAAAGGGAGGAAAATGAAGGGTTTCCAAAGGAAAAATGTTGTCCATTGGGGTGCTTCCATCCCTCAATCCAGGAAGAGGCCCGTTCAATCAAGAATCTGGGAGGTTTGTGAACATGGTTGAAAATGGAATCATTGAGGTAGACCCAAATAATTTAGGCCATAATGCAAAGTAAGCCCGATTTAGCCGACGAGGAAGCGGAGCACCATCACATCAGGAGAGAGGGGAGTTCTGAGCCCATGTTCAGTGAAGAATATGTAGTAGGGCTCCATTTCTTCCAAATCTCCATTTCCCCTGGACATTGGATGATAGAATGAAAGGGAGATTCTGAGACGTTCGAGCAGAAGGGGAAAAACGTGTTGCTGGAAATAAGTTGGAAGATGAGAAGGCTCATGGTAGGGAGAGTGCCTGTGCACACCTGCCACCAAAATTGGTGTATTTTTGGGGGGAACAATTAGTTTCCAATGAGATTTCCAGGGCCCCCCTTCCCAAACATCTTTCTGAGTGCCAATAGTGAGCCGGTAACCAAATTTCATTGTATAGGCTCCAGAGAGGTCATGGATCCAAAAGAGATGGTCTGGGCTGACGTTTGGAACACAGGGGATACTCAGGATAATTTTTTTATCTCTTTTATTAAACCGTGCATGTATCCTTTCCACACACCACCCAAGACCCTAACTGACAAAACATCACCTGACAGTGGAATCTTTGAAACCTATTTGGGCAGGGGATGATGCCCGCACATCTTCCTTGTCGATCAGCAAGGGATCATTCCAAATGTTAACATCTGAGCCATACCCAATCCTCCAGCCCATCCCTTTTTACAGAAGACTAAGGGAACCCCAAATACTTCTCCAGAGGAAGCTAGGACAGGGGCCAAGAGAGGATTTGTGGAAGTCCTTGTAGGGGAAATATTTTTCTCAGAGAACCCACACACAGAGAGAGGATGGGCGGTTTAAAAGGCACTAACCTAGATTAGCCAGCAGTGCGTCATTGATGTGAAGAAGGTCCCAGAATCCCATTCCACCCTCCGATTTAGGTAAGCAGAGGTTCTGCTAGCCTATCCAGTGGGTTCTATTCCTCTTATTATTTTTTCCCACTAGAAGTGGGATGTGCATGCTCGTATCTGATTGATTACAGTAGCTGGGAGCTTAAATAGGGACATGAAATAGCCGCGGATGGATTGGAGAGCATCTTTAATAAGGGTCTCATTGTTGGATTTAGAAATTCTTTTAGGGATACAACCATGAATTTTTTTCTCAATCCTATCCAACATAGATGCATAAATTTCTTGTTTGGAGTGACCAATCACTGTAGGTTGCCTGAGGTACTTATGATGTTTCTCGACCATATAAATTCCTGCAATGTTGCAGATTTATTCTTTTTGGTTGGATGAACCTCAACACTGAAGAAGATTTCTGAATTTCCATGATTGATAGACTGTCCAGAGGCCCTATCATACTGTTGGATTGCATGGCCTATCGCATGACACTCATTATTGGTTGCTCTAGAGAATAGAAGGAAGTCGTCAGTGAAGAAGAGATGAGAAACCGGTGGGATTTCATGACAATCCTTTGCCCCATGGATTGTATGAGAGGATGCAGCCCTAGAAAAGAGGTTAGAAAAAACATCAGCCACTAAGATAAAGAGAAAGGGGGAGATAGGATCTCCCTGGCATAGGCCTCAGGTTGGGGAGAATCCTCCGGTGATCGCCCCATTGACATTGATTCGGAAGGAGACATATGAGATACAGTGCATGACCATATCTGCCCATTTAGAGTAGAAGCCCATTTTTTTCATCACGACTATGAGTAAATTCCATTCCACTCTATCGTAAGCCTTGGTCATATCCAGTTTCCAAGCCATGGTTCCTCTTTTTGTGGTCAAGCGTGTTTCCATTGAGTGGAAAACATCATGGGCGACAATAGAATTATTGGTGATCAGTCTCTTAGCCACAAAGGCACTCTGATTTTCTAAGATGATGTTAGGTAACCAAGTACGCATCCAGTTAACTATGATCTTTGAGAAGATCTTATAAGAGACATTGCAGAAGCTGATAGGTCTAAAATCGGAGACCACAAGAGGTTTCTTGATTTTGGGAATGAGGATGAGGACAGTTTCATTGATGTCATATATGTTTGATTTCCCATCCCAAATGTTCTTCATCATATTGCATATGTCGGGGCCAATAATATGCCAGTATTGTTTAAAGAAGAGTGTGTGCAATCCGTTCGGGCCCAGATCATTAGTAGGGTGGATATGTTTCAGAGCCAGAAAAATCTCATCATCTGTCACATCTTTGTAAAGCTACCTATTGATCACTTCGGTTATCACCGGTCTGATGCACTCCACTACATCAGGAGATGAAAGGGTTTCCTGTAGAAAAGTGGTTCTGAAAGTATCTATAAATATAATCTGGGATTCCATCGATGTTGAGAACTTTTCTACCATCTGGTTGTGAGATTAAAGATATAAAATTTTTCTGACGCCTAACTGATGCTTTCTAAAAAAAATACCGGGTGTTAGTGTCCCTTTCTGCAATGTGGGTGTACTACGCCCGCATAGCCCAGAAGATTTCCTTTATGCACAAGGAAACATTAAGATCCCTTTGAGTGAAACTAATAATAGAAAGATTTAAATTGGATGGGGGTTGATTGAGAAGGTTTTATAGTTTCCTTTCAAGGAAATCACTATGCCTATCGGGATGACGGATTTTCTTTTTTCTCCAAGACCTCAGATCAGATGTGACCTTTTGCAGATTGGATCTAACATCTGCAGAGTTACTCTTCCAGCTTGATCAGATAACATCTTTGCATTCATTGTCTTTTGACTAAAAGCTTTCAAATCTAAAGGGTCTGCTGTATTTCATGTTGTGATTGCCTTGAGTGCAGTCGATGACAATTGGTCAGTGGTTCGAGAAATTGAGCGTCAGGTGACTGATGTGAAACATGCTGAAGAGATTTTTCCAATCCTTTGATCCCAGAAATCTATCGAGCCGCTCATTGATGCAGGTGTCATCCGTATTACCTCAGAACCATGTGAATGGATTTCCCGTGTATCCTAGATCGACCAGGTCCACCCTGGAGATTTCATTCTTAAAATTTGACATTGACGCTAAGGGCTGTAAAGATCCACCCCTTTTTTCCTTATGATACATAATCTTGTTGAAATCACCTCCGAAGAGAATAGGGCTCAACAGGTCGTGATGAAGCTAGCTGAGATGATCCCAAGATTTCCAATTCTCATTAAGGGATTTCCAACCATAGAATCCCACAAAGGTCCAAGGCGGGGTATGGTCCACATCAATGACTGCAACCATGTGGTGCGAGGAGAAGGACATGACCTTGACGTCAATGTTTTCCTTCCACAGGAGACAGAGTCCCCCTTGAGTGGACCTGTTGGGAGACCGGGTGGAAACCTTGGAATCCACATTTTTGAGCAATGTTAGTGGTGTCCTTGATTTCCAATATGGTTTGGGACATGAAAACCATATCAGGGAAAATTTAAGCACAATTGCACTGGAGAATTCGAACCATTCGTGGGTTTCCAAGACCACGAATGTTCAAGAATAAAATAATCATTGTTCTAGGCGGGGCTGGGTCTTGCCTGCCTCTGCCTTTGAGTCCTCCAGGATCATTTTTTCACTAATCGTTTTCCATCATTTTTGGGAGTTTACAGCTAACTGGCTCCTTTCAATTTGTCGATTAAGTTCCCCGAGTTTTGGGTACTCCAATTTGCTATCTCTGTCTTCGCGTTTCACCCTCTTCCAAGATTTATAGGTGATAGGGCCTGATGATGTAGATCCTGGCATTCCAGATTCAACTTATTCTAGGATGCCTCACATGGTTGTTTCTGAATCAGGGTCAGGATCTGGTGGTTCGGTGGGCATTTGTCTTGGATTCGGGCTTTGATTTGGAGGATATTTTGGCATTGTCAACAACTCTACTAATGTTGAGATAGTGTCATTCGGGGGGGGGGGGGTAGGATATATTCCTGATTCAATGTAAAGCTTCTTCATTCAGTTATCTTGCCAAACCCCACTATTGCACATGGTATTAAAGTCTCTGAGGGCCTATCAGCTTCCCACTGAGTGTTTGGACTATCTTTAGGGAACTCTAGTGGTCCAATCCTGATGAATTTATCATGTCCATTTCCGCCCGCCTTGTGTGAGCCATCGTGAGAGGGTTACAGTCCTTTTGTTTTTCCGTCTTAGGGATGAAGGCATTTTTAGTCATTTTTGCTTGAAGTCATGGTCCATATTGTAAGATGATATTACCTAATTCGTTCTCTTTCTTTGAAGCACAAACTCTGTCCAGATGTCTGATACATCCACAAAAAAAAGAAAAAGATTGGGAGTTTCTCGAACTCGAATGATAACCAGGTGTTAGTGTCATCAATTTTAAAAAACATGCCCCTCATCAGAGGCTCAGACACTTCAATCCTAGATTTAATCCGTACCTCGGGTCCCCATTGGATTGGGTCCGAGCAGTCCCACTCCAAGAATTGGCCGATGCGATCTCCAATTTCTCTTAGGACCCATTCTATTCTCCCATGAAAAGGGATTCCTTTAATGCGTATCCAGAATGGGGACCTAGTGAGATTAATGTGTTGGACGTCATCCCCCCATTTAAATTATTCCATGAGGAGGAGTTGATTGTCAAAGGCCGTGGCCTGCCTCTCAGGATTTTATCTCTATGTCTTGAATTGAAGAACTCAAAAATAAGGAGATTGTTCCCCACTTCCTGAATATCCACTCCATCTTCTAGTTTCCATAGATTTTGGAGGGTGTTTTTGAGGCCCCCCCCGCTTGACTGATATTTTTTTCAAAAATTTTTCTGACAACTAGCAGAGACATATGTTTTTCTATGAGTGTATCTTCATTTCTTCGAGCCTCAATCAACTCTTTCTTTTTTGTCCGTCAAGGACATCCTCTTCCATTAGTTCACTAAATCCCCATCCATAATTCAATGCTCGTATATCCAATCCTCCGGGATTCCACAATTAGAATCACTGCCTAGGGATGGACGGTAATTCACATAGGCCAGGCCCAACCAAATAAATCCTCTGTCCAAGCGCGACCCAGAAAATGAAAAAAAATCCTCCAGTCTGGTTCGACTGGTAACCCGCGCCACTACCTCTTTCCGTGACTTGCCCTGCACGGCCAAATCCTTCTTGCTGGGGTAGCATAGTCAGATCTCTCGCGAGTACCCTCGTGCTCCTAGATTACGCTTTTTGTGAGGCACTCTAACTTCTGCGAAGCAGCCCTATGTGAAAACTGCCTGGTGACCTGACTTCATGGCTGAAGATTCATGACTCCCTTTTCACCCGCCAGTCCCACGCGACACCGATGGACTCATCTTCACCTCTGAAACCTCCATGAGCCGGGATAACATGACACCACCCACAGGTTAGAGGGTCAACGCTCCATTTTTCATGCAGTAGATGTGTCAATTTTGCGTCCAGTGCATATGATGCTCGGGGTTCCCCTCGCACCGATGTCCGTGTAGAACACTCAACAGATGCGCTTCTTCGGATTGCCTCCGAACTCCAAATATGGTTTTCCACGAGAGGAGTCGTCGTCGGGAGGTCTTTGTGAAGGCGGGGAAAGAAGTGTCCGATTTTGACCCCAAATGAAAGATGTCAAAACCCCTTCCCCTTTGTTGCACAGGTGCCGGGGACTGTGGTTGAGCTCAGAACAACTGGTGTTGGAACCGGAGAATCTTGAAACAATGGAGCCGGGAGCGAATGAGGCTTGAAGGAGCCGGGTCACCAATAGGTGGTCCAAGGAATAAGAATTGGGAATCAGAGATGAAGCAAGGATCTATGGTGAGGGTGGTGACCACCTGAAATCTGATGGAATTTGACTCAGTACCCACTGCCACAAGAAGAACGAAGGAAGAAACTCTAGCCCTAGGAAACCCTAGGAGGAACTCTCTCACTACGGGAGATACTTTTTTGAGATATACTTCATATTTTCTGATTATAGGTTATAGTCACCAACTTGTGGGGATCAAGAACACCCTTCAATATATTTCAGATATGGTTCAGTTATCAGGTTACTAGGGTACCCCTACTGGTTCATGACATCAGAATCCCTCGATAACATGATCAGTTCTAGTTCTTTCTTATAATACCCCAGATGACCTCAATCATTCTGATCAGAATCACTTATCTTTATATCCCCAGAATCCCCCAATCTAATCCCTGGTCGGAACAAGTGAATACAAAATAAAAAAACCTTATAACGATTTTAAAATTCCTCTCTATGAATACTTAGAAAAATAACTATTTTAAAGGTTACAAAGTTTAAGAATGAGATGATCATTATGAGTAATGTTTAGACGTGTTGACATACAAATTCATTAACTCTTAACTCATTAAATGCACTATTATTTATAAGAATCCCTTTCACATCCAAATCTTCCTTGAATCTCGATGTTAGTTGTAATAAACTAAGATGATATTCACTAGAAATCCTAGAAAAGAACCTGAATCCAATTTTGTTCAGAAACCACCATTACTATGTTTTAATTAATTATTTATGATAAAAATAATTCCGACACTACGATTATAAACCTTTTTTCAACCTAATAGAATTTAATATTTTCAATCTAATAAATTAAAATATAATTAGTCTAATGTGTCTGAACTACTTTCTATCTAATGGATATGAGTTCACTCATTCCTATGGACATTAAACTGGTTAATTAAATATACAAAACACTAGTCAGGCTGATGCACTATATTCTTAGTCAGTCTGATGTATCGAATTAAAGAATATAAAGTTCATATTAATTTAGTTAGAAAATATTTCTAAATTCGGTAAAAAAATATTTTTTCTATAAAACCATTCTCAAATACTTGGTATATACAATTTCAATATAATAAGGTTTTAAGAATGTGTTTTTTATATTCAAAACTATGGAAATAAAAAGTTGAGGGTATAAACTTTCGAATCAAATGTTTTTAGGTAAATAGCCTAACCTAA
The DNA here is from genome assembly GCA_963277665.1 of Viscum album. NCBI lineage: Eukaryota > Viridiplantae > Streptophyta > Magnoliopsida > Santalales > Viscaceae > Viscum > Viscum album. The sequence continues at coordinate 557,171,802 of OY728122.1, read as the reverse complement.
AAATAACATAGTATATGAAAGATATTGAGGTTATTATATCACCATGGTATAATAATAATTGAATTAGGTGTAGAGGTAAATAAAACAAAAATGCCCATTGGTGAATGTTACCTCTTTTTGGGGTATCCTCAAAGGATTGAACGAAAGGACTTTATTGGTTGGATTTATTTCAAAAATAATGGTACTAGTATGAGAGGGTGGAATTTTTTAATTCATTTTGGTGGGGAGTATTTTTTAAAAAATACTTTTTTTATGGTGTGAGTAATAGTGGAGAATGATTAGCCTTTTATAAGTGAACTCAGTGGAAAACAAGTACTTTTTTTAAAGGAAAAAATTCCACCGATATTTATTTTCATGTCATAAAGATAAAAATCGATTATTACTGATAATAGATGGGATAAGGTTAAAACATATTCAGATAATGAGTTTTAGACATGTTTTTCTTCATTTTTACACTAATATTTTTACTTTAACCCCTGGTAAATCAATTTTTACCTTAATTATAGTAAAATGTTTTTACCTTTTTACTATTCATTTTGGTCAAAAATTAGTTTCACCTTATAAGATAATATAGATTATTTTAATTTAAAATATGGAATAAATCTTGCATATTTCCATTCATTTAAGTGTAAAAAATTAATTTAAATTTAATCCCATAGACATGATGATAAAATAGAGTTTTAAAGAGAAAAAGTGTAAATATTTATAATGTTTTTAAATCAAAATTCTATATGAAATTGATTCTAATGACCTAAATATGATTAATGGATGTATAATTGATCAAATTTTTATTTAAAACCAAATTAATATATCAATTAAAATTTTAAATTATTTAAATTAAATGACAATTTTCAATTAAAATCAGGTAGTTTTCACAATTCCTTAAAAAATAAAACATTTCAGAAAAATCAAAGAAAATTATCCCTGAACTAATTTTTTAATTATGATTTCAAAAATGAAATTTATTTTATAAAAATAATGGTAAAAAAGTTTCAAAAATTAATTTTATTATTAAAAAAAAATACATAATATTTTTTTGAAAAAATAATATATTCGAAACATATAAAGATTTTACCATAAATTATATATTTTATAATGAATATTTAATATTTATATAAAAATTTTATAACTAATATTTAAAAATTATTTTATACTATTTTTATATATAAGATCAAGGGGTGGGTTAGAGTGTTTATGTTTAAATAAATATTCTAATAATGTTTTGTGGGTTTGTTTAAACTCAGTTTCATCTATAATGAAAGAAAACCAAGTGTTCCATTTACCAAAGTCTTAACTATTTTTATTGTATGAAAAAAACTATCAATTAAATTTAATTTATTGGAATAAAAAAAATAATTCATAAAAATTCTGTGTGTTGCATTATTAATTTAAGGTGTCTAAAACTATTCATATGGTCAATCCCATCAGTGGAGTTTAGTGATTTCAGATAAAGGAAAATAATCCCTTAAAATCACTTAATATATAATCTATAACTTCTCTAACATTAAAAATATTAATTATATAAATTAATAATTCATATATATAGTTAAACTATTTATTTTAGTATAATTTATCAATTTAGTGATGAGTATATCTAATAATTAGTTTGAAGATCTTAAATAAGATTCCTTGTTCTTCTTTGGATTGGACCTGTACTTTCACTCACAATGATTCTAGGGTTAGTGATAATAGTTTAAAATATAAATTCTAAACTTTAATCACCATGATGAATTTACAACACCCAGATAGTGGTGATGTTTTTAGTGTTGTTGAGAGGGAAAAATGTGAATATGTAATGGTCGATGAACCAGTTGTTTAGATTAAGTCTTCCCTCCCTTTATATTTCTCGATTTTAGTTTAGATTATTTGTATTTGTTTTTATTTTATTTTTAATTTAATGATCTTTTTTGGTTCATGGTTGTGTGTGTAGATGATAACATGATTAAGGTATATTACACATCACCACCTAGGAATATAAGTTTTTAAGAGTAGTCAATCTAATGGGCACCAGAGAGTCCTAAATGGTGAAAACAACAAGGATGGAGTGAATTTTATTCCATTGGATATGATGACTTATAAACACTAATGTGCAATGATTTTATGATATATTTCATTTCAAATAAATTTAATTTTTTTAAAAGCGTGTGATACAGGAAAACTCGAGTATAAGTGAACCATAATAAAGTATACAATTATATCTCATCTGTTAAATTTGTGGAGTGAATATGAATAACTGCATTTTTAATATTATATGTATTGTTTTTATATATTTAAAATATATTTATAAATATGTACTCAATTTATAGTAAATTCATTATAGGATTCAAAAAATAATTTTTCCTCAAAAATGATTTTTATTAAATATTGGGAAAAAATAATATAATTTTTTTTTGAAATTTATAAAATGAATTTGTAAAAATAAAATTCATCTTTTTTATCAATATTTCCTAATTTTCTTAAATTGAATTTTTTAGAACATTCGGAAAGGATTTATTATTCAATAAAGAGTGAAAAAAATAATTTTTATTGAAAATTTTCTTTTCATTTAAAAAATTTAAAATGATTAATTTCGATTTAAAATTATTTAAAACTAAAATTAAAAAATTTATATTATTAATAATATAATTAAGGTCATTTTAATCAAATTTATATTGTATATTTCAATAAAAAAAATTTATACACAAGAAAATATTTTTCTGGAAAAATACTTTTTGTCACTTTTTGAGGTCTTAATTTTAAATTAAATTCTACCACTTCTTTGAATTATGCTTGAAAAAATGAATTAAATATTTGTATTCAGAAAAATAAATACTATATAATAATATCAACTTAACATTATTCACAATGTGTAGTAAAAATAGTAAAATTTTTGTAAGAACCCAAATCTTCTTTTTCAGGTATATTTTCATTTTCGGGTCATTTTTTAGAAAAAGAGGAATTTTTGGAAATTTTCGAAGAACTCGCCATGTACATTATGAGTACACGTCGTGTACTCGGTTACCATAGGTAACTGTGTGCTGGACCTGTAGTGGCCATGCACACGACCATGTGGGGGTGACCTGGAGGCCGCCTAAAGCAGAGTATGAAAAAGGTGAGTACACGTAGTGTTCTTAAAATGTACTTGCCGTGTATTTTGTTTTTTTCATTAAACAGATTGGGGTTGTGTCTTATCAACAGAAACATTTTCTTCTTCAACTTCTTCATCCGAGAGCACTATATGGTCATAGATCTTCGACGAGTCCCTGAGTGAGCATCCGTCCTCCAAATCGAACACCGTCAGTTGCGTTGTAATCGCATCGTTGAGTTATCTATTCTGCTAGAGAACTATCTGGTGATTTCTCTTCTCTCGTGAGATATCATGGGTTGAAACTTTTAGACGTTTATGTAGATCTACCACATTCTAGGTCAATCAAAGGTGTAACTACAGAGTATATCAATCTCCCAATGCCAAGGTAGGTGGTTTTTTCCTTTATGTTGAAAGTCTTTGAGTAATATGTGAAATTTTTCCCAATAACCTTGAACGGGGTATTGCATGTTTATCGTTTTAACCCTGTTAATTTCCTGCTATTCTGGTATGTGTAAATAGAGGCTAATTGGATGTGAATAAGGTTTTTTTCTATGCCTTGGATGTGTTTGCCCAAGCATGTTCTATTTATGGCTGTTTGGTCCCGTTTCTTCATTAGGATTCCATGATGTTTCCCATACCTAGTACTGTAGGATGGAGTGATTATTTTATCAGACATGCTTGAGATGTTATAAACTATTTAGCCAAGTCGTTCTTGAGGTTTACTTTTTCCGTATTTCCTTGATATGCTCATTGACTTACACAGGGCTGTGAGAACCTAGTGTAGAAGACTATAAGGGGTATTGACCGAGTGAGCTTCCTTAGAGAGTCTTTGAGCACTTTAGACTATAAGGGGATTGACCGAGTGAGCTTCCTCAGAGAGTCTTTGAAATATTCTAGACTATAAGGGGAATTGACCGAGTGAGCTTCCTCAGACAGTCTTTGACCACTTGAGTTTATGAGGGGAATTGACGTGTGAGCTTCCTAAGAGAGTCTTTGACCTTGGGGCTATGAGTGGAATTGACCGTGTGTGATTCCTTAGAGATTCCTTGACTACCTTGAACTATAAGGGGAATTGACCATGTGAGCTTCCTCAGAGAGTCTTTTTAAATGCTTGGGACTATAAGGGGAATTGAATGAGAGATATTCCTTAGAGAGTCTCTGTAGTATCCTTATTTTGATTGATCTAGAGGGGTTAGGTTGAGAGAACTACCTAGAGGGTTCCCTGACTTTACTGTTGTTGTTGTATGGAACTGATTTCATTGAACTGTAAGACTGGTTACTTCTGAGTACTTCCTTGTTTACTGCTTTATTTTGTTTATTACTTGCCATATATTAATTAACTGTTAGGCAGAGATCTTGTGGTGATTGCCTATTGGGATTTAGTCTCACTCACTATTTGGGATATTCTTTTGGACCCAAACAGATTATATTGATGTAGGTACAGATAAGGAAAAATTCCCTTCTACTTTAGGTACATGATATGCTGTGGAGCTGGAGAGCATGGGACCAAGCTCCAACTTTTGATGTTGAGGAGCTGTTTATCAATTTTGTTTTGTTCTTTGGATTAGTACTATTCTATATTCCAGGATTGTGATGTGCTTGGATGTTTTCGTAGAAATATGTACCATACATCATTTTTATATATGTACACACAAGCTGTTTATTTCTTTAGACTTTCATTGTGTACTTTTGTATGGATTATTACTGCTTTCGTTATTGTTATCTATTTTTCTCTTCCACTGTGTTACGCTACCAATGAGGGCATAGTTTCCCCACTATCACACCCAAGGCCCTCGCTGCTAGTCGGCAGCCTCTGACGTTAGGGGAAATGTGCTTGAGGCCATGTGACCAAACGGGTATGTGGAATCCCTGGGTGGCTTCTGGAACCACGACGTTACAAAGTGGTATCAGTGGAATTATTTTCTTCTTGAATTAATATTTGGAGCCTATAGCCAGGGATAAGATGGAATTGGTAATTGGTAATAAGTTGTGCCCAGGAGTAGCTAACCCGTGTACAGGGAAATGCCAATCTACCTCATTTAATTGCAATTTTTCTAGTTTTTAAATTATTACAGTTGATTTTATTTCACCTTGAGTGATTCACATGATTTCGGCTGTTATTGTTGACATTATTCAGGTTCTATTTCTGTTGCAACCCGATGAGATGAGGGTATGCCATCTCATGCATCATGTAGGAAATTTCTAGAAATCACATGTAATTCATTATTTCCATGCCATATAGGGTGCATTAGCAATTGCATGTTGTTGTGATAGATATTGTTCTAGATATGAATGTTGTTGTGACAATTGTCGTGATAAAAATATCTACTATTTGATAAGGTATTTTTTGTGTAAGGTTTTGGTTGAATGAACGCCAAAATTTGGTTCTTGAGGTGTTATGGCCACTCATTGACCGGAATTTGATTGATCATTTACTTGTTCACCTGGTTTATAACATGTATTAGATACCGAGCTTTGATTCGAGGGGAGTATGGGCCCTCATGGATCAGAATTTGGCACTTTAGTGTTCGTTTCAGTGTTTTTATGGGATACAGAGTAGTTTCTGAGACTTACTACCTAGAAAAACCCAGAATACATGCCGTGTAGTTTTGAATACATACCGTGTGTTATTCTGTTTGGGAAGAAACTGCTTTTCTCAAGTACACACCATGTAACTTATGTACACGCTGTGTAGTCTCTAAATGTGTCATAGGCCATGTGGGCAGAGATGCGGGATAGGGAAGTTCTTGGGGGAACATGCCATGGATAGGTTATGCACGTCGTTTTTTCATGACCCTGTGTCCGCCCGTGTGACTAAAAACACGAAAAGAGAAACCTTATGTGATAAATGCTATGTCAGTTATGAACACACCGTGTAGTGTAATCTTGGAATTCGGCTATGTAACTAACAACACGGTTAGGTGTTACCTTTTCTGGTACACATCGTGTCCGTATGAAACATGCCGTTTTGTGTAATCTGAGTACCCAGCCGTGTTACTAACAACATAGGAAGTTAAAACCTAATAAGTACACACCATGTCCATTTGGAACATGCCATGTAGTGTGAGACATGTATCCAGCCATGTCACGAACAACAGAGGTCAGTGAAACTCATCCAGTACACACCGTGTTAGTAAAAAAACAATACATGTAACCTTGTTCTAAGGGGAGATGTGTGGCTTAACCGTGTAGAAGAACTCGGAAAGGGGAAGAAAATTCAAGTACACGCCATGTGTAAGGACAACATGCCATGTGTTTGGGGTGTTACACGACCAGTTCTAGCAGAAGTACACACCCTTGTGAAAGACATAAGGGAACACGCCATGTAGTTATTATACACACTATGTAGTCTTGTTTTGTAAAACATGAAATTTTTCTTTCTCATGTTCCCTTCTTACACTTCCAGCTTTTATTACTTAATGATATTAATCTAAGGTGTGTGCTTGAACTTGCAGAGTCATGGCACCAAGACATCCTCCGGTTGTATGCCAGTTACAGGGCGATGGTCAGACACCAGATATAGAAGATCAGGGACTACCTACAGATACTCTAGTTATACCAGTCTTGGTACCAACAGTTATACCTGAAACAGGTGCGGATGAACAGTTTAAGGAGGGCTTTTTGAGGACTATGCATAACTTCTAGGGAGGGCCGTCTCCTTCCCTCGTCGATGGAAGAATTGACATGGGTTTTTCAATAGCCGCATCCCCCCACTTTCGCAGGGGAAGGAGGACCTCAGAATACAGAGTCATGGATAGATGCCACACTGATGATCGTTGAGAATTTGGAGATACCTCCAGAGAGGAGGGTGAAGCTCACTACCTACATGCTTCAAGACTTTTCCAAGAGGTGGTGGGATGTGATCTCACAGGCGGGACACCAACAGAATATGATCTGGGATGAGTTTCAGTGCATCTTCTATGATTACTTCTACCTAGAGACGTTGAGGGCCAATCAAGACCCAGAGTTCATGAGTCCAGATCATGGTAGTCTTTCTGTTAGAGAGTATTCATGTCGCATCATAGAGATGCAACGCTTTATGCCTATTCCAGGAGGTGACAAGCTATTCCTGGAAAGGATGTTCAAGGATGGTCTGAGGCATGAAAACTGTTATATGGTGAATATATTCAGGTTTACTTCTCTCTCTTCTATAGTCAACCAGGCACTGATCACGGAGTGAAATTTGAGGGATACTAGATTTGTGAGCCAGGGCTGTCCAACATCCAGAGTTAGTGCTCCGCTAGATGATAGCAGGAAGTGTCGTAGAGAGATTTCATGAGGAGATCAGAGTAAGTGGGATGCATCATCTGGTATCCAGGTGGTATGCTACCAGTGTGGGAGTAGTAGGTATATGAGGAAAAATTTCCCAAGGTACCCAGTGGAGTGCTGATCTTGTGGAAAGACCGGTCATCTTCAGCGTTTCTGTCAGTTCTTCTCACCAGCAGCTGTTGACAGGGGTACTTCTAGATTTGTGAGCCAGGGCTGTCCAACATCCAGAGTTAGTGCTCCGCTAGATGATAGCAGGAAGTGTCGTAGAGAGATTTCATGAGGAGAACAGAGTAAGTGGGATGCATCATCTGGTATCCAGGTGGTATGCTACCAGTGTGGGAGTAGTAGGTATATGAGGAAAAATTTTCCAAGGTACCCAGTGGAGTGCTGATCTTGTGGAAAGACCGGTCATCTTCAGCGTTTCTGTCAGTTCTTCTCACCAGCAGCTGTTGACAGGGGTACTTCTTTGAATCCTTACCCATGAGCCGCACCCCAGGTTTCTCACCAATCTGGGAATTGGAGTTCTTTTGGCCGTTCAGGCTGAGGTGGAGGTCGTGGTCATGGTAGCCAGTCACCCAGTTTTCAGAGACATCAGGGCAGATCAACTTAGAGTGGTCAGGTAGGGTCATAGGGATGTGGTATAGGCCAGACTTTTTCCATGGAGTAGACCCAATAGGAGCAGTATCCCGAACCTTATACAGTTCAAGGTACGATCTTAGTATCCTTAGTTTTAGTTTCGGCACTTTTCGATACAGGGTGTTCCTATAGCTTTATATGTATTTTGGCTTTGGAGAACCTTTGGCTCTACATATTTTCTTCTACTGATATGTTGACACTAGACACTCCATTGGGGACCAGTACGGTGAGTGTACGTCAGTGCATGGAGTACCCTCTAGAGGTTTGTGGGTGTCACTTTTTATGGGACCTCATTGTCTTAGAGATGACGAGCTATGATTTCATTCCCAGAATTGACTGGTTAGTTCCCTTCCAGGCAGTCGTCGATTTCTATCATCGTAGGGTGAGTTTCACATCACCATAGGGCTGATCTTTTCTTCATAAGGGCGAGTGGGATGTCCAGGTGAGCAGAGAGGGACCCGAGCATCATGGTTTATGAGTAGTTATAGCCCAGATTGCTAGTCTATATATGGATGACCAATGGTTTTAACAGATGGACTATCCTCCAGTTGTGGATCGTTTCAGAGATGTCTTTCCAGAAGACCTTTCAGGTTTGCCTCTGAAGCGTGAGGTAGACTCTTCTATGGAACTTGTGCCAGGAGTGGCATCGGTTTCCATTCCTCCTTATAGGATGGCTACACCAGAGTTTCAGGAGATCAAGAAGCAGTTGGAGGAGTAGTAGGCAAAGGGTTTCATCCGACCAAGTACTTCTCCTTGGGGTTCTCCTGTCTAGTTTGTGATGATGGAATATGGTACCCTCAGGCTTTTTGTGGATTATCGAAAGCTGAACCAGTTGATGATCAAGAACTGATATCCCTAACCTAGGATTGATGATCTCTTTGATAATCTTTGAGGAGCCTAAGTGTTCTCAAAGATTGACTTGAGATCTAGTTACCATCAGTTGTGTGTTAGAACATCTGACATACCTCTCACATCCTTCTGGAGAATGTATGGTCTATACGAGTATGTTATTATGCCGTTTGGTCTCACGAACACGCCTTCAATTTTCATGGAACTGATGAACCGAGTGTTCCATCCATACTTGGATTCTTTCGTGGTGGAATTTTTGGATGATATCTTGGTGTACTCTCACACTCAACACGACCATGCCACACATCTTGAGATCATTTTGAGTACACTGAGACAACATCAGTTATATTCTAATCTCTCAAAATGCCACTTTTGGATGGACCAGATTCATTTCTTGGGTCATGTTATCTCAGAGATAAGAGTATTAGTAGACCCAGAGAAAGTGAGAGCAGTAGTTTCCTGGGATCAGCTGAAGAACATCTTTGAGGTACAAAGTTTTCTAGGGATACATGGATTCTACAAACATTTCATACAAGACATTTCATGCTTAGTAGCACCACTAACAGTTCTGACTAAGAAGGGTGAAAAGTTCTTATGGTCAGATTCTTGTGAATCTTCCATTCAGTAGCTAAAAGGGAGGTTGACTTCAGCACCGATAGAAGTCTTTCTAGAGCCAGTAAAGAGCTATACTATGTACTATGATGCTTCAGGTATTGGGTTGGGATATGTGCTTATGTAGGGAGAAGGATTCGTTGCGTACGGGTCTCAGCAGTTGTGGCCACATTAGAGGAATTACTTGATGCACGATCTCGAGTTGGCTACAGTTGTTCATGCCTTGAGCTGTTGGAGACAATATATTCTTGGAGATAATTTTGTGGTTTTCACTAACCACAAGGGTATGAAGTACATCTTTACTCAGTGTGATCTGAATTTGAGATAGTGGAGGTGGGTTGGGTACCTTCAGTCCTTTGACTTTGATCTTTCTTATATGCCTGGGAAAGGCAATGTAGTGGCTAATGCGTTGAGCATGGGGACTCATATATAGGCAGTTCAGGAGGCCAGTAGTGAGTGGTAGATTATGGATCTATTCTCTGAGATGCATTTAGAGGTGCATGACAGTCAGGGGTATAATTTTCTTTCTTCTATAGTGGTTACCTCTACTCTTCTTGATCAAGTACGAATGAGGCATCTATGATATTATGAAGGCATAGTCCTATGGGAAAGTATGTTAGGAGAGGACCCTATTCCTAGATAGACTATAACTGAGGATGAGATCATGCATTTATATGGGTGCTAGTAGACATACGCGAGGAGATGATGCGGGACTTTCATTCCTCAATTTGGGAAGTTCATTCTGGTGTCACCAAGATGTATCTTGATCTACACCGTCTGTATTGGTGGCCAGGCATGAAAATAGTTGTTCCTAGTTTTTTCATGAAGTGTTCCATCTGTCAGCAGGTGAAGGAGGAGCATCAGCGACCAACATGGATTTTGCAGCAGTTACCCATTCCTGAGTGGGAGTGGAATGTTGTCGCGATGGATTTTATGACAGGTTTACCGAGGTCGCCTCGAGGGAATGATGTTGTTTGGGTTGTCATTGAAAGTCTCAAAAAGTTGCTCACTTCTTGATGATTAGAGAGACCTTTAGTGTTGATGAGCTGGGATGGTTTTACATCGGTGATATTGTGTGATTACAAGGGGTTCTACACTCCATTATTTCAGACAGAGATGCATGGTTTACTTCTCGGGTCTGGCATGGGCTTCAGAAGGCTTTGGGTACACAAGTGCTTTTGAGTATATCTTACTATCCCCAGACAGATGGCCAGTCCGAGCATACAATTCAGGTCCTTGAGGACAAGCTTCATTCATGCATCCAGGATTTTGGAGGTTCTTGGGAGAAGCATATACCACTTGCGGAGTTTTCCTACAATAATAGTTTTCAAGAAACTATTCAGATGGAACCTTATAAGGCTTTGTACGATAGGCCATGCCGACCACCATTATGTTGGCTAGAGGCAGAAGAGGCAGATATGATGGGACCTCATCTTGTTCAGGAGAACACAGAGCGGATAGAGTTGATTCAGAAGTGGATGGCTACTGAATAGTCTCAACAGAAGTCTTATGCTGATCAGTGGATATGACCTCTGGAGTTCGAGGTCAGGGATTAGGATTTTGTGTGTGTCACAACGAGGTTGGGGAACTGGAGGATGAGGAGATAGGGTAATATTTCTCTGAGGTCCATTGAGCCGTTTGAGGTCTTAGAGAGAGTTGGGCTGGTTGCCCATCGGTTATAGTTACCTCAGAGGTACTGGGATATTCACGACATCTTCCACATTTCTCAGCTTTGACATTACTTCTCAGACCCATATCATGTCTTTCAACCGAAGGAGGTTGAGTTGGAAGTGGATGCATCATTTGGGGAGAATCCTATCTGGATCACTGATCAAAGTACAAAGGTTCTCCGTGGCCGACCTGTTCCACTGGTACGAGTGCTATGGCAGCACAGACGAGTACAAGACGAGACATGGGAGAGGGAGGCCAATGTACTAGCACAGTGGCCAGAGCTGTTTGGGGTTTCTTCTTCTACGCCTCCTTGTAAGGGATATTCGGGGACGAATTTCTTTAAGGGGGGAAGTTTTTAAAAACCTGGATCATCTTTTTCAGGTATGTTTTCCTTCTCTGGTCGTTTTTGAGAAAAAGAGGAATTTCTGGAAATTTTTGAAGTACACGTTGTGTACTTTATGAGTACACGCCATGTACTCGGTTACCGCAGGTAACCATGTGCTGGATGTCTAGTGGCCATGCACAAGGCCATGTGGGGGTGACCTAGAGGCTACCTAAATCAGAGTATGGAAAAGGAAAGTACACTTTGTGTACTTAAAAAGTACATGCCGTGCATTTTGTTTTTTTCATTAAAAAGACTAGGGTCACGTCTTATTGACAGAAACATGTTTTTTTCAACTTCTTCATCCGAGAGCATTGTACGACTGTAGATCTTCAATGAGACCCCGAGCGAGCATCCGTCCTCCGAATCGAACAGTATCGGTTGTGTTGGAATCACAATGGTGAGTTCTCTCTTCTCTTAGATCACTATCTACTAATTTCTCTTCTCTCATGAGATATCGTGGGATGAACGTTTTAGACGTTTTTTGTGGATCTACCACATTCTAGGTTGATAAAAGGGGCAAAACCGGAGTATATCAATCTCCCAGCATCAAGGTAGGTGGTTTGTGCCTTTCTGTTGAAAGTCTTTGAGTATTATGTGCAATTTTTTCCAATACCCTTGAGCAGGGTGTTACGTGTTTACCGTTTTAACCCTATTAATTTCCTGCTATGTTGGTATGTGTAAATTGAGGCTAATTGGACGTGAATAGGGCTGTTTTCTATGACTTGGATGTGTTTTCCCATGCATGTTCTATTTATAGCTGTTTGGTCCTGTTTAGCCGTTAGGCTTCCTTGATGTTTTCCGGGCCTAGTATTGTAGGATGAAGTGATTATTTTATCTGATATGCTTGAGATGATGTAGAATGTTTAGCCAAGTAGTTCTTGAGGTTTACTTTGGCTGTATTGCATTGCTTTCTCATGGACTTACACAGGTCCATGAGAACCTCGTGTAGGAGACTATAAGGGGGATTGACCAAGTGAGTTTCCTTAGAGACTCTTTGAGAAATTTAGACTATAAGGGGATTGACTGAGCGAGCTTACTCAGAGAGTCTTTGAACTATTCTATACTATAAGGGGAATTTACTGAGTAAGCTTCCTCGGAGAGTCTTTAACCACTTGGGGCTATGAGGGGAATTGACCATGTGTTCTTCCTTAGAGAGTCCTTGACGACCATAGAATATAAGGGTAATTGACATGTGAGCTTCCTCATAGAGTCTTTTACCTTGGGGATATGAGGGGAATTAACCATGTGTGGTTCCTCAGAGAGTCCTTGACTACCTTAGATGACAAGAAGAATTGATCGTGTGATCTTCCTCAGAGAGTCTTTTTAAACGCTTGGGACTATAAGAGGAATTGACTGAGAGGGATTCCTAAGAGAGTCTCTATAGTATCCTTGTTTTGATTGAACCAGAGGGGTGATGCTGAGAGAACTATCCAGAGGGTTCCCTACTTTTGTTGTTGTTGTTGTATGGAATTGATTGCATTGAACTGTAGGACTGGTTAATGTTGAGTAATTCCTTGTTTATTTATTTCTTTTTTTTGCTGCCTTCCATATATTCACTGACTGTTAGGCACAGATCTTGTGGTGATTTCTTATTGAGATTTAGTGTAACACCCTGTTTGGGATATGATTTTGAGCCCAAACAGATTATATTGTTGTAGGTATAGATAAAGGAAAGCTCCCTTCTACTTCAGGTACATGCTATGTGGTGGAGTTGAAGAGCATGGGACCAAGATGCGTCTTGTGATGATGAGGAGTTGTTTATCTATTTTCTTTTGTACTTTGGCTTAGCACTGTTCTGTATTCTAACATTGTGATGTGTTTGGCTGTTTTCCAAGGCATGTGTCCTATGAATCATGTTTTATATATGTACACTCCAGCTTTTTATTTCTTTAAACTTATGCTGTTTACTCTTGTATAGATTATTACAGCTTCTGTTATTGTTATATGTTTTTCTCTTCTACTTTGTTACTCTGCCAATGAGGGCATTGTTTCCCCACAATCACACCCAAGACCCTCACTGCAAGTCGGCAGCCTTTGGAGTTAGGGGAAATGCACTTGAGGCCACGTGACCAACTAGGTATGGGGCGCCTCTAGGTGGGTTCTGGTACCGGGACATTTCAAATTCATTATTAGGGTAAAAGTTAAACTAGGTTTACTAGGGGGTTAAACCAAAGGAAAAGGTGTTTTTCATAGTTTAATATGTATAAATACAATTGGATGGAAATTTTTATACCTCACACTATCACACCTCTTAATATATATCTATTTTGAATAATTTTTCTTGCGTATGGCTTTTTTAGGATTTAATCTTCTAATAAATTACAAGGTTTTCCTCTCCTCGACTTATAAAAGGACTCTCCTCTATTCTCTTCTTAACACCAATTTGATCCATATAGATCGACCAAGAAAATACCAATTATATTATCAACTTCCCAGTACCTAAATTATAGGTCTTTATATTCATAAAAGACCATTTTAATGTTCTTTAAGAAAATATTTAAATGAGACCTACCGAAGAAGATGTAATCGTCTTACCAGGCCTCTTTCAATTTATTTCTATTTATACATACATAAATTGCATGTTATTAATCATAATAAAATAAATTAATTATATTAAATATACTGATATTTTATTATGATTATGAAACAACTATTATTCATCCTCATTTCCAACAAATGGTAAGCCAATGCATCGCTTGTGCATATATGTGGACTACCGCCTCCATGTAGAGATACAATTCATTTTCCATCACCATTTTACATGGATGGTTATTATTATAATTTAAATGTTTATATATGAATTTCATGGAATATTTATCATTTTTAATTATAATATCCTATCAACCATATTCCCAATAATCCATTAAAATATAATTACATCGCTCGTGCGTACATGTGGACTACCACCACCATGAAGTGATGTGGTTTTTTTCCTCTTTAAATGAATGGAAATAAGTATATATTTAATAAATATATATGACAAAATAATAATTATATAAATATGAATTATTATTTACCTTTCTTTCATTCCATCCATTGAAAAGTGAAAACATAGTTCATGCATACATACGTCCTACAGTTCCCATAATATATGTAATTCATTTTCATATTTATACCTTTTATGATTGAATATAAATATTTTTAAAATGAATATATATTATATTTATATCATCATTAATATTATGGATATTATTTAATCGTTATTAAAGTTCAATTACTAGGACTATCGAACCACAATTCTCATGAAAATCAAAATAGTTAACACCCCAAAACGATGATTTTAATCTGTAATTAGTAATTAATGGGTGTTGAAAGGTTATAAGTGGATAATATGTGATATTATAAGTATTTATTGGAATATATTATAAAATTATAATTAATTTAAATTTATGGAATTAGAGCACTTTTGAATCAAGTAGAACTTGAGGTAATAGATTTATTTTACGATCTCACTGTTTATCAATATTGTTTATGATAATGTTTTCAATGAGGAAATTTTATGACCTATATCTCAATAATCTCATGAATTATATTTTCCTATGGTTATTTCTGGATATTAACTCTTCCCTTTAATTTCACCTCTTTAAGAAATAATGAGTCTATAAGATTTTTTTAAGGAAAACTTACTTTATTTCTCTATTCAATGTAAAATCAATTTTCTTCCATATATTTGTTTTCAAAAACGGTTTAAAGAATATTTATATATATTATTATGCTATGATTTTATAAATTAATTTCATAACAATGGTTTAATTTATTTTAAAAATATTTTAAAAGGAACCTTATTGTTGTTTCCAGAATAAGGTATGTTTAAATTTATACCAAAAACGTGAAAGGAATCATTATTTTAACGTACACAACATGAATATAATTGATAAGAATCATGAATAGTAAAATATTTGAATCTTTCTTTCTAGGGTTTCATTTTTATTATTAATGGAAATTTTTTCTATAATATTTTGTATTTTCTTATATTTTAAATAAGTTATTCTAAAATGAAAAGTGTATTTTCTATATAAAATATTCCATGTGATGTTTGAAAGGCATTTTTATTTAGGATAACATCATTTGATGTAAATTTTTGTTTAATGGGGATATGATCCAAGGATACCAACCATGTCATTTCTCTATATGGTTTATGATGAATATGATGATATATTTATGAAAACAATTTATTTTAGATTTGTTATGCTATGTCAAATTGTTAAAATATTTATAAAACCTATTTATTTTCCATAAGTTTTGATATATGAGTAAATATTTTTGATATTTTTGAAATCATATGAATGGATTATTATTTGATGTTTAGGCCCAAAATTATATATCCCTCCAATTTATTGGGTAAAAATGGATGTTTCTTGAGATAATAAGTATTGGAATGGAGAGTGAACCTAGTTCAATAAGGGACTCCATCCACTACGATAGTTCTGGGAGTGAAATTTGACTAAGGATATGATGAAATTGGTAGTGATCCCAATCCACTATAATAGACTTTTTAGTGAAACTTGAGTATGTAATTGATTTTCCATGCTTATGTGTATTTCACAAAATTATGTCTTATGCCAATTTTACACTATAATAACTCATATTCTTTGATTCCTTTATGATTTATATCTTATGAACTTCAAATCATTTTGACATGACTAAACAGTATGATTTATGATATGTTGGGTATGGTTTTAAAATTTTAGCCTCATGTTCCTCGACCCTTATGCAGACATTATACTGAAGTGATCATTGATATCCCCCTTCTTTAGTCTTAATGAGCATCTGAGCATACCCTTTCTTATGTTTCCTTTCCCAGGTTATAAAGAATGGTTTTAAGTATTATATGTTTAAGAAGGGTTATAGTAATGAGTAAAATAGTTGAATATGATATAGATAGACTATAAAAAAGTTATCTTTGCATCCAAATTTCCAAACACACTATACTTGTATGATTCTAGCATGGATCATACTGGTATTTATTGAATATTCATCTAATAGAATGTAATATTAGTGTATGGAAAATTATAAGCTTCTATATTTAGTATAAATGAAAGGTTTAGAGGCATTATGAAGCTAGGATAATAAATTTTTTTGAGTACCCTTTGTATAACCCTATACATAGGATAATATCCTTAGTTATCATAAATAAAGGAATGTGGTTTTCCTAGATAAATATCCCTATTTAAATACTACTAGTGGATATTGTTTTTGAAAAAAATACATCTAATGGTAATAACCCTAAAAAGAGTTGGTCAAGTATATCTCGACCATTATTCTAGTGAATGGTGAGTTTTTCCTTACAATGCATCTGGATTGATACTCTTAGGGTATATTCCTGGGTTAAATCACATTTTCATTATGAACTATTATGAAAATATTTAATAAAAAATGATAATGAATGACCTAGATAACTTAATTTTTCATAGATTTAAAATAAGGTGTCACGATTTAGACATCCTATAAATTATTTTTCATGATCACGTGGTTTCAGATAATGATTAATGTTTCTTACACTAGGATTTTTGGTTTTAGTAAGGGATTGAAGGTAGAAATATGATGTTTAGGTAGTGATAGGATTGCAAAAATTTTGAAGTAACTTATTTGAGATTAATAATATAAATTAATTTATATCATGAAATGTATCTGGTAATGTAAATTCATATTCACATTGATTATATGTATAATTATCAGTGAAATCCCATAATTATACGATGATTTCATATCAAGGATATGATTCTTATCTGATTGATGTTTTTGGGAATGTCTTTTTTATAAATTTAGTTATTCTCACTCTAATTGAATTTTATTTTATTTTAGAAATTAATTCGATTTATTTAAATAAATATCACATCAATTAACATGGAAGTTAATTGAAATTTGATATTACAGACCAAACTATTATCATCTATTAGTGTGTTGATAAATATTAAATTATGATAAAAATTAAATCCATCATATGGATCTTGATTCATATTTAAAATATGTTTTTATCTTAAATAGTTGGGAAAAAAATTCAAAATTGATGATATGAATATTGTAAAATAGTTTGTTTATGTTCTTCTAGAATAATATCTAAGTATTTCTCTAAATCATGAATTTGTGTTTTCAATATAACCCATAAATAGTTTTACACCTATTTTAAATACTCAATATAAAATAACCCCTACTGAGCTGTATGAATTAAGGAAGAAACTCAAGGAGAATATTGATAAGATATTCACTTGGCCATGTGAATTACGGTGTGGTGCACATATTCTTTTTTTTAATAAGGAATATGAATCAATATGAATTTAAAATGATTACCAAGAACTAAAAAATATCACAAAATAGAATAAGTATCCTATGCCCCATATTAATTATTTTTTTGATCAATTATGAAGAGATAAATATTTTTTCAAGATTGATATTCGATCTGGATACTATCAGTTTATGTTCAAAACTGAAGACATACCCAAGAAAAACTTTTGTATAATGTATGGACACTATGAATTTATATTGATTCTTTTTCTCTTTACTAGTTACCCCTATATTCAATGATTTAATGAATAGAGTCTTTATATATTACCTTCATCAATTTTTGGGGGTCATTAAATATGAGATTATTATATATTCCAAGAGTAATAATAAATATGAATATCACTGGGGGATTTCACCAAATTCTTTAAGGAAGAAAAATCCGAATATAAAATTAACCAATTGTGAATTTTGGATATAAATTTTTTCATTTTTTGGTCATTAAATCTCAAGAAAGTGTATATAAGTGGATCCATCAAAGATGGATGTTATTGAATGATGTTCTAGAACAACTGTGATTGTGATCCATGGTTTTCCTCATATATGTAGATATTATAAATGTTTTATGGAGAATTTCTCATGGATTCCTAATCCACTCACTAAAGAAACTCAAAAGGGATCCAAGTTCATTTGAATATATAAATGTAAAGAAAATTTAAAGGAATGGAATAGAATGTTAGTTAGTACACCTATTATTGCAGTAACCTCTAGTGAAGAAGGGTTTGTGAAATTTTGTGATGCATAAAAGAAGGGTTTGTTATGTTTCCTCATATATAATGATATTGTCATAGATTATGCCACATGAAAATTTAATGTTTATGAAAAAATTACCCAACTCATGATTTGGATTTAAGTGTGGTATTTTTCAGTAAAGAAATGGAGGATTTATCTTCATGTTGAAAGGTTTGAAATATATACCAATTATAAAAGTTTAAAGTATATATTCACATAGACGATGTTTAATATCCACTTTTGAAGATGATTAGAGTTAATTAAAAATTATAACTTTTTAATACATTACCATACTTTGAAAACTAACATAGTGGATGATGCTTTGAGTAAAAAAAAACGTGCTAAATTTTCTATGATGAGGACCACAATAGATCCAATATTTCCAGATTTTCAATGGTTGGATCTTAAAATATTAAAGTAATGGGATAAATATTATACTTCTCAAATTATTTTCAACTCTTTTTCCAAGTTAAGATTAAAGAGGAAAAAAGGAAAATGTAATGTTTCAAATGAAGGTAAAAATATTCGTAAGTTTAACCTTGATTATGATTAAATGATAAAGTACATGAAACATGTATGTGTCTAATCAATAATGGATTTAAAGAGGGAGATATTGGATGAAGCTTATAGTTCATCATTCTCTATCAATCCTAGATGTATAAAGATTTATAAATATCTTAATGAGTATTTATAGTGGGACAACCTGAAGAGAAATATTGTATAATATGTATCATAGTTCTTGGTATATTAGTGAGTTAAGGTTTAGAAACATAAGTTTAACAGGTTGATACAACCATTAACCATATAAAAATGTAATGAAAAAAACATCACAATTTATTTTTTCATCAGAATCCCCAAAGTATATAAATTAAATTAATATATTTATATTATATTCAACCATCATAAAAAGTTATCACACCTTTTTGAAATCAAATGAGATTTCTATATTCATCATATTTACAAAATATATTTTACACAAATAGTAAGGTTTCATGGAGTTCAATATTATATTATATCTGATTTGGATATGAAGTTTACCTCAATGTTTTGGTGAAGTATTCCATAATATTTGAGTTGAAATATGTGTTTTATTATTGATTTTGTTTTTATACAATTGGTTATTTTGAGATAACCATTCAAATACTATAGGATATGATGAGGTCTAGTTCTATGGATTTCAAAATTGGTTATGATCCACACCTTATTCTTGTTGAATTATATTATAGAAATAGCTTGAAATCAAAAAATTATATGAATACACATGAATCCCTATAGAATCCTGCGTTTTTTATCACATTAACTTGCATTACATTATACAAAACCGAGGATATTTAATGTTTAGTGTCTTGGAAACCAGGAACTAACTACATGAAAACATAAAACATTATTCTTAAACACTTTAAAGGCTTCTCCTTATGTTCATACTAGGTTCATTACTGTATCTCATAACCTGGGGACATACATCAAAGGAAAGGGTGAGCAGAAGGCCCAGTAAAGGAAATAAGGGGAAACATTTAACATGTGAACTTGAGGTACATCAATGAAGTCATGAAAAAGAACTTTAAGGCATGAGAAAGAAATCATGAGTCATATCATAACAAAAATAACGTGTTTCATAACATGAAGATGTGGCTACAACATTTCACTAAGAAAATCATTTTCGTTTCACCAAGTTCTATCCCCAAGGTGTCATTAAAAAAATTACCAAGGTTATTCACCAAGGTATCGTTAAAATGGTCATCTCTAGAGATTAAGTCTTTACCCAATGAAATGGAGCGCTATCAGGATGCACCCTTAAGTTGTATTTATTATCCTGTGAGCCACATATATCATCATCAATCATTTCATAAATAACCCATATAGCATAAAATAAATGGGTTTCATTTAATTGTCATAACATTTTAAAAACTTCTTTAAAGACGTGATCTTTATGTCACTTTAAACCTACGGAAAAGGAAAGCGGGTCTAATGTATGCAAATCCTAGAAGTTTAAAATAGAAAATTTTTATATATATGTGAATACCCTTGTATAATTATGAGTTTTGAGTATTCACTTAATAAAATAAAATAATTTTATAAAAAGAGAGAGACATTTTGAGACGAAAATTCGGTTGCATAATGGCTATGTTGTAGGGTTTTAGAAAACATTGAAAATAGAGGGTACATGGGTGACCCACTCATAAATGATCCATAAAATATTATATGGATAGAATATAAAGGATATAAGAACATGGAAATGAAATTTGAAGGACATATCATATGAAATGAAAAACATGAAATGAAGACGAAAATAAGATTTCTCTTATGAAAAATTCGGCAACCTAACAACATCACTTAAAACTTAAAAAAAATGGATTTATGAGATTAAATAGGGTCTCTCATCAGGTGAACATAAAAGTAAAGTATTATTATTAAATAGATCATACCCCAACATGGAAAAAATGAACTTGAAATACTTGACATGAAAGTAGAACTTTGAAAATGGGAAGAGTGAAAGAATCCTTTATGAAAACTCTGCAGCCTAAGAGTGCCACTTAAATATTTAAAAATGAAATGATGGGAGTAAAAGGGAGTATCTCATTATTTGAACATAAAAATTACAGTAAGGTGAATATAAAATAACATCTTACAATATAAGAACATGGAGCATAAAAGAAATGACATAAGAGAGAGTACTTGAAAAGAAAGAGAGAGGTAGGATCCCTTACCTTGAAGAGTAACTTCGAAAAATTGAAGGTCAGGACCTTGGGAGGCTTGAGGGTACCTTTGGAGGACTCCTTGGGTGGTAAAGAGACCATAAATTCGTTGGGGAGGTTTTGGAAATGAAATGAATGAGGAAATGGCTTGGTATTTATAGGAGAAGGGAGGGGACAAGACATTAATTTCCAAGGGACACCTCATCTATGGTATTGGAAAAACCATGGTCTTGACCATGGTATTAGCCCATGGTATTGGCCACCTAGGACACCTCATACATTATATTACTATTCATAAGTCTACCAAAATTATTTCATAATTATTACATCCTTAATGATGTCATTAAACACCCGAAACTCAAAAACTGTATTTTCACTATTCACCGAAAATTCAACTTTCTTAGAAAAATCCCAAAAATTCACCTTAACAAAATATCAATGATCTAAATTAAAAAGTTAACTCCATTTTATGAAAATAATTTTATAAATATTTTTAATTTAATTTTTAAATAAAAACACTATTCACTTAAAATTCAACTCTTTCAGAAAAATCCCCAAAATTCACCTTAACCAAATATCGATGCTCTGATTTCAAAAAAGAACTCCATTTTATGAAAATATTTTTCTAAATATTTTTAATTTAATTTTTAAAATAAAAAATACTATTCACCTGAAAAAAGTAATACTTAACCATTACTTTCTATAACAGTTATTTCCCTATTTTATTGAATCATATTACATAATCAAGGTGCCTAGATTATATTAATACTTTCTTAATTGAGGTTACTTAATCCATTTGATCACATTACCAATCATAAGCATAAAATCACTATTCATAATTTACTATTCATCAAAAATTAGGTTGATCTTATTAGATTCTAAATTTCTTATTGAACTGAACTGTAGAAGGCCATTTTTTTGAAAATTATTACACATTATTAATTATTTAAGGTTTACATAAACTATTTTTAAAATATCATTTTTCTAAAATTCATCAATAATATTCATACTATATTTATCCGGACATTTGAAAATTCACAAACTTCACCATAAGAAGACTTCAAATTTCTTTATTTAAATCAAAGGATTACATAAGGCAGTTACGGTCTCGTTACATAATCCCTTATAACACCAGCATAGGACCTAAGAGTAAGGTGTGCAAGGATAATTGAATCTTGGGGCGACTAGGCCAACATTTCCCGAGTAGTGATATCTATCAGCTTGAACTTCTCATGAAGTCGATTCTGTTACAGCTTCACATGATGAAGTTCAGCTTGGGTTTGGTCCAGAGAAAATCCTAAAGGTGCTACCTCCTTCTCGAGTTCCGTCAGATGGGCTTCGATCGGCCCGAGACTACTGGATGGGGCCATCGAATCTTCTTTCTATATTAATTAATCAAGATCACTTATATTTATAGACAATAATCACAACATTTAGTTTCCAACGACCATATCGGTCAATGGTCATATAACATTCGAAACCCAACAGTCTTATTTTAATTATACTCATTTTATTAAATGAGATAGTTTTGTTGAGTATGAAATAAAAACACACACAATGTTAGGGAAATAAATTATTCAAAATTTTGGGTCGTTACAATCTACCCCCCTTAAGAAATTACGTCCTCACAATTTTAAAATTGGGCTTGGAAATTTCGTTGAAAGTCCCACATCTGAAAAAGAGTCAGTAAACCTATTACTTTAAAAGAAGGAAAGGGATGTACAAAGGTCACCCGAGTTAACACATACTAGGATTCCATATAGGAAAACATGGATATGGAAGAGAAAATAAAGGTTCAAGTTTTTATGGAGAGTGATAGAAAACATGATTAGGATAAAATTAACCACAAGAAGATCACAAACTTAAGACGTGTTAAATGGTCTTTGATTACCCAGTAGGAAACGTAAACCAACAACGTTTTTGTTTTATGTTCCTTTTCATAATTTTGAGGGATTCATTAACTACATAGAATATAAACATAAGGAAATATACTTACCTTCATGTAGAGTTTCATCCCTTAACAAGTTTCCACCAAGACTAATATTTTCTCCAAACAATGAGCATTCAAAAAGACTTGGCCTCATCAAAATCACAAGAATCATCTTCTACACAATCACATAATCCACAAAAGGATAACTATATTTTTCCCGTGTCTTTAGTCATCAACTAAAACTAAAATGGTTAGTACGAGATCATATAATCCCCAAAAAGCATAATCCTTTATAAAAAGAAAATATGACTATTAATATCCAAAATTCAAGAAAAGTACCCAAAGTTCCAGAAAGACCATTTAATACACAATCATCCTTAAAATTATTCAGAATAATCCAAACTAAGATTGGAACCCAAAACTCAGAAGGATTTAATCACATAGTCTTCCCCAAATAAATCTTAACATTTATCTCCAAATAACATTGACTACTATTAAAGTCTCATACTAAAGTGTAATTAACCTATTCACATATTTTCTATTCTAGGTTCATCATTTCCTAGAAATAACACAAATCACCATATGTCCACAATAAATACATAAATTCTTACAAAAATATTCAACCATTCCTCCTCAATTTAAATCCTGTAGTATTTTATTTCCCTTAGGCATATAGTACTCCAAAAGGGAAAACATCGTCCAAAATAACCTTTATCATTTAATCACCAAATCATTTTCCTCTACAAAGGAGATCCATTTGATAAAACAAAAGTTTCCAAAACCAACTTATTCTTGATCCATAAAAATAGAAGGTGCATTAGTCAGTCTGAAGGGAATAACAACAAAATCAAAATGCCTATATCATGATTGGAAAGCTGTTTTTGGAATATCATCATTCCTCACCCTCAATTGATGATAATCAGAATGAAGATCAATCTTAGAGAAGAATTTAGTCCCATGAAGTTGGTCAAATAAGTCATCAATTCTTAGAAGAGAGTATTTGTTCATAATTGTGATCTGATTTAGTTCTCTATAATTAATGCATAGCTGCATCAATCCATCCTTCTTCTTCACAAAGAGAACTAGTTCTCCCCAAGGATACACACTTGGTTGGATAAACCCATTCTCCAAAAGATCTCATAGCCGTTTCTTTAATTCCTCTAGCTCCACATTTTTCATCATATATGGGGTCTTTGACAACAAATGAGATCTATATATGAGTTCAATGGTAACTCTACCTATCTTTCTGGGGGTGGTCTGGGTAACTCCTCAAGAAATACGTCAACGTATTCCCAGATGATGGGGACATTTTCTAAAAGAATAAATTCTTCGTGAGAAACTTATTTCATTTACGAATATTTTAACTAAGAAGGATTTTATTTCTTAAATCTTCATGCTTAGAAAATTTTTTTCTATAATTTCTTCATAATGATTCATAAAAAACATGTGATTAACTAAACATATCCCTTGAGAGTGTTGTAACCAAGAGTGCAGCAAGGCCCATTGTCGTGTAACTATTCCTGTTTGAGTCTACCTCAAAGTGGTGTTTTTGGGTTTTACCCCTATGTACATCTGTGCCAGAGCCACCTCTACCCGCTCCTATCCAGACAGGGATGTATTTTCTTGATAAACCACTTACTCAATACTCACCAAAATACCAGGAAGATTTACTATATTGAAACTTTTCTATAGGGTTATTCCTAATGTTTTCATATCATAATATCCATAAATAACGAAACTATCCTTTGATACCAACTATAGGTTCCAGCATTTTTTAGCACATTAACTTTCATTACATTATACAAAACTGAGGATCTTTAAGGTTTAGTGTCATGGAAACCAAGAACTTAATACATGAGAACATAAAAAATTCTTCTTAAACACTTGAAAGGATTCTCCTTATTTTCATGCTAGGTTCATTACTGCATCACCTAACCTGGGAACATACATCAAAGGAAAGGGTGAGCAGAAGGCCCAGTAATGGAAACAAGGGGAAACATTTAACAAGTGAACATGAGATACATCAATAAAGTCATAGAAAAGAACTTTAAGGCATGAGAAAAAATCATGAGGCATATCATAATAAAAATAAAGTGATTCATAACATGAAGATGTGGCTACAAAATTTAACTTAGAAAGCCATTTCCATTTCTCCAAGGTCCATCCCCAAGGTGTCATTAAAAAAAATTACTAAGGTTATTCACCAAGGTATCATGAAAATAGTTATCTCTAGAGATTAAGTATTTACCCAATGCATTGGAGCGCTATCAGGGTGCACCCTTAATTTGTATTTATTATCATGTGATCCAAATATATCATCATCAATGATTTAATAAATAACCCATTTATCATAAAAAATGGGTTTCATTTCTTAGTCATAACATTTTAAAAACTGCTTTAAAGACGTGATCTTTCTGTCACTTTAAACCCATAGAAAAGGAAAGCGGGACTCATGTATTTAAATACCTGAATTTTAAAATAGAACATTTTAATATATATGTGAATAACCCTATATAATAAAGAGTTTTGAGTATTCAATTAAAAAATAAAATAATTTGAGAAAAAGTGAGAGACATTTTGAGATGAAAATTCAACAGCATAACGACTATATTGCATGGTTTTAGAAAACATTGAAAAGAGAGAGGACATGAGTCACCCAATAATAAATGATCCATAAAATAGTAGAGGGACATAATATAAAGGATATAAGAACATTGTAATGAAATTTTAAGGACATACCATATAAAATGAAAAACTTAAGGAAGACAATAATAAGATTTCTCTTATTAAAAATTCGGCAGCCTAACAACGTCACTTAAAACATCAAAAAATGAAATGATGATTGTAAAAGTGAGTCTCTAATTATATGAACATAAAAATTAAGTAAGGTGAATATAAAATAACATCCTTAAACATAAGAACATGGAGCATAAAAGAAATGACATAAGAGAGAGTACTTGAAAAGAAAGAGAGAGGTCGGATCCCTTACCTTGAAGAGTAACTTCGAAAGATTGAAGGTCGGGACCTTGGGAGGCTTGAGGGTAACTTGGGAGGACACCTTGGGAGGTAAAGAGACCATAAATTCGTTGGGGGAGGATTTGGAAATTAAATGAATGAGTAAATGGCATGGTATTTATAGGAGAAGTGAGGGGACAAGGCATTAATTTCCAAGGGACACCTCATCTATGGTATTGGAAAAACCATGGGCTTGACCATGGTATTAGCCCATGGTATTGGCCACCTGGGACACCTCATACCATATATTACTATTCATAAGTCTACCAGAATTATTTCATAATTATTACATCCTTAATGATGTCATTAAACACCCGAAACTCAAAAACTGTATTTTCACTATTCACTGAAAATTCAACTTTCTCAGAAAAATCGCAAAAATGCAACTTAAAAAAATATCGATGATTTGAATTCAAATATGAACTCCATTTTATGAAAATAATTTTCTAAATATTTTTAATTTAAATTTTAAATAAAAACACTATTCACTAAAAATTCAATTGTTTCAGAAAAATCCCAAAAATTCACCTTATCCAAATATCGATGCTCTCATTTCAAAAAAGAACTCCATTCTATGAAAATAATTTTCTAAATATTTTTAATTTAATTTTTTAAATAAAAAACACTATTCACCTGAAAAAACTAATACTTAACCAGTACTTTATAGAACAGTTATTTACCTATTTTATTGAATCACATTACTTAATCAAGGTGCCTAGATTATATTAATACTTTCTTAAGTGAGGTTACTTAATCCATTTGATCACATTGCTAATCATAAGCATAAAATCACTATTCATAATTTACTATTAATCAAAAATTATGTTGACCATATTAGACTCTAAATTTCTTACTAAACATAACTGTAGAGGACCATTTTTTGAAAATCATTACCGACTATTAATAATTTAAGGTTTACATAAAATATTTTTAAAATATCTTTTTTCTAAAATTCATCAATAATATGCATACTATATTTATCTGGACATTTGAAAATTCACAAACTTAACCATAATAAGACATCAATTTTTTTTATTTAAATCAAAGGATTACACAAGGAAGTTACAGTCTCGTTACATAACGTTTTATAACACCAGTATAGGACTTAAGAGTAAGGTGTGCTAGGGTAATAGAATCTTTGGGCAGCTTGACCAACATTACCCGAGTTGTGATTCCTATCAGTATAAACTTCTCGCAAAGGAAATTCTGTTCCAGCTTCACATGATGATGTTCGGCTTGGGTTTGGTCTAGAGCAAAGCCCAAAGGTGATACCTCCTTCCCAAGTTTCGTCAGATGGGCTTCGATCGGCCTGGGACTACTGGATGGGGCCATCAAATCTTCTTTCTATATTAATTAATCAAGATCACTTGTATTTATAGACAATAATCACAACATTTAGTTTCCAACAACCATATTGGTCAACGGTCATATAACAGTCAAAACCCAATGGTCTTATTTTAATTATACTCATTTTATTAAATGAAATAGTTTTGTTGAGTATAAAATAAAAACACACACAAAGTTAGGAAAAAAAATTATTCAAAATTTCAGGTCGTTAAAATCCCTATACAATATAAGTTTCTAACTCCAACATGATGAGATAGAATTGGAGAAGGAAAGCTGTTACTACTTTTTCTTGTGATTAAATGGTAGATAATATCATATCTATTCAATATCACATTAAGAAATCTCAAAGTTAATAGAAAATTAATGTGAAAAATCATCAGAGAAATATTGAATTTAAATTTTTTGAGAAGGTATTTCATTGAATTTATCCATTTAAGAAAGTAATAATATTTATAAAGAAGGAAAAATAGAACCCTATGTATATTGGACACTTTAGGATTCTTGATATAGTAGGGACCATAGCTTATCCCTTGTCACTTCCACCCAAACCCTCTTAAGTTCATGATGTGTTCCAGTACCTACCTTGAGAATGTATACATTAGATCCTTCACAGGTACTAAATGTAGAGGTTGTATTAGTAGAGAATTATTTTTAATATGAAGAACAAACTATAGAATTCTTGTATCATAGAAACAATGTTCTACAAAATATGACTACTCACCTGGTTAACATTATCTATAGGAACCAGAAATTTTAATATTGTACTTGGGAACCATAGGATGTATTGAAAAAGAGATACCCTCATTTATTTATATTATAGTAATGGAATTTCAAGTTTCAAATTCACTTTAAGGGGGGTAGAATGTAACATGATGAGATATTAATGTGTATTTCTCTTCAAATAAATTCAATTTCTATGATATATTGGGATACACAAAAACCCAATTCTAAATAAACTATAATTTAGCATACCATTATAAAATGGCTGAAAAATTGGTAGCGTAAATAAGAATAACCAAATTTTAAAAATTATTAATAATTTTTTTAGATAAATAAAATATATTTATAAATAATTACTCAATTTTTAGTAAAATTTTTATGTGCTTTAAAAATATATTTTCTTTAAAAATGGACTTTATTTTTTCTCCTGAGAAAATAATATAATTAATTTTTTCCACTTTTAGAAATTTTTTGAAAAAATGAAAAATATTTTTGAAACCATCATGTCAAAATTATCTTAGAGTGAAATTTTGATAATTTTATGAAACAATAGATTATTCAATGAATATTGAAAATTATGATTTTTTATTGAAACATTGTTTCATTTAAAGAATTATCAAAGATTCATTTTGTTTTAAAATAATTTCAAAAAAGATTAGTTCTATTATTTTATTAATAATCTAATTAAGGTTATTTTAATCAATTTTATGTTTCATTTTTTAATACAATAGTTAAGAAAATATTTTTTAGGAAAACTGCTTCCCATCACATTTTGTGTCTTAAATTTTAAATTAAAATTTTCCACTTATGTGAATTAAATTTTGTAAAATGGAATAAATATTTTTAATTAGAAAGGTAAATATTGTTTAATGAGGTCATTTTTTTATAATTAACAGTATAAATTTTAAAAAATCAGTACTATGGTAAATGTTAAAGCAGGTTTGTCATGGTGGGGGGGGGGTAAGCCAAGAGATATGGGTGAGTTTTCTAAATAAACACGTATAAATACTGTTGGATGGAAATTTTTAAAACTTATCCTATCTCAAGTTTTAATATCCTTCCATTTGGAATCATTTTTATTGAGTGTGACTTTATTATATTTGTATCTTTTAGGAAATTTCAAGTGTGTCCTCTCCTCCTCTAATAAAAGGAAACCCCTCTTTTCTCTTGTTTACACCAAATTGAGCCATCTGGTTCGACCAAAACCAAAACAATTATCTAATAAACATACCTAAACATTAATTATATGTCATTTTTTTTAAATTCCATTCCATGTGTCATTTGTAAATGATCTAAAGGTGGATTATGAAAAAAGATGTAATCATCCTACTTGACCTCTTTCAATTTATTTATTCTTATACATCCTTCAATTCCATGGTAATCATTAAAAAATAGTAACTTCAATATCCTAATAATACTAAAATATTATCATGATTAATGTAAAACCATTAGTCACCATATTTTACATCATATGGGAAGCAAAATTATCACTTGTCCATACATATAAACAAACACCTCCACATAGAGATAATATTAAAAATCCATACGTATTTTTATATATGGTTATTATGAGGAATTTAATGTTATATATTATATTTATGAAATAGTTATGGTTTTATAATTATAATATCATTTCTACCTTCTGACATATTCATCCATTGGAAGATGATAACATCTCTTGACCCTATGTGTAGACTACCACCTCCATGACGCAATGTGATTTTTTTTATTAATTTTCACTTTGCATGGATGGTAATAAGGATATATAATAAATATTATATATATATATATGTATATATGATATAATAATTATTATTTAAAGGTGAATTATTATTTACCTTTCTTTCATTCCATCTGTCGAAAAGTGAAAAAAACATTCATGCGTACGTATGGCCTTTCATCTCTATGAACGATGTAATTTATTTTTCGTTCTCCAATGTCTATAGATGAATAATATATATATATATATATAATGTATATATTTTATATTTGTATCATAATTAACATTTTATATATGATGTAACCATGAAAAAATTACAAGTACCAGAACTACTGAATCGAAATTCTCATGAATAATGAAACATTTAACACCTCAAAACGATGTTTTTTATAATTATTTATTAATAAATGGATGTTGAAATGTTATAAGTATATAATATAATATATATTAAGTAAGTAAATGACTCTAGTATTTAATTATAATAAATTTACATTTATTATACAAGACGTTAGAGTTCTTTCAATGAAATTACAACTTGAGGTAATGGAATTATGTTACAATGAAATTGTTTATTACGATTGTATATGATTATGTTTTTTATGATGAAATTTTCAAAACTATCCCTGATGAATACCATGAATTTTATTATACAAATATTTATTTATTTGTATTACATGTATTTATTTACTTTTTACATCTTTAATAACTCATGTGGCCAAAATAATGTTTTAAAGGAAAACTAACTTTATTTCACTCTTTGCTTGAAAATACATTTTATTCCATATCCATGTTTTATAAAAATGATTTCATTATTTTTTTATATTATACTATGATTATTTAAATTCATTATTACCCCTAATTAATTTGTTTTACAAAATGGTTCTAATGGAACCTTCTTGTCATTTTATAAACAAGGTACCTTTTTCTTTTCACTAAAAACGTAAAAGGAATATTTGTTTTAATGTTCATGGAATGAATGGAATTTACCACTGTCATGACTATTGAAATATTTGTAGATCACTTTATAGGATTCCAGGGTTATTTTAAAATATTTTTTTTGCATAATAGTTTGTAATTTTATATTTTAAAGAAGTTATTCCAAAAATTAAAAGGGTATTTTCCTTAAGAAATATTCAAATTGATCATTTAGTGGAATTTTTATTTATGATTAAATCCTTTGTTGTTACTTATGATTTACTGGGGAAATTATCCAAGGATACTATCCTTATTCTTTCTCTATATGGTTTGTGATTATGATAATGAGATGTTTATTAAACTCATTTATTTTCCACAGGTTATGCTATGACGAATTGTTGAAATATTTCTAAAACCCATTTATTTTCCATGGGTTATGATATGTGATGAATAATTTAAGATATTGTGACACACATATTAATTGGTTATTATTATGTGGAGGGTGGGATTAAAAATTTTATATCCCTTCAATTCATTGGGTAAAGATGGATATCTCATGAGATAGTAAGGATTGTAATGGGGAGTGAATCCTAATCAGTAGTGGACTCTATCCACTATGATAGTCTTGGGAGTAAACCTTAAATAAGGATATGATGGAATGGGTATTGAACCTAATCTAGAATGGTATTAATGGAATTTATCTTTAACTAAGTAAATGATTTTCCATCCTTATTTTTATTCCACAAAAATTTGTCTTACACTAATGTTAGGATCTCATGGATCATGTTCTTTGATTCATTTTATGAATCATGTCATATAAAATTCCAATATTTATGATATAACTCAGGATTATGATCTATGATTTACTATTTATGAGTTTTTAAATATTAATATCATGTTATATTACCCTTATTCTCATTTTATGCTTATTTTATTATTGATATATCTCTTATTTACCCTTATGAAGCATATTTGGTTACCCTTTATTATGGTTATTTCCCCATGTTATGATTAATGGTTTTAAGTATGATATTTCTATGAAGGTTTCTAGTTATGAAAAACTTAGTGGGAGATAATTCAAGTCTCTGATGAACAAGTTGTTAATGTATCTAAGTTTCCAAATACACTAAATCTATATGATTATGACATGGATCATAATGTTATTTATTTAATATTCATCTAATAACATGTAATGTTCATGTATGAAACTAATGGGTCATTATGGAATGGAATATCATCTTCATGATTTGTAAATGAAAGACTCTCCTCACTAATAGAATTGAGTTTCTTCATACATGGTGTGAAGGAAAATGGGTGCTAGATTTCCCTCCCTCTAAGGATTCACTAGAGTGCCCCTTAACTGAGTTCACATGCACTAGTTAACTCCCCCCAGGGGCTATTAGCATGGTCATAGGTTATGTTCTTGTCCTCCACTTCTATAGGCCCCCGTGACTATGCTACTTGTTTGTTTGTTCTGTCTCTTTTTTAATAATTTTTCTCCTTTTTGATTTAAAATAGTTTGGGTCACTTCAAAAATCACTAATTGAATGACCCATATTATTATCCATATGTATTAAATTTTTATTTCAATAACTTCTTAGAAAAACCATGGATTGAGTACTCTTACCAAATAGTTACAACATTTCAAATTCTTGATGAGAAAAATGTATTATAATTACTAATATAATTACTCTTGAAATACAATAATAGTATTGATAGGTAAATCAAAGAAGATAAAGAAAAATTGACGAAGATGAGAAGATGCTTAAGGAATAAGAAGAGATATCCCATAATATGATCATGAATAGTAATAATTTAGATTCCCTTATGAATAACTCATTTTTATATCTTTATATAGGGAATGAAAAGGTATTCGAAAAATAGAAAATATAAGAGGTTCAAGTTGTTCAAGAGAAGGAAGATGAGTGTTTTCACTTTCATGATCTTTTCCAGAAGAAGAGGAATAATAGATTTCCATTTCACACTTATAGGAATAGGAAGAGAAAGTCATGATGGGTTTAATTCATGAAATAGTAGAGGATATAAAAAGTAAATTTGATTCTAAATATGAAACTAGATTTGAAGAGGTTCAAAAATTAGGAGTGGAGGAGTCTGAGTTCAGTGAATTTTATAATGTTTTAATGGAAAATACCTTATACTACTAAAAAATGCGAAATATCAATTGTTAAAATACTATGACCCATAAAATAA
Organism: Viscum album; assembly: GCA_963277665.1. Taxonomy (NCBI): domain Eukaryota; kingdom Viridiplantae; phylum Streptophyta; class Magnoliopsida; order Santalales; family Viscaceae; genus Viscum; species Viscum album. The sequence continues at coordinate 557,138,745 of OY728122.1, read as the reverse complement.
ATCAAATAGGGAAATAAATTTGAATAATTTTAAGAAGATTACATGGATATTTCAAAAAAAAATTGATGAAAAAACCTATGGTAATTGTATAAAAGGATCAAGATACAACTTGAATTCACTAAAAAATTATATAATTTGAGGTGTAAAATCTAAATAAAGTGGTATAGGGTGTATATTGTGTTGAGCTAGATGAAATTTAAAAATAATAATGAATTCAAACACTTGAAACAAAGGGATCTACTGCATAAATTTTAGGATCCATTATATCATGCAAGAAAAGGTAAAGAGTGTCAAAGATTAATAGGAAGAGTATGGGGATCATGGTAGAAATATCATCGAAGACCAAGATCCTAAATATTTTTCACTACTGAAATATATAAGTCTGTCATGGAACTAGAGGAGAATAGGGAATAAAAGCATTCAGTGAAAGAAGATTTCCAAAAGAGTGCTATACTATTTTTGGTAGAAGAACTTCGAACAGTATAAAGAGGGGAGAATATTACCAAAATGCTAATATTGGTAAAAAAAATTATAAAAAAAAATATAAATGATGTATTGGTGGATGGTGATCCTGTAGATCATGATAAAATCATCATTAAAAACAGCCTCTAAAATGAAGAATAGAGGAAAAACCTATTGAAAACCTCAAAAGTGTCAACTAATTCAAGAATAAATAGGTACTGGGTTAATATATCTAGAAGCACACATTATATTTTTACTTTTGTATTCATTATTAAAATTTTAAAAAAAAACTAGAATCTTCCATAAGAGGTTGAAAAGAAGTTTAAATTTAAGAGAAGTAGAACACTCAATCCATATTCACATAATTAAAAGACATGTTTTCAACCAAACTAGGTAACTATGAATCATAAACCTATCAAGTGACACTTGATAGGTAATATACCCACCCAACCCATTATCTTGGGGAAATATAGAGGTGACACTATCATTAAGTGAAGTTCCCATGATACTAAAGGCTAGATAAAACTATAAGGGATTAGTAAAACATTAGTGGTTAATTATACCTAAAGAAAAAATCTAACCTAACTAGATAAAATACAAACAACCAAAACAACTATTTGATGTATGAGTATCAAAAATTCAACTCAAATGAAAAACAACAAAGTAATAATATGATTATAACAATGAAAAAGTAAGTAAAAGAGACTATAGAAAACCAAATGATTTCTTGAAGTGGAAAGGAAAATGTGGTATCACTCCAACCACACTATGAGAGAAACTACAAGATATAAATAATAATGTGAGGAAGTATCATCATGATGATTCTATATAGATTAATAAGGCATTTTCTTTAAATTTATCCTTAAGAAAAACATTTATATAGGCACTAATGTGAATATGTACAATGTGAATGAACATACCCAAATGAATTTCCCCAAGAGTCTTCCCAAAACATGACACTTGCACTAGAAACAATTTATGTTAAAATTTATATAAAATAGATGGTGAGAAATTAAAAATATTTTAAGATAAAATATTGATCTAAATAACTTTGTACGTTCTTTGCTTCTACTTGACATACCTATCCAATTTATATCTTTCTCTCTAATACACAAACACACATTCATGTGGAATGAAAATACCAATAGTCATTAATAGTAATATTTCCTTCACTAAGCCATTACTTTGTGAAATACCCATGGGCCTCTAGTTAGGCACAAAGAACCATGAAAGCAATTATATGTTCTCATATAATGAAATATGAACATACATAAACAGTGTCTCCAAGACCTCATTTTTTAATCTTTTTAATAAAAAAACCTTTATAATTTTTTCAAGAAATCTTTGAAAAAATAATATTTTTCAAACCATTAAAATAAGTCTTCCACACTAGTCAATAATATTCATTTGAAACAAAAGACGTTTTTCATAGGAATAAGTTGTAATATAAAATTATAAGGAACCCAAGATTCTCAAACCAATATATAGAATGTTTTTTTTAAATTAGAACAAGAGATTTTATAAATCCATGCCCTTATATTCCAAAAAAAATGGAGAGATAAAGAATATACCCTTCTAAAGTCTATCACACCCCAGAGATAGAGATATAGAGAGAGATAAATAGGGAGGAAATTGAATACAACACCAAAAATAGGAATCCCAAAAATGTCCATAAAAAATAAAAGCAAGACATCCAAGCTCAACCTAAATTTTTAGATCCAAAACATATATAAAATAAGAATGAGAAGGCTACCAGTGGTAGTTTCTACAAAAAATGACATTAAAATCCATAAAAAAATGATAATATGTTCATTCATAACTCCTCAACCAAAAATCATCATGAAAAAAAACCAATTCAAAATTGTTTGACCATCAACACAACCTAGTTGAGACACCATGAACATGGTTCCTTCGATATGGAAATATACGAGAGGCACGTTATGGAAAACCCCCTTGTCCTGGTGTTCTACCCCAAACCATTTTATTCTAACCACATAATAAACCATGACGTTTTTTGTAACACCAATAGATTGAATAAATTGACCCTTTATTTATGTATATTAAGTTTTTAATGAAATTGGATTAATTTTGGGAGGGTTTGGGGTAGTTTTGAGAAGTTTTTGACGATTTTATGGCGGTGTATGGTTTGAGAACGGTTATTAGAAACCATGCAACACCTCTATGAAACTGTGAAACACCTCCAAGAAATAGTGAAAGGTGAAATAATGGGATCATAGTCGGTTAATGGTTAGGCACATGTTAGTTCCAAACCGTTTGGTCACCTTGGAGTAACTATGTATGTTATGGATAGAGGTAGAAGCAGAGTTGGTGTATGGGTTTTCTAACATTGCAAGAAAACCATGTGAGGGCCTAAACCATGAAAAAAATAAAAATTCAGTCCTTATTTTGTGGATAAAATCTGGTTTATCACCTTAATGCCTCTTTTTTAACTTAGTTTGACCCTATCACAATTTTGACTCCTCCCAAAGGCTGTAGAGACCCTTCCCTTTGACCAGGGAGTGATCCGTTGGCATTTATTCATTCATTAAAGGCCGGATTCCTTGGTAATTCTCTATTCTGGGTTGTTTTCTATAGATATATTCTCATTCCATCACTTGGATTCATAGATATGATCCATCGATGATATATATATGTTAGTTGATTCCAATAATGATTATATATGTTTGTGTTGATGTTAGGGAAAAATATATAAGATTGGTTATTGGAGTTTCAGTCTGGTTTTTTTAAGAATTTGTTCCGTTATTCATTTTTGTCTATGATTTCGAGGTAGGTGTATTCAATAACAAATCCTATTATTATAATGTGAAGGTTTAGTTTAATTTTTTTTATTTTCTTTAAATTTATTATGAAATTGATGTGTAAATATTAGTAGATACTCTCTTTAGTGATGGTCTAGAAAATGGCATATTTTTTTGTTATGAATAGTGATTTGTTTCATTATATTAAAATGATGTTTTAAAATGTGACTTGGTTTAGATTCATGGAAATATATTTATAGAAATATTTTCAATAAAACAACTATTATATAGAAATTTTTGGAAATGATTGGTTTGGAATGGAATTTGTATTACTTGGTTGGTGTGTGTTCATTTTCATTGACATGATCCTGTAGAAGGGGAATTCACCATTAGGGCACTTGGTATATTGTTACCTTTTGATGACGTGGTAGATCAATGAGATATTACCCACGAGTATACAACTTTCTCCTGAAAATGCATGTGTGGTTCTTCGGAATAGTGGAACTAAGTAATGGGTGTTCCAATGGACTGAGTAATGGTTTAAAGTAATTATTTGGTTTTCTTCCATGGAAATGGATTTTCATTAGAAAAATTTTTTTGTATAAAAACTGTTTTTGTTATAATTGATTTAGATTTTATATAAATTATTTTAAATAAATTTATATAAATAATTTTATATAAATGTTCTAACATGTTCTATCCTAGTGGCATGAGTAGGGAAGTCATTTGGGGAAAACCTATTGAGTTTTATAGTCACCCCCTACTTGGGAACATTGATGTGTTTGAAAATATCTTTTATTGAGACACATGTAAAGGTAAGGTATCTCATTTATTTAGTGATTCATTATGATAAATTTGGCATGGATTGTGGATTTTGAGCTTGGAGCATATTGTGAGCTCTTCAGTTATGTCTTTAGTGACTTTACACTTTTTTGGTTTTTTCTTCCACTTTATAAGAAGATGTTGGTTTTTATGTCCACTTGTACTCTGATCTGGTTCATGGTTTTGTTTTTGTTTTTAGTTGGTATTAATTTTAGTTTTATTACATTTTTTATCATGTATAATATAGTAGTCTTTGGTTATGGATATCTTCATTTATTTTTTTTTTATTTTGAAAGGGAAAATCTCCTCCCAATTTTTAATGAATCCCTTGTTATTTATTGACAACCTCTAATGTCTTGGGGATGTCACCTATGGAAAAGTAAAATCCAACTTCATTCTCAATCCTATGAGGATAGTAAGGATGTTATAAATTGTGTCCATATTGGTCAATCTAAGTATATTGTGAGACAAATGGTATTGGTTTTTTAGAACTGGAGTGGGAAAATCATTCTTGATTAGTCCTTGAGTTGGGTTGGTACAAGGAGTATGATCATTAAAACATTAAATGTAGAGAGTAAAAAGGTGTAGTTATCCTATTTATGCTAAACATCATGTTACCAGGGAGTTGGGTACAAAAGTGTTTTGAGACACTTACAGGAGTTATAACCTAATCGTCATGGGTTTAACAGATGATAAGAGCATGACATTCATTGATATACATGAATTCCCACTAGGGGTTTATATTTCACTCTGTGTAATGATTTATAATTTGGTTAAGAATTATTATTTATGAAAAGTGTTGATTTTTTTTCAAATAAAATATTTTGAAAAATCATGGTATAGGCATTGAGAAAATTGTTTTATTTTCAAAGAGATTGATGTAATTTTCAAAAATGGGTTCAAAGTCGAAAATATGAGTTTTGGAAAGCCTTTTTGTGGTCACGATAATGTGATAAATTTGAAATTGCTAATCCTTAAATTTATAGAGAGAGAGAGAGACATAATGGTGTTTTTCTTGGTTATAGAAAATGGAACCGAGTAGGCGTAGAAAAACCTACTGGAAGATGTTGCTAATAATGTGGTTGCACCTCAGCCACAAGTGAACCAACAGCTCATTCTGGGTATAGTTCAATCCTTTTAGGTTATGGATTGGGGGAACTGAAGGGATGCACCATGGAATGTGGATTATTCTGTTTGGTTATTTAATTAGAATCCACCTATCTTTTCCAGTGAGTCAAAACTAGAGAAAAACGATGTATGGTCAAATAGGATGATTTGAATCATTGATTTCCTAGGAACACAATCTGATTTGAAATTCAATTTAAAAAAATACATGATGGAGGATCTAGCACTCCAGTGGTGTGATTTAGAAATTCAAGATAAATTTGAACAACGCATTTCATGGGAGTATTTAAAATAATTATTCAAGAAAAAATTATATCCTCATAGGTTCAAAATTTCTAGAATGGAATAATTTTTCATTTTGAAGTAGGAGAATCACTTATTGATAGAGTATACAAATAAATTTTTTAATTTAGTCCATTTTGCACAAAATTTTGGTACTAGTGCATCCCTGATGGGAAATTATTTTGAATCAGGGTTGAAGCTAGAGATTTTCCAAAATATTTCCATATTTTGTATAAAAAATTATAAATACATGGTCAATAGAGCATTGGGGGATAAAAGGGACATCTCAGGAATTTCGGGTGGAGGAAGAAAGTTTATACCTATGGTAAATGGTGAGAAATCTATTGTTGGGTACAAGAATAAGTGTGACATCTATTTACAAGGTTGTGGAAGGAATTCATATTAGATGGTTGGATTGATGAATCTTCCTCCAAAACCAAAGGTTAAACATGGATGTTTTCAATGTGGTTCATTTGACCATATGAAATAATATTGTATGACACCACATAGAGAATTCCAAAATTTCAATATGACAGGGAATCTTCAGTGATATAGTCACAGTGCACCATGGAAGGGTGTTCGGGACACGTCTCAAGGTTAACAGATGTTGTATGCTTTGAAAAGATGAGTGCAGAAGAACAATTCAAACTTGTAGGAATAAGCTGGACATGGTGATTCTAGGAATACCATGACTCCTTACAAGTGAAATCTTAATAGGGAAATAAAGATAAAAGTGCAGCGAGTAAGTAACTGTATAGAGGTTAGTAAGTGATTGTGGATAGTCAATCTAGACCTTAGACGATGAGAGGATTTCTTCTTTTGAACTATAACCTTATTCAATATTTGTTTTATTTGGTTTCCTCACATACATTTATTTCTTCCCATGTTATTGATCTTATGGGTTTTCATGTAGAGATGATTCCTTCTATTTTGAAACCTCAAAATCCTCTTGTACAAAGAGAATATCGAGCCATTATGTGCAAATCATGTTCTATAAAAATTGATGGAGCATTATTACATTGGTATTTATTTTGAGATTGAGATGGATGTCTATGATATAATCCTTGGTATGTATTTAGAAACCATATTTAATTCTCAAAAGTACTATTATACCTGATGGGTTAGTTTTATGACTGATGGTGTAATAAATTATCTCTTTAAAGGAGAATGGAATGTGAGGGTAGGTGAAATATGCTTGTTAGATCTTGAAGTTGGAATAATATCATACCAGCAGGCAACTTAAAATTTGGAATCTATGGATAAGATAATTTTTTTTTGTTTTCCAAAAATTAATGATTAGTTTATAGATTTTTCCCCAATACTTTTGTAGGATTTCTAACCACAATAGAAGTGGAATTTATGATTGATCACTTATAATGGACCAGTCTTATATCACTTCTATAATATCAGATGGAACGAATAGAATTAATGGAATTGAATTTCAAGTTGTAGGATTTGGAAATAAAAGGGTCCATTTGGCAGAGAATGTCTACATGGGCAGCACCAGTCATGTTTGTGAAAAAATCATATGTAAGTATTAGGCTTTGTTTGGATTATTTTAATATTCACCAAGTTAAAATGAAGAATCGGTATCCACTTCAACAAATTGATGATCTATTTGATCAATTCCTGGGATCAAAGTGATTCTTAAAAATTGGTCAGTGACCTAAATATCACCAATTGCATGTTTAGAAGGAAGATATTCTGAAGAGAGATTTCAGAATTAGATATGGCTATTACGATTATGTTGTTATGACTTTTAGTAATTACCTATTCTTGTTTGAAAATTAGAGTAGATATCAATGGATTTAGTGACAGGTATCCCAAGGATGGTTTGGAAACACAATTCCAAATTGGTGATAGTGGATCTGTTAACAAAGTCCACCCATTTAAACCCTATTCCTGAATCTCGTATAGTGGAGGACTTGTCAAAAATCTATATCCAAGAAGTTATAAAGAGGAATGGCATACCTATTTCAATAGTATCATGATGTGGTCTGGGTTTTACTTATTATTTTCTAGAAATACTTAAATAAATCCCTTAGAAATCGTTTGACCATGGGAATAGTGTATAGTCCATAGATTGATGGACAATCCAAATGGATGATACACACATTGGAAGACATGATTTGGGCTTGTGTAATGGATTTTAGTGCCTCATTAGAGGAGAAAAAATCATTAGTCGATTTATCATATAACACTAGTTTTCAAGGCTCAATACATATGTCTCCTTTTGAACAATTGTATGGGTATCCTTATCATTCTTGTAATGACCCCCTCCTCACAAAGTGTACCCCTCCTAGGCCGGAAATGTGAGAAGGGAGATAATGACCCCCAAGTCCCGCCTCCATTAGGCCTCGGGTTGGCGACTAGCACCGAGGGTATAGTAACCACACAAATAGGAGGCATTACCCTCTTAGAGAACTCATGAAGAAGAGAGAGATAAGATAGACACTAACCAACTCTAACTCAGAACTGAAATATAAAAGAAAACCTAAGTTCACATATGTAATGTCATGAAAAACTACTACAACTAAAAGTACCCAAAAGAAATTAAAAAAAAGTAGCAACCACAAGATCGAATAGCTCCTGAAACCGCAAGCTAATAGAAACCAACTTGATCTTCAACCTGCTCCAAGTGACCTGAAAAATAGCATATATATACATAGGGTGAGTATAATAGTATACTAAACATGATCCTCCTTGAAGCCTCTCATGAAAAAGTAAAGGAAGCATGCTATCACATAGTGAACAAAAAGTGAAACTAACTCATCACCTAAACATGTATACTAAGTTCCCAACCTCACCATGGATACTCTCAACAAGTAACACATACAAGAGTATATAATATAATAAAGAATATCAAGGGTACCCCGATACTAGTTCCCCACTCGTTTGCTGCTTTTCCCCAATGTCGCACGTCCTAAGAATCTCTCTCCAAAAAGGCTTTCCCGCAGACACCTGGGCGAAGCACCACAACATGCACCATGTACAAGAAAACCACCACGTGCACATAAGTAAATTTACCAGGTAGTTTATGGGAGCCACCATAGCCCAGATAATGTGTATCATATGTTGAGTATTATAACTCAAGCCATTAGAGCCCATACATCGAGTAAATATCCTCAAACCATCACAGCCTATACACATTACACCTATAGTAGTCTATAGGAAACTATATCCAGAATATATGTGTGTGAATAAACACATGTAATTTCCACCCTCTACACACATATATGGGGAATACTAACTGCAATGCCTACAGGCACAAGTAACTACTAAGAGAAGAGAGCGGGGAAAAAGGGGGTAGTCAGCCATTCATCCTCCCACCGGAATGTTGGGGAAAACACCCCCTAGGGCTCATAATCCCCAGGGTGTCAGCTGCCCTTACTGACAGGGTGTAGTAGTGTATAGAAACACAAAAAGTACAGGATATACTATATCTCACAACAACACTATGGACATAACCTAGTCTTAGACTCAAATGTAGCTAACGTCTCTCGAAATCTGGCTGATACTTCTAAGATTAGGTATCCTATAAGCACACAACCATTTGAATAGCTTTAATACATTATTTCATTCCCTTTTTATCAGTTTCAATTTACATTAATTAATTCTTTAAACATTAATTAACCAGTACAAATTCCACATTATGGTTTATTAGCATCACACCCAAAGTACACTATCCCTTTAAAATTACAACCTCATTATTATGTTGTAGCAACTCCAACCCCAAGGGTTAACAACATTTATTTACAAAATTACTTTCCCATATTACCAGGCTTTCTAGAAAAACATTCTACATTACTAAACACAAGGGGGCTCAACACGGTGAGTATATGTACTACCCATCGTGTCTTTGGATCCTATAGGAAGTGCGTAGACCCATCCTCCCTTGTGAAGCTAAACATGGAAATCACGTCGCATACCCCATGCATCTTCACCTATTTCAGAAGAAGGGTAAGAAAGACCAGCTACCTTGAGTAGTGGGGAAAAGTAAAGCAGTTAATCAACCAATAAGAAACATCAAGCATCCATCAATCACATCCATCCTGTTCCATCATCCCTGGTGTCCTCCCCAACACCCACATGCATAAATTGATGCATATCACCACTCTAGGAATCATCTGCTACCACAACCAAAAGGCCTCCATTCCCCCACATATCACAACACTCATCCAGGATCACATCACAACAAAAGCAGTAGGAAAAAAAACATTTTAATAGTTGGTCTCTTGGCCCTTTAATAAAAAATAGGGTAAATTAGAACCCTACAAGGAGTTATCTTTTATCGATCAATCAGTTCTTTAATCTATATTATATTAACCGATTATTATTCTTACATTACAAATTTAGTAAACCTAATCAGTAATCTATCATAAATAATTAAACATGATTACTGCACCATTTTGATTAATATCAAATTACAACAAGAAGGAAAATATTCATTTACATTCCTCTTTATCTTTATCCAACCCATTATCAATTAATTCTGGCTTTACATTCTTAATTTCCATCAAGAAAGAAATGATAAGCACAACTATCATTGATATCACCCTATCCAGCAAAAAAGAGGCAATAACATATGACCGATATCAATTTTCTTATCAGGTTCAAATATTTATTAGGTAAATTACAATATGATCCAGTGGGATAAAACATACTAACAATATAGTTTCATGTAATAGAAAAGAGAAGAAATTAATCCCCTACCTCAAATAGTTCTTGACATTCTTTATACGAGCACAATCCGCACAACGGGTCACGATCCTCCTCTCGCGAAAACTGCATCCCCCAATGGATTCCACGGTATGATTTCACCAACTGAAACCCAAGGAAACTCTATTAGAATCATGGATATTACATGTTATAATATGTAAATGAGAAATTGGAGAAGATGAAACCCAAAAGAACAATGATAAAACATAACTTATATCGAAGATTGATCGATACAACTTGGTTACATAAAAACAGAGCGGAACCAATCCGAGGAGGAAACTTTGATTGTGCAACTTCTATGAGATTAAATGGCATGTTTGAGCGTCTCAAACCCGATGACAAGAAGAAAGAATTAGGGAGGAAGATATCTTGTCCCTTTAGAAGATTTAACAGGGTGACGGTTTAGGATATTCTTAATTTCCCATTAAAAGTGGATTACATTAAACTACGTGGTTTGACAAAGTAAAAACATCCCGAGCCATAGGAATAATTAATATAGGATTAAGGCCATATAATTGGCCTTAGAGTCCTTAAAAAGAGGCTTTAAATGCATTTTACGTCAAATGAAACATCAAAGGGGCGAAACTGTAGGAAGCTGGAAACACTATTCAGGAACCTCACCATTGAAACCTAACCGTTGAAACCTCACCGTTCTAGAAACACTGTTCATGAACCTCCAGCGTTGAAGCCACACTGTTGGAACCTAAATATTCTAGAAACACTATTCATGAACCTCACAGTGAGAACCTCACCATTCTGGAAACCCTGTTTATAAACCTCACCATTGGAACCTCACCATTCTGGATACCCTATTCAAGAACCACACTGTTGAAACCTAACCATTAGAACCTCACTGTTCTAGAAACACTGTTCATGAACCTCACCATTGGAACCTCACCATTCTTGAAACAATGTTCATGAACCTCACCGTTGGAACCTCACCATTCTGGAAACACTATTCATGAACCTTGCCGTTGGAACCTAACCGTTTTGGAAGCACTGTTCATGAACCTCACCATTGAAACCTCACCATTGGAACCTCACCGTTTTGGAAACAATGTTCATGAACCTCACCATTGGAACCTCACCATTCTGGAAACACTTTTCACATAAGGTTACCGATGCACTTTTCTAAACTGTCTACCATTGGAACTGTTCGTTGAGGGTCCTCGATGGTACTGTTCACAGAAAGGGAAAATTGGAAAAGTGTTGGGGATAAGTCACCTCGACCTCCTGGAACACCTCAAACACCATATTTTCACAAAGAAATGGGTCGTAGAGGTCTAGGTCCTTACATCAGATACCTCTAAAAATATTCTCATCCCCAAGAATTCAAAACCCACCTAAAGTGAAAATGAAATGGGGTCCGAATGACCACCCATCGAGATACTTCTCAAAAGAGAGCAATCCATAAAAGAAAAAAAAATGAATCCATCTCATAAACATGAAGGGTTTATTACCCCAAAGGCTACATCGATACATGAAAAATGTTAAACATCAAACAACTCTTGGTACTGAGCATGTATCTCTAACTCATGTTCCCAGGTACTCCCCTACATGCCACCGTGTCGCCACAAGACAAGAACCAAGGGGATAAAATGCCTGCATAACACCTTCTACTCGCGGTCTTGGATCTCCACAGGTCGCTCCTCAAAGGTTTCATCATCATCAACATCGATCAATCCCCAATCGATGACGTGAGAGTCATCATGAAGATAACAACAGAGCTGTGATACATGGAAGAAATCATGTATCCAACTCATCTGTGGGGGAAGTGTTAATCGATACGCCCTAACTCCAACATGATCTAACACCTCGAAAGTCCCAACAAAGCGGGGAGAAATCTAACTCCCATGACCAAACCTTCGCATCCCACAATGGGGAGTCACCTTTAGAATGACATGATCACTAAGATTAAACTCTAAGGGTATCCTCCTTTGATCATCATATGATTTCTGACGATCTTACACTGTCTTCATCCTCTCACGAATCACCCAAACCATCTCTATTGTAATCTGCACTAGTTCTAGTCTGAGAATTGCTTACTCTATGACCCCAGTCCAACACAACAGAGAATGGAAAGGTCGGCCATACAAGGCTTCAAATGGTGCCATACCAATGGTGGAGTGAAAACTATTATTATAAGTGAAATACACCAAGGGTAAGTGCCTCATCTATGAACCACCAAAATCAAGGACACAAGAGTGTAACTGGTCTTCAAGAGTATGGATGGTTCACTCTATCTGACCATCCGTTTGAGGATGAAAAGTAGTGTTAAGGCAGAGCTGAGAACCAAAAGCATTCTGGAGACATCTCCACACTCTAGAAGTAAAGTGGGGATCCCAGTCAGAAATGATCGTCCTTGGGACTCCATAAAATCTCCCCACCTCCTATAGATACTGCCTCAACAAAACTTCCACTAAGATTGACTCCTTGATTCTTAAAAAGTGGGATGATTTTTTTAAGAAATCCACTACCACCCAAATAGCATCATGTCCTCCAGGAGCTCGAGGTAAACGAGTAACAAATTCCATTGAGATCCCCTCACACTGCCACTGAGGAATCTCTAATGGCTGGAGCAGACCACTAGGAACACGGTGCTTGACCTTCACCATCTGGCAGACCAAACATCAAGACACAAATTTTGCAACCGTACGCTTCATCCCAGGCCACCAAAACTGGCTCCTCAAGGCTCAATACATCTTTTTCATGCCAGGATGCACTGCTAAAGGAAAACTATGAAACTCTCTGAGAACTATCTCGTGCATTGTCAAAGGAACAAAAAGTCTTCTATGATACAACACTCAGTGTTGTTCATCCTCAGACCACCCATCAGGGGCCTCACCACAAGCAACTCGGTCTCTCCAGACCTCTACCTCTAGTTCCCCGAAATGGGAATCTTCCTGTAACACCCGAGAATTTTATAAGAAATATTTTGTTTTTATGTTATATAAATAATCAAAGGAATCTTTCACTAAACACAACACTATCTTGGATTACTTTACATGCAATCATGACCTTCCTTGATAGCTTGCGTCGTACGCAATACCGAGTTTCACTAAACAACGATATGCTATTAAAATATTATTAAAACTAGCCATTATGAATAGTAATAACCACTTTTTTGAAATATTGTAAATTTTATTTTTCAAAATGGACTTCATTTTTGGATTCAGAATATCGAAATTAGCCTAAGGTGAAATTTTGGTATTTTTCAAGGAACTTTCAATTTTTGATGAATAGTAAAAACACTAGGTTACTATTTAAAAACCGACTTTTTATTTAAATAATTATTTATTTTATTTAAACTTATTTTAGGTCAAAATTGATACATAATACCGATATAAGTTCAATGTAATTCATTGGAGTAATTTTATAATAATTTTAGATATATAAAAAGTTTATTGAACTTTTCACCGTCTTTTACCCACCTCCTAGGAGAATTTGCAAATTTACATAAATCTTAATTTTACCACTTCTGTGAGTGGAATTTCAAAAATCTAAGAGACACGGTTGATCTCAGTAAGTAAAATGTGGTTCAATGAGATGATATTTTTTGGTGAATAGTAACTTTTTACCTTTTTTTACCACGATTAAAAGTAAATAGGGAAATTAAGGGTAAAAATGTTATTATTATTATTCTAAAACATGTCCTAATTCTGTTGGATAAGTTTAATTAGACCAAAAACAACCTTAGGAATAAAATATGACCATTTAGGCCCACTTGGATTAGATTAGGACATTTATTATTAATTTATTTAAAGAGGGGTTAAAATAGTTAAAATCAATGTTTAATAAGTAAATAATTTTTAATATAGGGTTATACATAAGATGAATTCGACTATAAATATTCATTAAAAAGATAAAACGATTTCATACATAATGATATTTTATTTGTAATTTTTAGACATTAAATAATTTAATTTATTTATGACACAATGATGATGAAGTAATTATCTTATTAATGAAATATTGACATAATTAATGTTATAAATACCCAAATAAATGTATTTTGAGAATTTTTATGAATTAAAATAATTTTATATGTTAATATGAAATTTTATAATTGATTTAATTCACTTTGTTCGAACTTATATATCTGTTATGATTTTCACAAAAATCAATTACTAAATAGTGTCAAAATTGACATAAAATAGTTTTTAAAACAAATGTTATATTATTAATTGTTATTTTATTCCTAAAAATCTAAGGTTCGGCCAAATGACTTAAATAAGGTTATATATATTAATAATAAACAACTTGGGGTTCGTTTGGCTTGTTATAGTAAGTTTATTAACTTTATAGTGTAAGAAAACAAGAAGACACGGTAAAAGTAAAATTATTTAACTTAAAGTTAAATCTAAATGATAAGGTACAAATAGGAACCTAAACTTGTATAAATTCTATTGGATGAGAGGATTTCGACCCATCCCCACCTTAGCTTCAAAATAAATCAATTTGGAGCTATTTAAAACCGAATATGACTTTATAATAAAATAATAATTTTTGTTTTTCCAAAGGTGCCCATCTCCTCCCTTATAAAAGGGAACCTCCTCCCTCTCTTCCTCACACCACTTTGAGCCATCAAGCTCGGCCAAACCCTGCCAATTTCTCCTCTACACTTCCCTAGAAACATCATAGAGGTCTTGGTATTCTTCAAAGACCAATTTTAGTGCCCTAAAAGGAGGTCTCAAAGAAGCGCTTCAAAGAAGAGGTAATGTCCGTTACCGATTCTTTCAACTTTATTTCTTCTTCCACTTCTTCTTATTTAGTTGTTTCATTATGAATAAATAACATCAGTATCACTCATATACTGATATGTTATTATAAGTATGAAACAACCCTATTTCACCATCTATCCATCCTATGGAAAATGAAATCACCGCGCATACGTACGTACGGAATACCGTCTCCACGCCGTGGTGTAATCTATTTTCCACCACCAGCTTAATTGGATGAGTATAATGGTGTAAAGAATGAATATATATGATTATTATAAAGTATTATTGATTCTGAAATAGTATACATACACTCCAATACAATTCCACGGTCATGGGAACGATATCATCGCTCGTGCGTACGTACGGAATACCGTCTCCACGATGTGATGCGACTCGTTCTACAAGATTTTCATTTCATAATGATTACATAAATGAATTGAGTGAATAAATATGATATATATTACACTAATACCATTCTGGAAATTAGGTATCTATAACCTAAAAATAATAATAATAATTTCTTCGACAAAACATGCTTAAGAACAAAAAGCAATAAACACCTAAATAACAAGTAACAATGAAATATTACTAATAAGAAGCTAAGAATATGTCCATATATGATATAATAAAAATAAATATGATTCTGGAATAAGTAAATAACATTATTTAAATAATTATACAGGAGGTTCAGACACTTACGATGAAAATCAGACCTAAGGTAAAGGAAAATATCACAATCTCATTTTTTTATCTGAGATTGTTTTTACTTTGGAATTTACTGGGGTGTATTTTATCATCCAAATCCCTGTTTCCTTAATATTTGATATTATTTACATCCACCTACAATTGTTTAAATCCATTTTTTCCCTTTATTGAGTTTTTAGTAAAAGATATAAAAGGAATATTTTGTCATTTTTCGTACGAGGTACTTTTTGACTTTTCCAACAAAAGTACGAGAAGATTGTTTTTTTTACTTATACAACATGAATGGATTTTTAAAACATTATTTCCAAGAATATTCATTTACAAGTTTTCATGTTTATTTTTAATCAAATTCTTTTAGTTTAGAATTGTATGACATGTTAAGAAAGGAAATGTGTTTTTGAAGTAGAAATGATATTTTCTTCAAGAATGGAGTTCAAGTGTTTTATCAAAATTATTTTCCATATAAGATAATATAGGGTTCTGTTTATATCCTTATTATTACATTGATTTTATTATGTTGTGATGGAATTATTATTATGATTTCCTTTTTCTTATATGAATTGTTTTATGATGTCACGATGTTTAAGAATCCCATTTTTATTACATGGGTTATGCTATGATGTATGGTTTATGATTTTGTGGCACACATAAGAATGGTATCATTATGAGATGGGTGGGCCCTATATCTCCCTCCAATTCATTGGGTAAAGGTTTTATATCTCATGAGATAGACATGGCTGGAACGGCAGGTTAAACCGGTTCAGTGAAACCGGACTGAAACGAGGAGTGAACTCGGTTCAGAAATGGACTTTGTCCACTAAGATAGTCTTGGAAATGAGTCTTGACTAATAAGAAATTATTATCTATGATTATGTGTGTATACCAAAAAGATTCATGTTTTAAGTTATGATTATTGTGATTACATTTCACTACCATGATTTATCCCATGTAATAAAATTATGATCTCTTTTGCAGGGTAAGATATCCAAATTGTTATGTTCTTATGAATATGATGTGATTGATATTTCCTTTGTTTACCCTTACTGAGCATTTGAGATCACCCTTTTGTATGTTTTCTTTCCCCAGGTCAGGAAGAATGTTATTAAGTAAGATATGCCAAAAGGGACTATAGATATGATGAAATAAATGGGAGACAGTGTAGATGCTTTATGAACCAGTTGTTTATGTTTCCCAGTTTCTAAAGACACTATACCTATACGATCCTTTCATGGTTTTGTTATATGTTGTAATAAGTGTGCTTCAATCTTGAAGTATTAACAATATATGTAAAGTATGGGTTGATATAGTTGGTATCAGAGGAAAAGGAGGTAGGAATGTATCTGATCCATGGGAACTCTCACATGTGAGCGTTGGACGAAGCATGGCTCTCTGCCCAAAGGTTTCATGAGGAAATGGATGCCACTGGGGATGGTGGTGTGTCCCCCCAAGGGGGTGTAGCCACCCATGGAGTGCCCTGATAGGTATCAATTATAGTCCACTGGAAGTAATTCCAGACTGTTATTGTTGGTATCAGAGGAAAGGTATAGTCAACCTTTGGAAACTAGGATGTGAAAGCCTTAGTAAGAATCCTAAGGATAAGTCTAAGAATAGAACACAATCTTAGTGTTTTAGAAATGGCCATGAATAACCTATGATAAGACCTTAAGTGTGAAGTTTTATTCTTGATTATCTGGTTTTCCTATTATAATTAGTGTTGCCCATAGTATTCTTCTTGGTTTTAGTCAATGGATGGAACCCGAATGAACCGTGTTAATGCAGAATGCGACGGGCAATGCAATGATTGTCCCCCTGAGCAACCAAACATTATGGGAGATAGAATGAAAAATCTTATATCCATGCTCACACAACTGTCTCAAGCTATGAATCATGCATGACTTCCAAACGAGCAAAGGAAGGAGCAACATTCTGTTGAATCCTTCATGAGACAACGCCCACCTTCATTCAGCGGGTATACTAATCCATTAGTTTCTGAACAATGGATCAGTACTACTGAAAAGATATTTTCAGTTCTTCAATGTTATGAACATGATAAAGTCATCTTAGCAGTGTATCGTTTGGAAGGTGATGTTGATCAACGGTGGAATCTTATCAAGAATACGAGGCCAAGAGATGAAATTGGGTCCATGGAATGGGACAAGTTCGGGAACTTATTTTTCAATAATTACATCCCTCGTATTCTCCGAACAAAGATGGAGAAAAAGTTTCTTGAACTAAAGAAAATGGATGATGAATCTGTTGGTACCTATGAAGAAAATTTTACAAGACTTGCAAGGTACGCTTCTGGTATTATTATCCAACCTGAGAGTAATATCGATCGATTCTTTAGTGGCTTAAAACCAAGTCTTCGAAGGGAGTTAGCCATAAGGGACTTCAATTGCTATGAGGAAATCTTTCGATGTGCTCTCAAAGTAGAGATGGATATTAGAGTAACCCATCAGTCATATGGGTTTGATAAGAAGAGGAAAATGGAATTCAAAGGAAAATCTAAAGAGCACACTGAAAAGAAGATGAGTTTTCCCTTATTCTCAAAGTGTGGAAAGAAACATGGCGGGAGTTGTATTAAAGGGACAAGTAAATGTTTCAAATGTGGAAAGGAAGGTCAACGGGAATTTGAATGCTGCAATGATGGGAAGAAGATGTCTAGTGATGCGAACAAAGAAAAGGCTACACAGAGTGCATCTCCTACACTTCAATGTTACAAGTGCAAGGAAATGGGGGCATTATGCCAATCAATTCCCTAATCCAAGGATTGTTGATGATGATCGACGTCAACAAACTCTTAAGGATAAAGACAAAGGAAATTCACATGCAATTTCTATCAGCGATGTGTAATACGATAATGAAGTGGTGAAAGGTACACTTACCATCCAATCTAATGTAGCAAATGTTTTATTTGATTCTGGATCCACCCACTCCTTTATTTCTGAATAATTTCTAAGGGTATCACTGTATTACCTCAACAATTAGATATTGAGTTAGCTTTGAAAACCCCTAATGGCACAACAGTCGCATCAAAAGTTTATAATTCTTCTCCGATTGAAGTTTGTGGGAAAGTGCTTCATACAAATCTTGTGATCCTTCCTATAGTGTAATTTGATGTGATTATTGGCATGGATTGGCTTTATCTATATGGATCTCATATCAATTGCCAAAGAAGGGAAGTCACATTTCATATTCCAGATCAATCTTTGATTGTCTATCGATGCAAGGATGAACATAACCTTAAAGTGGAAATTTCTTCCATCTTATGGGTCTTCATTCTACTAAATGAAGGTTATTTATCTCAAATGGTTGGTGAGAAACTCATGATTAAAAATATGACTATTTTATAGGAGTTTGATGATGTCTTTTTGGGGGAATTGTCGGGTCTTCCACCAAATCGTGAAGTTGAGTTTTCAATAGATCTCGTAACGGGTGATTTACCTATTTGAAAGACACCTTATAGAATGGCCCCAATTGATTTGTAGGAATTGAAGAAGCAACTCCAAGAGAATCTTGATAAGGGGTTCATACGCCCTAGTGCATCACCTTGGGAAGCACCTATTCTGTTTGTTAAAAAGAAAGATGGATCAATGAGACTCTACATTGATTATCAAGAACCTAACAAGATCACTATCAAGAACAAATATCCTCACCCGCGCATTGATGAATAATTTGACCAACTACGCGGAGCTCAACACTTTTCCAAGATTGATCTTTTTTCAGGGTATCATCAATTAAGGGTCAAAATGGAGGATATACCAAAGACGGATTTCCGTACATGGTATGGACACTATGAATTTATAGTGATTCCATTTTGTCTTACTAATGCCCCTGCTATCTTCATGGATCTAATGAATAGAGTCTTTAGAGACTATCTTGATCAGTTTTTGGTAGTCTTTATAGAAGATATTCTTGTATATTCAAAGAGAAAGGAAGACCATGAAGATCACTTGATAATTATATTGAAGACCCTGAGAAAGGATGAGCTTTATGCCAAATTTACCACGTGTGAATTTTGGCTTCAAAAGGTTTCATTTTTGGGTCACATAATCTCAAAAGAGGGGATATCTGTGGATCCAGAAAAAACAGAGGTTATCGAAAGATGGTCGAGACCAACAACAGTAACTGAGATCTGAAGTTTTCTTGGTTTGGATGGATATTACTGATGTTTTGTGAAAGATTTTTCACGATTATCTAATCCACTCACCAGGTTGACTCGAAAAGGAGTTAAGTTCGTGTGGATGGAGGAATGCGAAGAGAATTTCAAGGAGTTGAAAAGAAGGTTATCCAGTGCACCTATACTCACACTTCCTTGTAGTAGAGAAAGGTATGTGATCTACAGTGATGCATCCAAGAAGGGATTGGGGTGTGTTCTTATGCAAAATGATATGATGATAGCTTATGCCTCATGACAGTTGAAAATCCATGAGCAAAATTACCCAACTCATGATTTCGAGTTATCTGCGGTAATCTTTGCATTAAAGATTTGGAGGCACTATCTTTATGGAGAAAGGTGTGATATTTATACTGATCATAAAAGTTTAAAGTATATTTTCACACAAAAGGAGATGAATATGCACCAAATTAGATGGTTGGAGCTGACTAAGGATTACGATTGCTCAACTAATTACCACCCTGGGAAAGCAAACAAGGTGGCAGATGCATTAAGTCGACAAGACCATGCCAGTTTATCCATGATGAGGATCACACAAGATCCAATATTTATGGATTTACAATGGATGGATCTTGGAATTATAATGAAAGGGGAAAAATTGTATCTTTCTCAAATGAATGTTCAACCATATATACATGTTAAGATTAAAGAGGAAAAGAACGAAGATGTAGAGTTACAAAAGAAGGTGATAAATGTTCCTGAATTTAACCTTGATTGTGATGGGATAATAATGTTCAGGAATCGGGTTTGTGTTCCTCCCATCCCCGAAGTAAAGAAGGAGCTGTTGGATGAGGCTCATAGTTCTTCATTCTCTATTCATCTTGGAAGCACAAAGATGTATAGGGACCTGAAAGAGTACTTCTGGTGGGATGGAATGAAAAGAGATGTTGCTGAATATGTCTCTCGATGCTTGGTTTGTCAGCAAGTTAAACCTGAGAGACAAAAGTCTAAGGGGATGTTACAACCATTACCCATACCAGAATGGAAATGGGAAAACATCACTATGGGCTTTGTCACCGGACTTCCTAAAACATCCAAATGCAATAATGCTATCTGGTTCATAGTTGATCGTCTTACAAAGTCTGCACACTTAATTTCTATTAGAGAGGATTTCTCTCTGGATCAGCTTGTCAGGATATATGTAAAGGAAGTGGTAAGATTGCATGGAGTACCACTTTCTATTATATCTGATCGGGATCCGAGGTTTACCTCAATGTTCTGGCAAAGTCTTCAACATACTCTGGATACATAGTTGAGTTTCAGCACTGCTTATCATCCTCAGACAGACGGTCAGTCTGAGAGGACAATTCAAACTCTAGAAGATATGTTGAGAGCTTGCTCTATGGATTTCAATGGTGGTTGGGATCAACACCTACCTTTGGTGGAATTTTCATATAATAATAGCTTTCACTCCAGTATTCAGATGGCTTCTTATGAATCTCTCTATGGAAAGAAATGCAGGACTCCAACTTGATGGGATGAAGTTGGGGAAAGAAAGCTATTAGGACCTGATCTTGTTGATGAGATGGCAGAAAAAGTCAGATCTATTCAACAACACATAAGAGCAGCTCATAGTCGACAAAAAAGTAATGCCAACAACTGAAGAAAAGACTTAGAGTTTGAAGTGGGTGATAAAGTGTTCTTACAAATATCTCCTTGGAAGAGAGTAATGAGATTTGGAAAGAAGGGAATGTTGAGCCCTAGGTATATCGGTCCTTTCGAAATACTGGATCATGTTGGGAAGGTAGCTTACCGATTGGCGCTTACACCGAATCTCTCTCAAGTTCACAATGTGTTCCATATATCTCTCTTGAGAAAGTACATACCTGATCCTTCACATGTACTTAGCTCAGAAGTTGTACCGCTGGAACAAGATCTTTCTTATGAAGAACAGCCGATAGAGATTATCGATCGTAGTGAAAAAGTCCTATGGAACAAGACCACTCGCTTGGTGAAAGTTTTATGGAGGAACCACCAATTAGAATAAGTTACAGGGGATCTTGAGAATATGATGAGGGAGAGGTATCCTCATCTGTTTGTTACAAAATGATGAATTTCGAGGGCGAAATTCATTTTAAGGGAGGTAGAATGTAACACCCCAGACTTTTATAAGAAATATTTTGTTTTTATGTTATATAAATCATCAAAGGAATCTTTCACTATACACAGCACTAGCTTGGCTTTCTTTACACGGAATCACGACCTTCCTTGATAGCTTGCATCGTACGCAATACCGAGTTTCACTAAACAATGATATGCTATTAAAATATTATTAAAACTAGCCGTTATGAATAGTAATAACCACTTTTTTGAAATTTTATTTTTCAAAATGGACTTCATTTTGGGATTCGGAATATCGAAATTAGCCTAGGGTGAAATTTTGGTATTTTTCTGGAAACTTTCAATTTTTGATGAATAGTGAAAACACTGGGTTACTATTTAAAAACCGACTTCTTATTTAAATAATTATTTATTTTATTTAAATTTATTTTAGATCAAAATTGATAAATAATACCTATATAAGTTCAATGTAATTCATTGGAGTTATTTTATAATAATTTTAGATGTATAAAAATTTTATTCAACTTTTCACCATCTTTTACCCACCTCTGAGGAGAATTTTCAAATTTACATAAAACTTAATTTTACCACTTCTGTGAGTGGAATTTCAAAAATCGGGGAGACATAGTTGATGTCAGTAAGTAAAATGTGGTTCAATGAGATGAAAATAATTTTTGGTGAAATGTAACTTTTTACTTTTTTTTACCACGGTTAAAACTAAATAGGGTAATTAAGAGTAAAAATGTTATTATTATTACCCTAACACATGTCCTAATTCTATTGGATAAGTGTAATTCGACCAAAAACAACCTTATGAATAAAATATGACCATTTAGGCTCGCTTGGATTAGATTAGGACATTTATTATTAATTTATTTAAAGAAGGGTTAAAATAGTTAAAATCAAAGTTTAATATGTAAATAATTTTTAATATAGGGTTATACATAAGATGAATTCGAATATAAATATTAATTAGAAATATAAATATATTTAATACATAATGATATTTTATTTGTAATTTTTAGACATTAAATAATTTAATTTATTTATTACACAATAATGATGTAGTAATTATCTTATTAATGAAATATTGACATAATTGATGTTATAAATACCCAAATAAATGTAATTTGAGACTTTTTATGAATTCCAATAATTTTATATGTTAATATGACATGTTAGTATTGATTTAATTTACTTTGGTCAGACTGATAATTCTGATATGATTTTCACAAAAATCAATTACTAAATAGTGTCATAATTGACATAAAATAGTTTTTAAAAAAAATATTATATTATTAATTGTTATTTTATTCAAAAAAATCTAAGGTTCGGCCAAATGACATAGATAAGGTTATATATATTATTAATAAACAACTTGGGGTTCGTTGGGCTTGTTATAGTATGTTTATAAACCTTATAGTGTAAGAAAACAAGAAGACACGGTAAAAGTAAAATTATTTAACAAAAAGGTAAATCTAAATGATAAGGTTAAAATAGGAACCTAAACTTGTCTAAATTCTATTGGATGAGAGGATTTAGACCCATCCCCACCTTACCTTCTAAATAAATCAATTTGGAGCTATTTAAAACTGAATATGTCTTTATAATAAAATAATATTTTTAGTTTTTCCAAAGGTGCCCCTCTCCTCCCTTATAAAAGGGAACCTCCTCCATCTCTTCCTCACACCACTTTGATCCTTCAATCTCTGAAAACCACTTCCAATTTCTCCTCTCCAATTCCCTAGAAACATCCTAGAGGTCCTGGTATTCTTCAAAGACCAATTTTAGTGCCCTAAAAGGAGGTCTCAAAGTAGCGCTTCAAAGAAGAGGTAATGTCCGTTACCGATTCTTTCAACTTTATTTCTTCTTCCAATTCTTCTTATTTAGTTGTTTCATTATGAATTAATAACATTAGTATGAATCTTATACGGATATGTTATTATAAGTATGAAAGAACCATATTTCACCATCTATCAATCCTACGGAAAACAAAATCACTGCGTGTGCGTACGTACATAATACCTTCTCCACGCCGTGGTGTAATCTATTTTCCACCACCACCTTACTTGGATGAGTATAATGGTGTAAAGAATGAATATATATGATTATTGTAAAGTGATATTGATTCTGAAATAGTATACACACACTCCAATACAATTCCATGATCATGGGAACGATATCATTGCTCATGCGTAGATACGGAATACCGTCTCCACGATGTGATGTGACTCGTTCTACATGATTTTCATTTCATAATGATTAAATAATTGCATTGAGTGAATAAATATGATATATATTACACTAATACCATTCTGGAAATGATTTATCTATAACCTAAAAAGTAGAATAAGAATTTATTCGACAAAACACGCATAAGAACAAAAAGCAATAAACACCCGAATAACAAGTGACAATGAAATATTACTAATAAAGAGCTAATAATATGACCATATATGATATCATAAAAATAAGTATGATTCTGGAATAAGTCAATAACATTATTTAAATCATTATACAGGAGGTTTGGACACTTACGAAGCAAATCAGACCTAAGGTAAGGGAAAATATCACAATCTCATTTTTTATCCGAGATTATTTATACTTTGGAATTTACTGGGGTGTATTTTATCATCCACATCCATGTTTACTCAATATGTAATATTATTTCCATCCACATACAATTATTTAAATCCAATTTTACCCTTTGGTGAGTTTTTAGAAAAAGATATGAAAGGAATATTTTGTCGTTTTTCGTACGAGGTTCTTTTTGACTTTTCCAACAAAAGTAAGAGAAGAATGATTTTTTAACTTATACGGCATGAATGTATTTTTAAAACATTATTTCCAAGAAGCATCCTTTACAAGTTTTCAAGTTTATTTTTAATAAACTTATTTTAGTTTATAATTGTATTACATGTTAAAAAAGGAAAAGTGTTTGTTTCGGTGCGGATGTGCGTCGGGTTTCTGTTCCGACGCTGTTCCGCCAGGGCGCGTTCGCGCGTGCACCCGTCGACCCGAGGGGATGGGCGCGCGGCTTGTGGCCCCGCAATCCCGCTTTCCAAGGGCGGGCGGCATTCGTCCCTTGTTCAGGGGCGTCTGCTCCTTGATCGAAACCGGGATGATGGGATGTCGGCTCCTCCTTCCGTGGACGTCTCCTCGGAACTCGTCGCCTAATCCGGGTCTCCCTCATAGATTTAAGAATGTTCGTGAATCTCGTTCCCGGCGCCATATCTTCATGGACACCGGTTAATTACGCTGCTTCCGCCCAGACACTCCAAGGAGTCTGGTCGGGGCAGCAACCTGCGGTGAGGAGACCGGGTAGCTCTGGGTGTTGGGGGCGTGTCTTAACACTGCGACTCTGCATGTCTGACTTCCGTCCCTAATAGGGCTTCTCGAAGGCGTGATGGCCTGAGGCATCCTGCGCTGGGTGCGGGGAACTGTGTTACCTGAGGTTTTCCTCAGCTTCCCATGTTTAACACGGGGTATGCTGCGAGTTTAACGTCCAGCGGGGACGGCATCGGACTGATCAACACGAGAAGTGGATCAGATGACAGAACCCCTTGCGGGGAACCTCCGACGCTGGGGCCAGCACATGGGTGGCTTCCCGAGTGAAGTGGAGTGGAATGAAATGGCATGACCCCACCGGGATGTGGCGGCCCGGGTAAGGATCAGGGTGGATGATGGAGTGAAGAGCTTGGACCCCGTAGAGGCTTCCTACGTACCGCGCGTTAGCGCGGATCAAAGTCAACGTAGTTCGGATACACAGTTTAACGTCATGCTGGACGAAGTACAGTTTAACGTCGTGTGTTGAGGACGAAGCGGACGGTTTAACGTCTTGCCGAACGAAGTACAGTTTAACGTCGTGTGTTGAGGACGCATGGTGTACAGTTTAACGTCTTGTAGCTAGGACGAGGTGGAGTTTAGCGTCATGCAGGACAAATGCTGGACAGTTTAACGTCTTGTAGCTCGGACGATGGAGGCTAGGCAGTTTAGCGTCGTGCAGCTTGGACGTATACTGAACAGTTTAACGTCTTGTAGCTCGGACGAAGTGCAGTTTAACGTCGTGCGGGACGTATGCTGAACAGTTTAACGTCTTGTAGCTCAGACGAAGTGCAGTTTAACATCGTGCGGGACGTAGAAGCCACCGATAGGCCCGTGTCACTTCGCGCGAGCCTGAAGGGCCGCATGGGAAGACAACGCACGGTGTGGGCACCCGGGATGAGGGTCATCAGGCGCCACGCAGGCGGGTACCCAAAGGGGGTCAAAGGGGGCGACCCTGGCGGTTTGCGCGCAAAAGAGGAGCTTTGCGCGCAATTCCGCGGGTCGGCGCGCAAATGGGCAGGCTGGCGCACAATTGGGCCATCGTTTTGCGCGCGGATGATTGAGATTGCGCGCACCGGGCTTCGGATAGCGCGCGGGGGCAACGACTCATTCTTTGGTGAATGGCCACTTTAAGAGGGGGGGGTGTGCGCAATCGGGCTGGATTGCACGCACCCCGGGGGCAATTGCGCACAAGAGGCTTCTTTTGCGCGCGAATGCCTTTGGGTGAAGATTTATTCAAAGGAAAGGAGCCAAAGGGATTGCGCGCGAAGGCGAACCCCAAGGATTTCTTGCGCGAAAGAAAGGCGGTTACCTGAAGATCGGCATTGCGCGTAGAAGGGGTTGGATTGCGCGCACGAGAGACCTTTCGACTTCCGGCAACCTTCAAAACGTCGGGGGTCGCCTCATATTTATAGGCAACCCCGGGCGCAGAATCCAGTTCGCAGGCGCGGAATTCTCTTCGTGGGCGTGGAATAGGCTCCGGCGCGCAAGGGAGTCGCGCGGGCCACGGGCGCGCAAAATTGCGCGCCGGCCCAGCGCATTGCGCGCATCCCGGGAGGTTTGCGCGCGGGCCTCCAAAATTCCGCGCAAGGCTTCCGGGCCCTCCGTAACGTGCTTCTGACTCCAAATATGACCTCGCTTTCCGCATCCGGAGCTTTGTTTGGGAACAACGGACTTTTACGGCGTCTACAAAAGCCCCCCCTCGGAATCTGATCGGCGAGAGGTCACAATGATCGGGTTCCGAGGGAGACGCCGGAATGCCGAAGTCCTGGGTGGCGCGGGACTGTGGCGCGCAAAAAAGGGTGTCGGGCGCGAAATTCGCTGTTGCGGTCGCGCAAAGCGCTTTCCGCGCAGCGCGGACACCCGGCCTCGCCTATAAATAGGGGCCCTGGGTCCCCCGTACCGTACACCGGCCTTCCGCGCGATAAGCATCTAAGCTCTCGTGCGCGAAATTGCCTTTTCCGGCGCGAAATTCGCCCGCTCGTCACGCAAACCTTCCGGATTTCGGCCTGTTTTGCGCGAACACCCAGGGTTTTACGCGACGGAATTCCCGATTGCGCACCGTCCACTAGGATTGCGCACCAACTCTCAAACTTCTCTACCAGCCTCGTCAGATTCCGCACGCTTCATCCCTTAACCCACACGACTCCCGGAGCTTCTGAGATGGCCGCGAATCGAGGGAATGAGGGGGATGCCGCCATTCGCAGAGCTGAGATGGTGGCGAACGAGGAGGTCTACGGAGCCAAGGAGATTGTTTCCAACGATCAATCCTTGTTCGACTTGCTGACGCCGGCCCAGAAGACATATCCACTGTCGGACAACATGCCGATCTGGAACTTTGGCATCCTAGATGAGGTTCCGGTGCCAGGGTTCGAGGTTGATGCGCCACGGACCTGGGTGACTCGGGAGGGCGAGCTTCCCCGCTATAACATCACCAACAATGGGCATCCTACCAGGGAGACCAGACACTTAGATGTATATGTCCTGAACCCGAGGACGCGAACCATCGTCGGAAGTGAGCCTAATGCGAAGAAATCTCCAGCCCTCTACCCGAGCACATATCGCCAGAGTGTCACCGACGACACCAAGGGCTGGCTGAAGGACTGGGACTTGCGGTCTGGGGGAAATTTCACCAGTGAGTGGGCCTGGGCGTTCTGGGTACACCACACTTGCGATCACTTCGCGGAGGAGCTGCGGTACATCGGCCTGTTTGAGGCGGTGTGGACGTCGCAGTTCCACTTCTACCAGCAGTCCGAGCGCGGGCCGGAACTGTTCACCCGCTGGTCCCCGGATACCAACACCTTCCATCTTCACCATGGGGAGGTCGGCATCGGTCTCTGGGACATCCACTGCATCGGAGGTATCCCGCTGGAGGGTTACCAGTACGATGAGTTCCTGCCTCCGAAGAACACCTGGGAAGACAGGTCACAGACTCCCATTCTGACATGGCATCTACTTGACCTGGCTACGCAGCGGCTCGGGATCAAGGAATTCCACAAGGACATAGCCTACAAGGAGTGGTTCGGCCAGTTCTTGGAGCATGACCCGGCGGTCAAGATGCCAGGCAGGGGGAAGCGGTGCCCGACCGCGGCTCAGAGGAGCCAGAACGGGTCGTACTGGCGGGTCCTGAAGACGGGCGACTACCGCTCATGGGGGTACCGCGTCATCGAGGCCCGGGACCCAAATGTCCGGTACGCGGCGTTCCTGGCCGCCTTTCTGAGTGGGTGGCTCCTGCCAGTGCGGGACGCGAGAATGGGCGTCCGCCCGACGACACTGGCGATGGCGGGCGCTATGGCCGCCAATAAAAGATATAACCTTGGGGTCCCGGTGCTGGCTAAGCTGTAGGCCATCCTGGGACGCATCTCGCGAGGGGGGTCTCCACGAAGGATCTGTGGGCCCTTCCAATTCTTCCACGGCTGGGTGGCTGCTCACCTTGGTGGGTACACGTTTCCGAACGCCATCATTCCTCCGGGCAACGACCTGCGACCCTCCCTGCTGAACATTGCGGGGGTCGCTCCGATGACCCTAAATGAGGAGGGCGTGAGGATTCGGATTGGCAATCATGCCAATTTCCACTTCAGCCCGTTCCCCACTCCCGTTGTCCAGATGATCGACAACGGGTAGGGTCCGCTGGAGCAGCACGAGTACTTCCTAAACATGCGGGGCGGGGTGCTCGTGGCTCGGATCGACAGGAAGGTGATTTGCGAGCCCTACGTGCCAACCCGGTTCGCCAGGCAGTTCAGGTGCCTTCAACGGATGCCGAAGAGGGTATTCACTGCTGTCCGGGAGGAGACGAACCCTTGCGTCCTTCGCCAAATGTGGCTAATGTTCGCCGCTTTTGGCTCTGGCGAGGTCATCACTCTCCCTCCTACCGGGGTCGACGCAGGCTTGGCAACCGAGTATGCCGAACACTGGACCATCGCGTACCCCGAGGGGCTTCTACGGAAGCCAGTTCGGCGGCTCGAGGTCACCCGTGCGGAGACCGGGCGTCAAGGAAGGAGGCGAGGCGCCGCCACACGGGGGAGAACGGAGGCGCGCCAAGCAGCGGAGCCGGCGCGGGCAGGGAATTCGGTGGCGGGCACATCGCAGGCTGCCGCCACGACCTCGGCGCCCAGAGAGGGGGCACGTGCGGCAGTCGAAGAGCGGCCCGGGAAGCAGGTAAGGCGTCTGCTCGAACCCTCCCACGATGCAGTCTTCCCGGCGCTGTGGTCGGCCTGGATGACCCTGCGGCAGTCACTGAGGACCGAAGCCCTCTGGCGAAAGATACTCAGAGAAGGAATCCATATGCCAGAGGTTGGGCGCCTCCAGATCGCCGACAGGGTGGAATTCAACCGGCAGTATGCGTATCTGACGGCCATGGATGAGTACGCGCGCCAACGTGGTCAGCATGCGGAGCCATCCCTTCTGGTGAAGGTGATGCTCAGTCTAGAGCCCGCTCCAGAACAGATGCCGCCGGAGGAAGACGACAGTAGCAACGACTCCGAGGAAGAGGGGGAGACGGGGGAGGATGAAGGCTCCGAGGGAAGGTCCCATCAGGGGAGCCCGCGGGAGAGCGGCGAGGTGGCCGGCTCTGACAATGTTGATGTCACTGAGCTCCTCGAGGTCCGCTTCTATCCCTACTCAACCTGCTTCATCCATTCTCCTATGCAGCTTCTAACCCATTTCTCCACCTTTCTCAGGAGTGAGTGGATGTCGGTCAGGCATCCTCAGTAGGAGTAGAAGAGGCGCCAGCAGGACAGGGCGGGGGCCAGACACCCATCATTGAACTGAAAATCGCTGAGGGGTCCCCTGCCGCAATTGCTCCTGCGGTGGCCGGGACAGCGGAAGATGACGCCTTGGATTCCCGTAAGTCTTCTCCCTTCACTGTTGGTGCTTGCCGTTGATGATCCGTGACTAACCATGGCATGCCTTGTGCAGTGATCTCAGTACTGGAGGCTCGTCGGGCTACCGAACCCGGGCCATCCACGAGCGGACCAGTGGCAGACATGTCGCCTACTCCGGAACAGACTTTTCACACCGAGCCGGCCCCACCAACTGCTGATCAGGGGGCTGCGGACGCCGGCGGTGCTGACATCAGAGAGAGGTAGGGGGCTCACGAGGGTGTCAACGCCGCTGGGGCGAGAGAAGAAGGTCGCCCAGATGTTGGGGAACCTATCCCCCATGAGGACATACCAGGGGCGGACCCTGCAGCAGACCTTCCGGCTGCCTTCCCTGCCTACCGGCCTGCCGACCCCGAGGAGATGGATGACTCGGACGCGGAGGCGGTCGAGGAGAGCCGGATAGCGCGACGCAGGGGGTGGAAGTGCATCCAGCGCTTCCTCAAGCGAGACCCATCGGAGTGGCTGGGGCGCATGGGATCACTTCAAACCTGGCTGCGCTTCCTGTGTGCCGGGGGAGCTGATGCTCAACGCCTCCATCTGACGGTCCGTGATTTCATGGCCAAAAAGATGCGCGAGAGCCGCCGGCGTGCCGACGTCGCGCAATGTCGGGACATGTCGGAGAACACGCGGGCGCTCCTCGCGGCGGAGCAGGAAGTCCGGCGTCTCGAAGGGCAGGCGGCAGAGAAGGAGGCCTTCGTCGCAACGTGCACCGAGCTTGTGGAGCAACTAGCAGCCCAGCTGGTTGACACCCAGGTACAGCTGACGGAGGCGGGCCAACAGATGGTCACAATTCAAGTCGAGCGGGAGCGTGCACAGGCCAGAATCGACGAACTGTGTGCTGCGACCGCCGACGAGGAGAGGGCATGCAGAGAGCGAGAAGCAGCTCTGGAGGCCGCCAGCCAAAGGGTAGCGGCGTTAGAAAGACTTATTCAGCACACTAATACCTAGGGGCTTTGTTTTTCCATTCCCAAAACATTTTATTCCGCTACTCAATATTTCGATCCATTTGTATGAATCACCATATTTATCTGCATCTTTTGGCTTAACATGCTCGACCACAATTCATTGTCTCGCGGGAGCGTTAACCAAGCTTCAGGCATCCGTAATTGGGCCTGGATTTCTAAAGAAAAGAGGGAGGTCATTCCTAGGAAAGGAGACCTCAAGCCTAATCAATGTATCATCCCCCCACTTGTTCCGACACATGAGCGGGACAAACGCTAGGGGCGTTGAGATTTTGTCCGAACATAGGGAAATGAGAAAGGGTGAATCGCGTGTCCTGAATTCAGAAATCCACAACGGTCGGCCTTCCAGGAAATGCCCAAGACGGCAAGCGGACAATGGATCAATCAACCATACTACCGCAATAGATGGACCGAAGGTCATCATTCATATTGCAGGAGGCGGATCACATGTCATCATCAATGCCGCTTGGGGTTCCTTCAGGCACAAGGGTGGAAATCCAGATCAACAGGGCATTGCGAAGCGTGGGACGAAGTGAAGATTTGTTCGGACAGAATCCAACGCTCCCAAAATTGCGCCACCGTGGGGAAAGCGTATTAGGCGGATGCACTAATCTGGCCATGAATCACCCCAATTCTCAGACAGAACCTCTTTGACGAGGAAGCTGTCGCTTCCCATCATTGCGATGGGGCATCCCGACTGAATCGGGGAGAATATCACACTGCACCACTCTACCAGAAGCCAGGCCAGACGGCCGGCGACGAGGAGGGGCGGGACTTAGCAATCCCTGAGGCTGGGCCCGAGTTGAGATGCCGGGGCGTTCCTACGTACTCCATCAGGCTGGAGATCAAGCCACACGTAGTTCTGAAAGTGCAGTTTAACGTCATGCAGGACGTAGGACCCCGATTAGGGGAGATCTTAGTTTAAGGTCTTAGAGCTCGGACCATAGGGGTAGATCTTAGTTTAAGGTCTTAGAGCTCGGACCATAGGGGTAGATCTTAGTTTAAGGTCTTAGAGCTCGGACCATAATAACCTCAAAGTACGCCACATCGTGGTCCTATCCCATGGATATGCGAATATGCACTGAGGGATAGTGTCAAGAGTGCCAAGATTTTGCCTGGTCAGAATGGGGGGTGGAAAACGTAATGTGAATCATGCGGCCATTCACTCAAGGACTGGGGGCACCGACGTAACGATATGGGAGTACTGCCGACCGTGGCGGAAAAGCAGCATCAATATCGTACTGACCATTGATGGAATGAGGCAGCAAACGAGCATCAACTGCTCAAGCGTAGGATTCATATCGATTTGCTGCCCGAGGCCCTTGGGGGAACCAACCCGAGTCGGTGGGAGAGCACTGAGGCATTGTGTCCAGACCGCTCACGGGGGTCCACCCAGGGCATAGGCGATGGGTCCGAATGAAAGGGAGCACGAAGCCTGAAAAGTGGAAGAAACATGACCAAGCTGAACCTGACCCTTCCTGGCAATAAACCAATGTACTCTTGACACCGGTGGATCACTGCAAGGGGTCGAGGGACACGCCTTGAGGGTGACCCGAAGGCGGCGGATTCCCAAGAGAAGGGGGAATCTCTAAGAGGTGGGGGCTGGACCCGAAGTTTCAAACATCCGGGCATTCCTACGTATCCCATAAGGATGGGAATCAAGCCACACATAGTTCTTGAAGCGCGGCGCAACACAATCGGGCACCAGCGCGGGGAAGGGTGCGGGTCTGACCCTCGCACACAAAAGAAGCGGCATTTGATATTTCTTGTTTGTCCTTAAAGGTGGATGGTTTTTCTTTGTGCAGCGACATGCCTGTGATTAAGGAATCCCTAGCGTCGCCGCAATAATCAAGCCATGAAAGGAATTGATAAATGGCGTGGTTATTAACCATCACCCAACGTGAGTGTTCTCTGAAGAGAACATCACAATGTAGTGCCGTTTCTCGTCGGGCGGCCAAGACGATCACAGTTTACGGTCGTGTGGTAGGACCAAACAACACAGTTTAAGGTCGTGTGGTTCGGACCATGGAGGAATCCGCTCATTGCGATATGGAGGACTCAGCGGAGGTGGGAACATACCCAGCCTTGCGGTCACGCACGATTCCAGGAGAAGGTTCCCAGGATAGGGGCCTGCGTATGTCCATCACCCGAGAGGCAGAGATGCTAGCCTCCAGTTATACTGGGCCCAGAACGCGATTGTTCGGGCGACTCCTTCCTCCTTATGGGGACGAGGGTCCAGCTACACATGGCCCTTAGAGAGGACATCAGCATATATCCTTGGTGCTCAGATCGTGGGAGCCTCGACAGACACCATTAACCTGGTTGGCCTTCCTAACGTGTAAAGGTGTACTGAAGGTCAGTATGAAGAGAGTGTCGAGATTCCACTACAACGCACAAAGGCGGAGTGTGATGAGGACTGCACAACCAATGTTCGGAGCCTGAAAGAGCCGACATGGCGATCAAGGATGTCGCTGACCATATTCGCAACACAACATCCGATCGCGTCAGCCTAGGATGGGGCAAGAAAACGAGCATCAACCGCTCAAGCGCAGGATTCATATCGATTTGTGGCCCAGGACCCGCCGGTAAATCGACCCGGAGCGGTAGGAGAGCACTGAGGCATCGTACCCAAACCGCTAACGAGGATCCCTTTGAGTGAAGGCTCGAACAAGAGGAAGCGCGAGGCCCGACAAGCAACACAGGACTTGTTGGGATTGAATCCGACACCACGGGTCATAGACTGAAGTACCCAAAACATGTTAACAGATCACCGGAAAGGGTCGGAGGACTCACCCTGAGAGCAACCAAAAGACGGCAGATCCCCGTGATCAACCAAGAGACGGGGCTGGACCTGAAACACAAGCGTCCAGGAGGTCCTACGTATCCCATAAGGATGGGAATCAAGCCGCACGTAGTTCTTGAGAGGCAGTTTAACGTCATGCAGGACGATGAGGGTGTGAGGTAGTTCCACACACGGGGGGAGGCGTACGGTGCGGACAGTAGACCAACGTGAATGAGGACATAATCCCCCGCTCACGCCACACGCCTCGCACAAAAAGGAGGGGAACTGGGGCCAGAGGCCCAACACGGGATAGAGATTCCCGAGAAATGGGGCTGGGCCTGAAACATGAGTGTCCAGGCGGTCCTACGTATCCCATTAGGATGGGAATCAAGCCGCACGTAGTTCTTGAAGTGCAGTTTAACGTCATGCAGGACGAATGCTGAATAGTTTAACGTCTTGTAGCTTGGACGTGGTGCAGTTTAGCGTCATGCAGGACGAAGATGCTTGGCAGTTTAACGTCTTGCAGCGCGGACGTGGTACAGTTTAATGTCATGTTGGACGAATGCTGAACAGTTTAACGTCTTGTAGCTTGGACGATATGCTAGACAGTTTAACATCGTGCAGCTTGGACGTATTGCACTCAGGCAAAGTACTGCTTGAGGAACCTAGCGTTGGTGGGAGGAGTGACACGCTCACCATCCATAGTTGCTAGGGAGTACGCGCCATTGGGATAGACCCTGTGGACGACAAAAGGTCCCTCCCACTTGGGCTCCAACTTGGGCGGCTTCCTGCCGGGGATCATCGGTGCTCTCAGGGCTAATACCAGGTCACCCTGCAGGAAGGAGCGGAGGCGAACCTTCTTATTGAAAGCTCGAGCCATTCTGCTTTGATGCCTCTCCAAGTTGTGCAAAGCGCACAGTCTATTCTCATCCAGTGCTTCCTACTCGACTAGACGGGCTTCAGCAGCTCTGTCCGGCGCTTGCTGGTCGTAGACCGTAGTGCGCAAGGATGGTAACTGGATCTCGATGGGCAGGACGGCCTCAGCTCCATACACCAGGGAATAAGGGGTCATCTGGGTGGAATTGCGAGTCGTCGTCTGATAAGCCTAGAGGGCGTTGGGGAGCTTGTCCGGCCAACTCTTCTTGTTCTGACCAACCATCTTTTGCAGAATGTTAGAGAGGGTCTTGTTAAACGCCTCGATCTGTCCATTCTCCTGCGCATGATAGCGAGATGTATGGTTCGAGCGAATTTTGTACTTGGCGTACAACTTCTTCAACTCGGCTGCTCGGAAATTGGCTCTGTTATCCGTGAGGATAGCGTGAGGCACTCCAAATTGATGAATGATGTTGGAGGTCACGAAGTCAGCGATCAAACAGGATTTGACCTCTCTGAGCGGAATCGCCTCTGCCCATTTGGAGAAGAAGTCCGTGGCGGTCAGAATGAACCGGCACTGGCGAGCCGTCGCCGGTGGGTAAGGTCCCACAACGTCCATCCCCCAGACTGCAAAGGGCCAAGAATACCTGGTGGTATGGAGAGGCTCCGGCGGCCGATGCACAAAGTTCGCATGAACCTGACACGCATGGCACCTCCTGGCATACTCGATGCAGTCATGGATCATGGAGGGCCAGAAGTATCCCAACCTCCGAATCTGGTGGGACAGCTTCGGCCCAGTCTGATGGGCACCGCATGAACCAGCATGAACCTCTTGCATGACTCGTGGGATCTCAACTCCTTGAAGGCAACGGAGGAGAACACCATCAAATCCGCGCCTATAGAGGATCTTCTCCAGGCCGTGACTGCTCTGGAGGACAAACTGCGATGCGCGGCGTCGAACTCACTCGCGCTCGGCCCGATCTGACGGGAGAATGCCATGTTGGAGGTACTCAACCAAAGGTGCCCTCCAATCAGGGGCTGGTTCGACTGCCATTTCTGGGGTACTCGGGGCTCCGGGCACAGGGGCAACCGCGGTGAGATTACTTACCGACGGGGCGCGATCTCCCTCCGGGGTAACGGGGGCGATGAGCCTGCGGTGCGTCACGCGGATGACCAGGTTGTCCTGTTCAGGCTCAGAAAGTGATGCAGCAAGGCTGGCCAAAGCATCTGCTCGACCGTTCTGCGACCGGGGAATGTGGACAATTTCTGGCCGAGAAGGGAACTGGGCCATCAGAAGGAGGGTGCACTCCAGCAATGGCACAAGTTCCGGCTTCCTGACAACATAGTCGCCATTGATCTTCTTAACGACCAACTCGGAGTCCCCTTTCACACACAGATGGGGCACGTCGATCTCGAGAGCCAACTCGAGTCCAGTGATGAGGGCATGGTATTCCGCCTCATTGTTGGTACAGCCCTCTGACAACAGGAAAGAGTATGGCAGCACGGCTCGCTCCGGGGTAATGAAGACGATACCCAAGCCCACTCTGTTGAGCTTAGGATTATCGAGCCTTCTACCGGTGGGGCTCAGGGAGGCACCGTCAAAGTGCATCTGCCAGCAAGGACCGGCATGATCGACCGAGAGAATAGCCTCATCAGGGAAACCTAGATCCAGCGGCTGATCCGCGGAGGTCGGGTGAGCAGCCAGAAAGTCTGCCAATGCTTGCCCTTTGATGGCCTTCTGAGACACATACCTGATGTCGAACTGCTGGAGAATCACAGCCCACCGCGCTAGACGGCCAGTCAACATAGGCCGGCTCAGGATATATTTCAACGGGTCTACCCGAGAAACCAACTGTACCTCATGGTGCTGCAAGTAGTGCCGTAATTTCTGTACGGCAAATACGAGCGCCAGGCAGCTCTTCTCGATGGGGGAATACCTAACTTCCGCATAGAGGAGCATGCGACTGAGGTAATAGAGGCTATTCTCTGTTCCCTCGTTGTTCTTCTGGGCGAGAAGGGCACCAAGGGACCGTTCCAGGGCAGTCACATAAAGGACCAGCGGCTTCCCGGATACAGGCGGCATCAGAACCGGAGGTTGAAGCAGGTACTGCTTGATCTCCTCAAGAGCGGTCTGACACTCTTTATCCCATACATAGGTGGAACCTTTCTTCATGATCCGAGAAAAGGGCTTACACTTGCCGGCCAGATTCGCGATGAATCGGCGTATATAGGCTAAGTGGCCTTGGAACCCTTGCAGTTCCCGGAGGTTACCTGGGGGAGGCATCTGGCTAATCGCCCTGATCTTCTCCGGGTCGATCTCAATACCCCGGTACCTTACCACAAAGCCAAGAAACTTCCCGGAGGTGACCCCAAAGGCACACTTCAATGGGTTCATCTTCAGGCAGCGAGACCGGAGGAAGCCGAACACTTTCTCAAGATCTTTGAGATGGTCCTGACGCTGGCGTGATTTAACCACCATGTCGTCGACGTAGCATTCCACCAGTGTGCCGAGGATTGGATTGAATATGCGGTGCATCGCCCGTTGATAGGTGGAACCTGCATTCTTCAGGCCGAAAGGCATGACCTGGTAACAAAAGATACCTTGGGGGGCCCTGAAGGAAGTGAACTCTTCATCCTCAGGGGCCATCCGGATTTGGTTATATCCGGAGTATCCATCCATAAAGGAGAGGGCTTGGAACCCTGCCGTGGCTTCAATCAACAGCTCTGTCACTGGAAGGGGAAAATCATCCTTCGGACAGTGGCGGTTGAGATCACGGAAGTCGATGCAGACTCTGATCTGCCCGTTCTTATTTCGGACCGGCACAATGTCGGCCAGCCATTTGGGGTACTGAACTTCCCTCACGAAGTTGGCTTTGATAAGCTTGTCAACTTCGGCCTCAACCATGGCACCGTGGGATGGGTGCATCTTCCTGGGAGGCTGCTTGAACCCACGATGGTTCGCCGGGAGACCAAGGCGGTGGACGGCTACCTGAGGATCTAGCCCCGGCATCTCGTCATAGCCCCAAGCGAACACATCACGGTGCTGCCTGAGAAAGTCCACGTACTACTGCCGCTCCTCAGAGGGCATGGCGGCACTGACCAATGTGGGTCTTGGATCTGATTCGGTTCCAAGGTTCACTTGTACTCACTCATCGACCGTGGCGGAGACGCCCTCCTCAAAGGCTGGGGGTGCATCATCCACGTCCTCTCCACTCGGGGAGGGATCGTCCACGGGAGAGACTGCGTTGGAAACTGCATTGGGGCTACCAGATCCTACTGGGCCGCTGGTGCTGGCACGAGCGGTCGCGGTCATCTCATCAGGAGACTCACAGGCCGTCGAGACCATGGCTACGTCCAACCGATGGATCGGGAGGACGTAAGCGTCATCCAAACTTGCCCAGGGATCACGTGCAACAGCGACAGGCTCAACCTCACCTGCCAGGATTTGCTTGTCCTTGCTCTTGTAATAGTCCGCATCCAGATAACGGGCTTCACATGAGGCAAATGGAGAGGCATCTCCTTGAAGCACGCCTACTCGACCGTTAAGGGAGTATTTGAGGCATTGGTGGTATGATGAGGGAACCGCCGCATGAAGGTGGAGCCATGGCCT
Source organism: Viscum album (assembly GCA_963277665.1). Lineage (NCBI taxonomy): Eukaryota > Viridiplantae > Streptophyta > Magnoliopsida > Santalales > Viscaceae > Viscum > Viscum album. The sequence continues at coordinate 557,100,481 of OY728122.1, read as the reverse complement.
GCCCATCAATGTGTTATACGCAGTGTCCTGAGAGACTACCATGAATTCGGTGTTGGCAACCAAGTCACCGAACTGGGTCTTCAAGTGTATCTTGCCGACCGGAGTTTTCTCGGTGCGGTCGTACCCCTGGATCCTGAGGTCGGAGGGGATCAAGTCATCCTCAGACAACCCCAATCTCCGGAGCGTCCGAGTTGGAATCAGGTTAATCCCGGACCCCGTGTCGACAAGACAGCGCCGGACTTCAAGGCCATTGAACTGGCCAGTGACGTACAGTGGACGAATGTGCCCCTGTATAGGAGGGTCTTCATCCTTACCAGAGAACGAGATAACTGCCTGACATTCGGCGTCCTCGATCGTTTCGATGTGAAAGGCCTCTGCAGCCGCAACCTCTGTCTCAAACTGGAGGGGGCTCTTCAGGGCTTCAGTGAGTACCTCGCGCATCTCAGATGACATGCGTAGGGCCTCAAGGATGGAGAGTCTCGCTGGGATGTCGGCCAAGTGCTTCAGGACATCATACTTTTTGGCCAAGCGCGAGCTCCTGGTTGCAGGAGGTTGCTCTGCGGTTGGAAGCATGACGGGCCTTGTCGGTTGGGCCGGCGGCCGACTGGTACTTGGCGCATCTCGTTGTTCATTGTTTGAAGCCCGGGGAGTAGTCACCGTACTGGGGTCAGGAGGCCGGGATGGACTCGTGGCAGGTCGGAGCTGATCGCAACGCGGCTGAGGCGGTTCTGCCTGGTCCCACACCACAAACAGTGGCGGAGGCGAATCCGTCATCCCCGGATGGGGGGGCTGCGCACGCTGAGCTCGATTTTGAGCCTGCTGCCTAGTCTCAGTGGCGTGCACGGCCTGGCTGGAGGTACCAACTGCTGTGCCTCGACGACTCCTGTTGTTGCGGCTCATCCGATGGTGGCGACGACCGGGGACACTAGGGAGGTCAACCTGGTGTTCTTCAACGTCGGGAACCGAAAAGGGATTTACCAGCTCGACATTATTAACCGAAGCGTACCCAACACTTTCATCGGACGAATCATTCACCACTGGGCGGATCCGGGGAGGGATCCCCATCTCCGGGGGCATGAAATCGCCGAGAGTGCGGGATAGCGGCGGAACTGGCGGGGCGCGCTCTTCCTTCTTGCGCCGCCGCCGTTTGCTCTTCTTGGAAGAGGCAGGCTGGGACGACGATGCCGAAGCAGCACCCGAAGATTCTGGGGGCTTAGGCTGATTCAAGCACGTACAGATGATTCCATGGGCGCGAATGATCGTCTTGCGGGCCATCCAGTTATTATACTTATGGGATCCGCGGTCGGAGACCAGCTGCCATTCGTCCTCATTGCCGCTATCGTCATCTGATCCCACGAACACGCCCGCAACTTGTGCTGGAGCTGGGCCCAACCTGATTACATTGTTGTTAATCTGGTCTTGGAGCCAATCCTTAAACACATAGCACCGCTGGATGGTGTGCCCCAGGGCCCGATGGTAAGGGAAGTAGCGGGGGTTATCCGTGAGATGTGCCTCCTCTGGCCTCCAGCACTCAGGCAGTCGCACAATCCTCTGCTCCAGGGCGCTCCGGAAATAACCGGGGACCTGATCCTCGTGAAATTAGTATGTCAGGTATCGCAGGACCCTGGGATCGTGGTCTTGACGAGGGGCTGGAGGGGCCTACCGAGGAGGTGGACCCTGATTATCTCGCCTGGGTTGTGGCGGTACATTACGCGGAGGGGCCGGCCGGTTCTGAGGCTGCCGCTGCTGGGCCGGGAACTGAGCCCGTGGAGGCGGATTCCTGTGAGGCTGTGGAGCTGGCCTCGCCGGCAGCAGCTCCAACGGCCTGGGGGCCTCTATCTGGGCAATAGCAGCGGGCTCAGCCCTGCTGACTCTCCTTGCAGGAATCATAGGAGGCAGCGGGTGTGCCTGACTGGCCTGTTGCAGGGCTTCCTCAAGACGTTGAGCTTTGTCTGAGAAGTCCCTGAACCCTCCGGGGTAATTCTGAGTGATCAAGGAAGGGACCAGCTCAGTCTTGACGTTCCCGACGCACATTGTCAGCAACTGCTCCTGAGTCAATGGCATGTCAATGGAATACGTGAGACCTTTCCATCGGGCGACGAAGTCCGCGACTCGCTCATCAGGCCTCTCCTTGAACTTGAAGAGGTCCGCGATACTCGTCTTCCGGGTCGTGGAACTGAACTGGTAGAGGAACTGTCTACGAAGGTCCTCCCAGCTAGTTATCGACTCGACGAGGAGCTGGCTGTACCAGACAAATGCTGGCCCTTCCAGCGTCTGGACAAAGCAGCGAAGCTTAGCGGCCTCTTGCTACGCCGGTATCCCCAACATAGGCCCGCACCTCGAGTTGAAATGGGCCAAATGCTGTGGTGGATCTCCAGTCCCGTTGAAGGGGGTGAAAGTGGGATTCTCGAATCCCGGAGGCGCCGACATGTCATCCACCCATGCTGGGTATGGCTTGCCGTCCGGTGGGATCGCCACTTGCCCAGTCTCCAAGGCTTCCAAGCGGGCGATGAGTTCCGCCATCGGATCGTCCGGACATGGGTTCCAGTCTTGGCGAGGATCTCTAACCACGAGCGCATTGCATGGCCCTTCAATCGGGTCGTCGATCGGGTCGTCAAACTCGGCAGCTCGTGGGATGGCGGGCGGAGCGGCCCTTGGGGCAGCGGGAGGAATCCGAGCGGGGTCTCGCAGGTAGTCACGCCGCTCGGGAGGGTGTGGCGAAACATACCGCGCCCTCTTGCCATAGGCAATGGCCTCTCCCCTGTCGGCGAACACGGCGTAATCACGGTTGCCCGGGAGAGCCTCGTCGAGGAGCGGTTGTTCCTGTCCCTGCTGTCCTGGCCTAGGATCACCGTAGTCAGGCCGCTGCTCTGCAGCGCGCTCGGCGAGGAGCTGGTCAACTAGCTTCTTCTACTCGGCGAGCTGTTGACGTAGCATAGCCTTCTCCGGATCCTCCTCTGCCCTCTGCGTGGAGGCAGATGGGTCGGCGGGCTTTACAGCCCCGCCGTGCTCTTTACCTTTGCTGACGTTTCGGCTCAATGTCAGTGCTTCAGTGGGTGTGGGGAGACCCAGGAGGTTCCTCTGGTGACGAGTAACTCTCACCGATGGATCCAACAACGGCTTGTCTTCGGGGGGAGAGCCCCCGTCGAGAAGTTCCAAGACGTTCCCCTCCCACGACAGGTCATCCATATTGACCGTTTCCGTCCCTGGGGATGTACCCTCAGGGCCACCCAGTGAATCGGGCTGTCGGCGAATCACACTGAAGTGTAGGGCAGCGTACTTCCCCCATCCACGGATATACACGTGGGGGGTGGCTCCCTCGATAACCTTGCGGAGTACTTGAAAACACTCAACGCATCGTTGTTGGAGGGCCTCGTGGTGCCCAAATGACCCGGGGTGCCGAACCGCGGGGAGCGTGGCCAGGTCAATTTGACGGCACTGCTCACCAATATCCTCCAGGTGCGCTTGACTCCCGGGATATGGAATTTGTAGGTGGTGAAGACGGGAGTGAGTCTCCCGGAGAGTTCGGCGGAAGCATTCGAACTCATCCGGGGCGAGTGATTCGGGTGCATCAAAGTCCGGTCCTGCGACTGGCCAAAACTTCTCAGGGAAGTGGCCCTCTGCAAGGACGGTCCAGAAGCTCCACGACTCAAACTCGGGACCCAGGTCTCCTCGGTCCTCTTCAACGACTGGGAATGGACGGGGAACCGGTAGTGGTGCCGAGGCGGGCCGCCGGGCCGACGGGCTGGCCGGCGGTGAATACGGCGAGCAGGCCGATTGGCCTCCATATCCCGGGCCGCCCCCTGAGGGTGGCGGTGCCCCGGCTACCACATCACGATAGGATGGGCCGGCGAGCGAACATCCTGCCGTAGCGTCGGTGCTCGCCGAGGGTGCACTAGATCGTGGTTCGACCGTCGGTCCCCAGAAAAAGTCTCCGGGTTCTCCGATCGAGGCAGAGGGTGCTTCCGGAGGGGCCGGTACCAACCGCAAGCTTGGCCCTTGGGGGTCTACCGGGCCTTCGCTACTCCGGATATACCTTCGGAGAGAAGCGGGGATCGTATCGATCTCGCTCTCGGGAAGTACGAGGCTGACGTGCCACATGCCTACCCCTGCCCCTAACTGGCGGGATCGGGGGGAGGGCTCCGTCGCCGAATCATACTCCGCCTCTGTATCAGAGAAACGAACCGGTCGGATCTCTGTCCGGAATTCCGTAACATTCTTCCCTCGGCGTCGACGCCTCGCCCTCCTGCCCCTGGGTGGTTCTTCGGGGCATGACTGATCTCTATCCTGGCGTCCTCCGGCCGCACCGGTGTTGGGGCCAAGAGGACTGGAAACCAAGGTGCGAGGAGCACCGGGACAGATATCAAAGGGGACGCGGGAAGAGATGATTCCGGGCGGGCCTCCGGGCCGAGATCGGAAGGTGGGATGACCCATGCCTCTTGGATCGGCCACCGCTACCGCGAGGTGGTCCGCGGTGGCTATTGCCTGTACCAGCAACCGGGAGAGTCAACCCAACCTGCCTTTGGGGCGGTCGGGGCCTCGATCCAGGTTGGGTATAGAAGTGCCCCTGCTCAGGATGCGCAGGGGCCTGGTGACTGGAGCCAGCAGTGGCTTGAGCCAACGCGGCCGCTGTTGCTAGGGCCCCAAGGTGGGCATCCTCTTCCGCTCGTGCCCGACGTTGGCGTCGAGACAGACGAGTCGGGATGAGTGGCGCAGGCAGGTGGAGAGCCTGTTCTTCGACTTGAGAGGCCTGGCGGCGATGTCACCATGGCCTGACAGGAGCCTTTATCGCGGATACCTGGAGCGAATCTCGGATAGGGTGGTCCCGGGCATCTTCCACCTCATCCGCATATGGGAAGGAGTTGTCGGAGCGCTCCGGGGATAAACTACCAAAGCGGTTGGACGTCGAGGTAGGCAGCGGTGCCTCCCTGCGCGGCCCTCGGGGGCGGCGTTGGTGGCGAGGTGCAGCTCCCTCGAGGTCTAGGCGAGCCATGTCCCTGGTGGGGATGACTCCCTCTTCCTCATATCTCCGCACCAAGTTATTGATCACCCTTCTCTGGATGACCTCCGAGGGGGAGAGAGGGCGTGGTTGCCCCGCAGCTGCGGCTGCTGGGACGGCTGTGGAACGGGCGGGACCGCGCGGAGTAGCCGCGTCGGTGTTTCCCCTACCCCTGCGCCAGTGGGCGGGTGGCGATCGGGCACTGGATTGGGCGACTTGATTCCTGAAAGCAGGGAGAAAAACCCATTAACACTGACAGGAAAAGGAATCGACAACCAACCATTAGTGCCACGACGCCTTCAGTGGGGGGAACCCAGGCCATCGACGTCGTGAGGCGGAGTGCCCGATTTCCCTTCCCCAGCCCCTGGCGGGTTCCGTGCCCCAGTGCTGAATGCTTGGCCGGGCAACATGCTGGTCTTCCGACACCTCCGAAAGCCATCGGTCTTCGTATTGAGGAGAAGAGATTCACGTCGGGTTCACCATTTTTCTGTTTCGGTGCGGATGTGCGTCGGGTTTCTGTTCCGACGCTGTTCCGCCAGGGCACGTTCGCGCGTGCACCCGTCGACCCGAGGGGATGGGCGCGCGGCTTGTGGCCCCGCAGTCCCGCTTTCCAAGGGCGAGCGGCATTCATCCCTTGTTCAGGGGCGTCTGCTCCTTGATCGAAACCGGGATGATGGGATGTCTGCTCCTCCTTCCGTGGACGTCTCCTCGGAACTCGTCGCCTAATCTGGGTCTCCCTCATAGATTTAAGAATGTTCGTGAATCTCGTTCCCGGTGCCATATCTTCATGGACACCGGTTAATTACGCTGCTTCCGCCCAGACGCTCCAAGGAGTCTGGTCGGGGCAGCAACCTGCGGTGAGGAGACCAGGTAGCTCTGGGTGTTGGGGGCGTGTCTTAACACTGCGACTCTACATGTCTGCCTTCCGTCCCTAATAGGGCTTCTCGAAGGCGTGATGGTCTGAGGCATCCCGCGCTGGGTGCGGGGAACTGTGTTACCTGAGGTTTTCCTCAGCTTCCCATGTTTAACACGGGGTATGCCGCGAGTTTAACGTCCAGCGGGGACGGCATCGGACTGATCAACACGAGAAGTGGATCAGATGACAGAACCCCTTGCGGGGAACCTCCGACGCTGGGGCTAGCACATGGGCGGATTCCCGAGTGAAGTGGAGTGGAATGAAATGGCATGACCCCACCGGGATGTGGCGGCCCGGGTAAGGATCAGGGTGGATGATGGAGTGAAGATCTTGGACCCCGTAGAGGCTTCCTACGTATCGCGCGTTAGCGCGGATCAAATTCAACGTAGTTCGGATACACAGTTTAACGCCATGCTGGACGAAGTACAGTTTAACGTCGTGTGTTGAGGACGAAGCGGACGGTTTAACGTCTTGCCGGACGAAGTACAGTTTAACGTCGTGTGTTGAGGACGCATGGTGTACAGTTTAACGTCTTGTAGCTAGGACGAGGTGGAGTTTAGCGTCATGCAGGACGAATGCTGGACAGTTTAACGTCTTGTAGCTCGGACGATGGAGGCTAGGCAGTTTAGCGTCCTGCAGCTTGGACGTATACTAAACAGTTTAACGTCTTGTATCTCGGACGAAGTGCAGTTTAACGTCGTGCGGGACGTATGCTGAACAGTTTAACGTCTTGTAGCTCGGACGAAGTGCAGTTTAACGTCGTGCGGGACGTAGAAGCCGCCGATAGGCCCGTGTCACTTCGCGCGAGCCTGAAGGGCCGCACGGGAAGACAACGCACGGTGCGGGCACCCGAGATGAGGGTCATCGGGCGCCACGCAGGCGGGTACCCAAAGGGGGTCAAAGGGGGCGAACCTGGCGGTTTGCGCGCAAAAGAGGAGCTTTGCGCGCAATTCCGCGGGTCGGCGCGCAAATGGGCGGGCTGGCGCACAATTGGGCCAGCGTTTTGCGCGCGTGAATGATTGAGATTGCGCGCACCGGGCTTAGGATAGCGCGCGGGGGCAACGGCTCATTCTTTGGTGAATGGCCACTTTAAGAAGGGGGGGGGGGGGTGCGCGCAATCGGGCCGGATTGCGCGCACCCCGTGGGCAATTGCGTGCTAGAGGCTTCTTTTGTGCGCGAATGCCTTTGGGTGAAGATTTATTCAAAGGAAAGGAGCCAAAGAGATTGCGCGCGAAGGCGAACCCCAAGGCTTTCTTGCGCGAAAGAAAGGTGGTTACCTGAAGATCGGCATTGCGCGCGGAAGGGGTTGGATTGCGCGCATGAGAGAACTTTCGACTTCTGGCAACCTTCAAAACGTCGGGGGTCGCCTCATATTTATAGGCAACCCCGGGCGCGGAATCCAGTTCGCGGGCGCAGAATTCTCTTCGCGGGCGCGGAATAGGCTCCGGCGCGCAAAATTGCGCGCCGGCCCAGCGCATTGCACGCATCCCGAGAGGTTTGCGCGCGACACTACAACTTTGCGCGTGGGCCTCCAAAATTCCGTGCAAGGCTTCCGGGCCCTCCGAAACGTGCTTCTGACTCCAAATATGAACTCGCTTTCCGCATCCGGTGCTTTGTTTGGGAATAACAGACTTTTCCGGCGTCTACAGTGTTTTTGAAGTAGAAAGATTATTTTCCTCAAGAATGGAGTTCAAGTGTTTTATCAAAATTATTTTCCATCTAAGATAATAAAGGGTTCTGTTTCTATCCATATTATTACATTGATTTGATTATGTTGTGGTGGAATTATTTTTATGAATTTCTTTATCTTATATGAATTGTTTTATGATGTCACGATGTTTAAGAATCCCATTTTTATTACATGGGTTATGCTATGATGTATGGTTTATGATTTTGTGCAACACATAAGAATGGTATCATTATGAGATGGGTGGGACCTATATCTCCCTCCAATGCATTGGGTAAAGATTTTATATCTCATGAGATAGACATGGCTGGAACGGTAGGTTAAACCAGTTTAGTGAAATAGGACTGAAATGAGGAGTGAACTCAGTTTAGAAATGGGCTTTGTCCACTAAGATAGTCTTGGAAATGAGTCTTGACTAATAAGAAATGATTCTCTATGATTATGTGTGTATGCCACAAAGATTCATGTTTTAAGTTATGATTATTGTGATTACATTTCACTACCATTATTTATCCCATGTTATGAAATTATGATCTCTTTTGCAGGGTAAGATTTCCAAATTGTTATGTTCTTATGAATATGATGTGATTGATATTTCTTTTGTTTACCTTTACTAAGCATTTGAGCTCACCCTTTTGTATGTTTTCTTTCCCCAGGTCAGGAAGAAGGTTATTAAGTAAGATATGCCAAAAGGGACTATAGATATGATGAAATAAATGGGAGATAGTGTAGAGGCTTTATGAACCAGTTGTTTATGTTTCCCAGTTTCTAAAGACTCTATACCTATACGGTCCTTTCATGGTTTTGTTATATGTTGTAATAAGTGTGCTTCAATTTTGAAGTATTAACAATGTATGTAAAGTATGGGTCGTTATAGTTGGTATCAGAGGCAAAGGAGGTAAGAATGTATCCGATCCATGGGAACTCTCACATGTGAGCGTTGGACGAAGCATGGCTCTCCGCCCAAGGGTTTCATGAGGAAATGGCTGCCAATGGGGATAGTGGTGTGTCCCACCCAGGGGGTGTAGCCGCCCATGGAGTGCCCTGATAGGAATCAATTATAGTCCACTGGAAGTAATTACAGACCGTTATACTTCCACCTTCTACACTAAAGATGACTGAACCATCCTCTGAAAAAGACAACCTCTACCCCAAACTTCTCCCATATCAAGATGTAATGCTGACAGTTATTCCATTACTCTCCTCGAATCCCCAGATTCACGCACAACATCACTATGTGACTTTTGACTTAGCGCATCAGCTACAACCTTCCCCTTTCGAGGTGTATATGATACCTACAAGTCATATTCCTGTAAGAACTCCATCCACCAATGCTGCTATAAGTTTAAGTCATGTAGGAAAGAAACATACCACAAACTCTTATGATCAGTGAAAACCAAAAAATGCTCACCAATGAGGTAATGTCTCCACAACTTCATAGAAAACACCACAGATTAAAAATTAATATCGTGAGTGGCATAGTTATGTTCATGGGGACGTAACTGCCGAGACCCATAAGAAACAAATGATCTTTTCTGCATCAGAGGACAACCCAACCCCAGATGTGAAGCATCGTAGAAAACATCAAAATGAACTCCCTTCAGCTAGAAGAAAAAGAACTAGAGCACTTACTAACTTCTCCATTAGATACTCAAAAGCTGCCTAACACTGATCAGTCCATATGAATGCCTGATCCTACCTAGTCAAAGCTGTCAGAGGAGTCACAACTCGTGATAAATCAACTACAAACCTTCTATAGTAGCTTGTGATACCAAGGAAACTTCGCACCTCCAACACTGTCTTGGGGGCTTCCCAAGACACAAATGCTTATATCTTCGATGGATCCACAACTACTCCCTACTGGGACATAATATGCACCAAGAAAAGGAATTCTTGAACCCAAAAATCAAACTTTGACAACTTCACAAATAGTTAATGTTTACAAAGAACTCCTAAAACAACGTGTAGATGCTCAACATGATCCTCTTCAGATGTGAAGTACACAAGGATGTCGTCGATGAAAACTACCACAAAATTGTCCAGGAACTCATGGAACACAACATTCATAAATCCCATGAACACAGCTGAAGAATTAGTCACAACTAATGACATTACAACAAACTCATAATGCCCATGATGACAACAGAAAGCAGTCTTCAGGATATCCTCATCCTTCGCACGCATCTGATTATATCCTAACCGCAAGTCGATCTTTGAGAACGAACTTATACCCTTAATTTGATCGAATAAATCATCAATACATGGAAAAGGATATTGATTCTTTATCGTCACTTTGTTTTAGCGATGATAATCAGCACACAACCGCAAACTGTCGTCAACCTTCTTCACGAACAAAACTGGTGCACCCCACGGTGACAGAATTGGCCAAACAAAACCATACTGTAATAGACCATATATCAGTATATGTAGCTCTCGTAACTCATAAAGGGGCATCCTATATGGAGACATAGAGATAGGAGATGCTCCTGGTTGTAGCTCGATCCAAAAATCGGTCTCTCATCGAGGGGGTAATGCCACAACCTCTTTTGAAAAAACATCAAGGTACTCTTCTAAGACCCTAGGAAACGCCAACTGCTGAACCTTTGTAGATTTAAACATCATCTCAGACATCATGGATGATAAGGATAGAACACGCCTATGACACATCGGAGGATCTCGCTCACCAAAAAACACCATCAAATCTCCAACCACATCGAAGAAAACGACCTGCTTCCTGAAGAAATCCACTATAGCCTCCAGTGAATACAAACAATCCATGCCGAGGATGCCATCATATGGTTTTATTCATAAAAATAGGAAATCTACCCAAGAGTAGTGTTTCCCCAAAACTATCTCACAGTTTCTACATACTTCAAACAAGTCAGCTTGACCTCATACTAGCATAGTCAACACCATGGGCACTGGAATCCTCTATTCTTCAAGTCCCAAATCATGGACAATGGTAGGTGATATGAAGGATTGTGTCACTACAGAATCAAACAAGGCATAAACCATGGTAGAAAAAAAGAAAAGGGTACCTTAAATGATGTCTGGATCGGTTGGAGCTGGCAATGCTAGATCATGAAGTTGACCATGACCTCCTCCATAGCCTCTCTAACCCTGATGATGACCACCACCAAAACTGTGATCTCCTCTATTTGGACAAGGATCATCATAGGGTCATCCTCTGCCTACCACATCTACCCTCTGGGGATCAATAGATGGTGCAACCCGCTGCTGCTGCATCAGATGGAATTGATTCAATGGAGGAACCTGGAGCAGAGCACCTGGTGCACGATGACTGCCCTGAAAAGTTGGGCACTACCGCTGTAGATGACCTCGAACACCATAAGAAAAAAAAAACCCTTGATCCCTTGGCACAGGCTTTAGAGTTGCTGACTCTAGAGAAATGAGATGTGAAGTGCTGGGACCTACCCCCAGCTAAACATAAACTCTTCTGCCCTAAAAATCAGGAACCTCAGACCACATCTCTAATTTGTGAGGAATCATTATGATTCCCCTCTTGTGATGATCTGGTCTTGGCCAAAGTCTTCTTGACCACCTCTTCCCTCGCCAGAACCTCAAGATATATCTTTATCATAAATGGAGTGTCCTGGCGCTGGATCTCTGGATGCAAATCCTCCTCAAAATGCCTCTCCCTAGCCTCATCATCTGGCAACAGGTCCAAATCATATCGTAAAAGGTTCCTGAAATGGATTCCAAACTGTCACACACTGAAGATCCCCTGTCGAAGGGTAATAATCTCTTGGCGATTGTATTACTTCACAGTCGAAGAAAGAAACTCGACTCTAAACTTGTCTTGGAACTCCTCCCATGAGATAGTTGACTCCTCACGATCTCCGAGGAACAAGAACCATCACTGCATCACTGCTCCACGTAGAATCTTCATAACTAAGGACACCCAGTGCTCCTACCAAGCATGAATCGAACTGTAGCCAATATAGAACTCCTTCAACCAGTCTTCCATGACTACATCTGAAATGGAGCCCTCGAACTTCATCAGACTCTGGCGCTGAAACTCTCAGAGTGTCATCCTCCAAGTGTCACAGTCATCAAACTCTACCCTGTGGTGATTTGCTGGAACAACCAGCTGAACATCTTCTATATGATACTGATGTGGATGTTGACCTAAATCCATACCTATAAAATAACAAACAGTTAGGGATCCTAAACCTTGAATATGGAAGACTCAACATTAATTAATTAATTGTTTTCTTTTATTTATTTTAGATTAACCTATCCCAAGGTCTACCCATTCAAACATAGGCACAAAGAAGAATGATGCATGATCCTTTCCTAGGTCTCTACCCTGAAACTAGTATCACATCATTTAGTATCCATTGTAAACATAAAGGTTCGTACATCAGATCATAAGGGATCCTAAACGCCTATCTCTCATCCGGTGTCTAGTGTTTACATCACTTGCTAAACCTGAATGACAGTGTTTCCCTACCAACCCATGCAACCTCACCTGCGGATAACTCCAAACTCCATCCTATCCCTCAACCAAACCTTTGATACCACTCTGTAATGAACCCCTCCCCACAAAGTGTACCCCTCCTAGGCTGGAAATGTGAGAAGAGAGATAATGACCCCCGAGTTCTTCCTCCAGTAGGCCCTAGGTTGGCGACTAGCATTGAGGGTATAATAAACACACAAATGGGAGGCATTACCCTCTAAGAGAACACATGTGGAAGAGAGAGATAAAATAGACAACAACGAACTCCAAATCAGAACTGAAATATAAAAGAAACCCAAAGTGCACATATGTAATGTCATGAAAAACTACTACAACTGAAAGGGGAAAACTGAAAGTACCCAAAAGAATGTAAATACATCAACAACCACAAGCCTGAAGAGCTCCTGCAACCCCAAGCTCGTAGAAACCATCTTGATCTCCAACCTTCTCCAAGTGACCTGAAAAACAGTTTATATATACATAGGGTGAGTATAACATTATACTCAAAAGGATCCTCCCTGAATCCTCTCGTGCAAAAGAAAAGGAATCATGCTAAAGCTCAATGAACAACAAGTGAAACTAACTCGTCACCTACACAGGTATACTATGTTCCCAACCTTACCATGGATACTCTCACCAAGTAACGCATATAAGAGTATATAATATAATAAAAAATATCAAGGGTACCTCGCTACTACTCCCCACTGGTTTTCCTATTTTCCCCAATATCGCACATCCTAAGCATCTCTCTCCAAAAAGGCTTACCCGAAAACACCAGGGCGAAGCACCACAACATGCACCTTGTGCAACAAAACCACCACATCCACATAAGCAAAGTAACTAGGTAGTTTATGGGAGCCACCATAGCCTGCATCACATGTATCATCTGTCAGGTATTATAAATCAAGCCATTACAGCCCATACACCGAGTAAGGATCCTCAAGCCATCACGACCTATACACGTTACACCAATAGTAGTCCATAGGAAACTATATCCAGAATATAAGTGTGTGAATAAACCCAAGACATTACATCCATCTACACACATATATGGGGAAAACTAACCTCTGTGCCTACCAGCACAAGTAACTACCAAGAGAAGAGAGCAGGGCCAAATGGGGTAGTAAGCCATTCATCTTCCCACCGAAATGTTGGGGAAAACACCCCCGGGGCTCAGAATCCCCAGGGTGTCAGTTTCCCTTACTGACAGGGTGGAGCAGCATATAGAAACACAAAAAGTACAAGATATACTATATCTCACAGCCACACTATGGGCATAACCTAGTCTTAGACTCAACTGCATCTAACATCTCTCGAACTATGGCTGCTACTTTTAAGACTAGGTATCCTATATGCACACAACCATTTAATGAGATTTAATACATTATTTGATTCCCTTTTTATCAGTTGAACTTTACGTTAATTAATTCTTTAAAAATCAACTAACTAGTACCAATTCCACATTAAGGTTAATTAGCATCACACCCAAAGTACACTGTCCCTTTAAAATTGAATCCTCATCATTATGTTCCAGCAACTCCAACCCGAAGGGTTAACATCATTAATTAAATTATTCATTACAGAATTACTTTCCCATATTCCCATGAAATATATAAAAATATTCAATGTTACTAAACACAAGGGGGCCCAACATAGTGAGTAGATGTACTACCCGTGGAGTCTTTTCCACCTATAGAAAGAGCATAGACCTATCCTCCCTTGAGAAGCTAAAAATTGAAAGCACATGGCATACCCGGTGCATATTTACCTCTTTTGGAAGAAGGGTAGGAAAGACCAGCTGCCTTGAGTAGTGGGGAAAAGTAAAGCAGATAATCAACCAATAAGAAACATCAAGCATCCAACAATCCCATCCATCATGTTCCATCATCCCTGGTGTCCTCCTCGACACCCACATGCATAAACCGATGCATCTCACCACTCTATGAGTTATCTGCTGCCACAACCGAAAGACCTCCATGCCCCCACATATCACAAGATCCATCTAGGATCACATCACAACACAAGCAATTGGAAAACAAACAATTTAACAGTTGGTCTCTTGGCCCCTTAAGAAAAAATAGGGTAAATCAAAACCCTACAAGGAGTTATATTTTATCAATCAATTGGTTCGTTAATCCATCTTATATTAACCGATTAATATTCTTAGGTTCCAAATTCAGGAAACCTAATTAGTATGCTATCACAAATAATTAAACATGTTTACTGCACTATTTTGATTAACATCAAATTACAACAAGAAGGACCAGATTCATTTACATGCCTCCTTATCATTAGCCAACCCATTATCAATTAATTTTGGCTTAACGTTATTTATCAATTTCCATCAAGAACAAAATTCTAAACACAACAAGAAGTTATATCCCACTATCTAGAAAAACAAGAGGCAATAACATAGGATCGATATCAATTTTTTATCTGGTTCAAATATTTATTAGGTAAGTTACATTGTGATCCAGTGGGATAAAACATGCTAACAATACAGTTGCATGTAATAAAAGAGAGAAGAAACAAATCCTCTACCTCAAATAGTTCTTGACATTCTTTATATGAGCACAATCCACACAACGTGTAACGATCCTTTTCTCGTGACAACTACGTCCACTCGAGGATGCCACGGTACGACCGCCCCAAACGAAACCCAAGAAAAATCCATTAGAAGTATGGAGATTCATGCTATAATATAGAAAGGTGAAATATGAGAATATGAACCCCAAAATAATGATGATAAAACATACCTTATATCGAAGATTGATTTATAGAGCTTGGTTGCATCAAAACTGATCGGAACCAATCCAAGGAGGAAAGTTTGATTGGGTGAATCCATTGAGAGGAAATTGGAAGTTCAAGCATCTCAAACCTGAGAACAAGGAGAAATAATTAGGGAGGAAGATATCTCATGCCTTTAAAAGATTTAACAGAGCGACGATTTAAGATACGCTTAATTTCCCATTAAAATCAGATCGCATTAAACCATGTGGTTTGACCCAGTAAAAACATCCTGATCCATAAGAATAATTAATATAGGATTTATGGCCTTTGAATCAGCCTTAGAGTTCTTAAAATGAGGCTTTAAATTAATTTTACATCAATGGAAATGTCAAAGGGGTGAAACTGTAGCAAGATGGAAACACTATTCAGGAACCTCACCATTGAAACCTCACCATTGGAACCTCTTGGTTTTGGAAACACTGTTCATGAACCTCACTATTGAAACCTCACCATTGGAACCTCACTATTATGGAAACATTGTTCATGAACCTTACCATTCTGGAAACTCTGTTTATAAACCTCACCCTTGAAACCTCACTGTTTGAACCTCACTGTTCTAGAAACATTGTTCATGAACCTCAACATTGAAACATCACGATTAGAACCTCACTGTTCTGGAAACACTATTCATGAACCTCACCATTGAAACCTCATTGTCTGAACCTCACCATTCTGGAAAAACTATTCATGAACCTCACCGTTGAACCCTCACCATTGGAACATCACCATTCTAGAAACACTGTTCTTGAATCTCGCCATTGGAACATCACTATTCTGGAAATACTATTCATGGAGCTCACCATTGAAAACACACTGTTGGAACCTCACCGTTCTGTAAACACTATTCACCGAAGGTTACTGATGCACTATTCTGAACTATCAAATGTTAGAACTGTTCACCAAGGGTCACAAATTCTACAGTTCATAGAAAGGGAAAATTGGAAAGGTGTTGGGGATAAGTCACCTTGACCTCCCGAAACACCTTAAACACCATATTTTCACAATGGAATGGGTGAGAGAGGTCTGGGCCATTGTAGTTCTCCGATTTTTTGGATGAAAATAGGCGAGGCTTCACTAGCTGAGCTGATCTTATCCAATAGACAACAAAGAAGATTCATTTTGATCCTGAAGAGGATTGACACAACTCTTATTCCTCGAAAATAGTATGCAGATCATCATTGATGACCATTATCATTTGAGGTGAGTGATCTTGTGTTCTTTATGATATCCCTAATTATTTTTCATCGTGGTTGTGGAATGTAGGGAATTCTCTATCCTCGATACATATTCCCTTTTGATATACATAAATGGGTTGGTGAGGTGGCATATAGAATGGATTTTCCAACATAGTTCTATTCAGTTCACAATGTGTTTCTTTTTTCTCTTTTGAAAAGGTATTAGCCTGATCTTTACCATGTGATTCGATGGGATCCCATTATCCTAGAGCCAAAAGACCCATTGGTCCATGTGCTAGTGCAAATTGTAGAAATGTAAAATAAAGTCTCGTATAGGGAAAGCATCAGTCCTGTGTGGGTTTTGTGGAAACATGATCAGATTCAAGAAGAAACATGGGAATTAGAAAAGTAAATTGTCAAAAAATGACCTGAACTGTTTTAGGATAATGGTGGGTTTCTACTTTCTATGGATGGAAAGGATAATGGTTGGGAGAATGTATCACCCCCCATTTCAAGTAAATATCCCTTTATTTGGGTATTTTAGGTATGTAAAGTAGTTGGGTTTTTTTGGGAGTGTTTTTAGTAGGTATGAAAACTTTTTGAGTATTTTATAGAGGCACACAATTTGATAATCGTTTATAGAAACTATGAAACACCTCATAGAGACCATGAAAAGTGAAATAGTGGGATCTGGGTTGGTGCACATTTTGGCCAATCCATAGGGACACCCAGAAGAAACCATTCCTGTTATGGATAGTGGAAAATTATGGTTGGTAAATTTTTTGTCTAACCATGCATGACAACCATGTGAGGGGTGTTTTTGTGAATTTCCAAGTGAATGGTTTGCGTACAGTTTTCCTAATTGTGTGCCAGAACCATGAAAGGTTAAAAATTAGATCCAATTTTTTTGGATCTAATATGCTTTAGCCACTTATACCCTCATTTTTCACTTAGTTCCACCCTATCAAGATTTTTTATCCTCCCAAATGATGTGGAGACCCTTCCCTTCAATTTGTAAGAGATATATTGGAAAATCATTGTGCGTTGAATGCCAGATTCATTAGAATGACTCTATAATTGTTTTTTCCATGGATATCTTCTTATTTCTTATTTGGGATTCACAGATATGATCATTTGGGGATATATATATGCATGTGTTTTAATTCCAATCCAGATTATATATAACTATGTTGATGTTAGGGAACAAGATCTAAGGTAGGTTTTTGGAGTTTTAATAAGGTTTTGTTGAAGAATTTATGAGATCGTAATTTTTTTCAATGTTTGTGAGGAAGGTGGATTCAATCTAAATAACTCTTATTATAAATTTATATCTTGGTTTCAAATAATTGGAATTTATTAAAATTTATTTTGAAATTGATTTGAAAATATTGTTAGAAACCCTCTTAAATTTGATTTGGAAAATAGTGGAATGGGGTTTTTGTGTAAAGTGCTATGTTACCTAATTTTAAAATGATGTTTTAAAATGATCATTGGTTTTGACTCATGGAAATGGATTTATAGAAATTTTTTCATTAAAATAAATGTTTTATTAGAATGTATTTAAATAACTGGTTTGTCATAGAATTTTGATTACATGGTTGGTGTGTGTCTGTTGGCATTAACGTGACCCTGTGGAAGGGGAGTGTGAAATTGGGGTACATGGTATATGGTTACCTATTTATGACTCCGTAGATCAATGAGATACTACTCATTAGTATGGTATTTTGACCAATACATGCATCCATGGTTGTGGGGAATTGTGGAACAAATTATTGAGTATGCTAATGGATTGAGAAGTGGTTTAAAGGAATTGTTTTATTGATTTCCTTGGAAATTAATTTGTTTTGGAAAACTATAGTGGTATGGAAACTGTTTTCCACGGAATTAGTTTTTATTTGATATAACCTATTTTAATTTTTTATATAAATTGTTTTATATAAATTTGTTAACATATTCTATCCTAGTGGAATGAGTAGGGAAGTTATTTGGTGAAAACCTACTAAGTTATATACTCACCCCCTTCAGGGGAACTTTGGTGCATTTATTCATATCATTTATCATGACATAGTTTTAGGAAAGGTATCCCATTTCATTATTGATACATTTTGATACATTGGGAATGGATTGTGGAGTTTTAGCATGGAGCATGTTGGGATCTGTGGAGTTATTTCTTTAGTGTCTTTGAGAATTTATTATATTGTTTTCTGATTTATAATCTAATTTTGGTTTTAGTTTCCACTTGTATTATGATACGGTTCATAGTCATAGTTTGATTTTGTTTTCAGTTAGTATTACTTTGAGTTGTATTAAATTATTATCATGAATCATATAGTTGTTGTTGGTTAGGTTTATATAGTTTTAGTTGTTTTATTTTCAAAGGGGAAAATCTTCCCCCAATTTTTAATGAATCCCTTTGATTTTATTTCAATCCTTTGGTGTATTGGGGATGTCACATAATGCCAAGTAATATTCTACCACATTCTCAAGATGATTAGGAGGTACATGATGTTATATGGGGTTTCCCCTCTATCAATGATTCTCAAAGATCCACTATGGGATGCACAATCTCGAACACACCCATCGTCTCCCCATTTCAGACCCCCTTGTTACAAAGAGACACACCCAACACAACATTCCATCCACCACACCATGTTATTTTCCATAGTAGACCGAATAGTTGGAAAAACAGACAAACTATCCTAGGACTTACCAAAGATCCCTAAGCCTTACTAAAACCATGAAGATGGATATACAATACTATGAGAATAAGGTCATACCTCAAACAATGGGTGTTATATTATCCCCACCATTAGTCTTTCAATCCCTTGGATGCTGAATATTTTCAATGCTTTGGAAAAGTTCATGAAATTTATATATAATTTCATTCTCATGTTACCATGTTTCCCCTTAATATGACCATTATTACATAAAACATTCACCAAAAAATAATCTTTATTCATAAAACATTATTTTATTTTTTTTAGAATCAATATTAGCATATGCTGAAATATATCATTTGGTGTATGATCAATATAGCTCCATAAAATCACATGATCCAAATTAGGATGGTAATTATTTAATTGAGATACATGAAATAAATTGTTTATAGTTCAAACTCATAGTAGTAATGCCAACCAACAATCAACATCAAAAATCCATTCAAGTATTTCTAAAGTACAGATGTACCAATAATACAGCTTTCCTTTCATACTCACATGTCGATTCCCTTGAATTGGAGATAATCTCAAGAATAAAATATCTCCAACATCGAATGAAAACTATTAATGACAATGATCAACATAATATTTCTAATTACTATGATCCATCTCCATCCTTTCTTGACCATTTTATTTTTCTTAGTCATCTCCTACCCAATGAATGTTCCTAATAATGAAGTTTCCCTGGTCTCTAAAAAATAAATTGGAGACTGATAAGAAGACCATACAATTCTCCAAAAGGATCCCCATATATCAATTACTTATTTTTTTTATTATAAAAGTACTCCATTAATGGTTTATGACTATCCCACGAGCCTCTGAAATCCATAACACAGGCTTAGATCATGTCTTCAAACATTTTGATCATCTATTCTCATTGTAAATCTATTTGAGGTTGATAATACATGATCATGGTCCACTGGGTATTGAAATATTGTTGTAATTATAACTAAATCTAAGTGGTAAAATGATAATCTCTATTAGAGATGATTGGAACTAGTATTCCATAAAACTTTAAAACATTATGATTATAGAGTATTTCTAATTCATCCACCATATTCGATTCATGAATAGGGGTTATGTGATCTGATAATGTGAGCTAATGTGAAGTATCCCATATGGAATAATTTTTTTGAAACATTATTTGTATAATTTTGACAAATACATAACTATGTGTTCCCATTTCAAAATAGGAATAGGCAAGGATTGAAATATATCATCTAGTCATTGGTTCTCAACCTTGACCCATTGACAAGTGAGGTATCTTGAGACATACAATACTTCGTTTCTTTTCATGAACTCCCAACACAAATGAGTTTGAAATTCCTTATATATTTTTTTTATTCTAGGATGAAAAAACCAATTGTAGTAGTGTTATACAAAAAAGATTTGTTCTTGAAAACATATTATAACAACTATACAATATTTAAAAAGAAACCAAGAGTCCCCATATTGCTTCCATCCATCAATGGTCTCCCCAAAATTATGTTTTCATGTACTGGTAAATAAATTTGGATCTTTTCTTTGAGAATATTTTACTTTATCTAAAAAATTAGGAATGAGATTAACCAAAAATAAAACTATCAAATCATTTCTCTTAGTTCCATCCAAATGAATATCTGCAATCATTCTAATCAACTTCCACTATTCAGAAACATATTTGGCTAATTTTTTGTAAGAATTTTTCCCCAAAGAATCTTCAATGGTATTCCATTTACCAGGTGTATAAACTAAGTCAATGTCAAACATCTGGAGATATTCCATCCATTTTATTTATCTCAGGTTCATATATCATTATTGAAATATTTTTTTAAAGTTTTTTTTGTATATTAACATATTGAATTTATCACCAAATAGATAATGGATCCATGTTTTCAAATTGTGAACTACCAAAACTAATTCCCAATAATGGGAATGACACTTATTTTCTTAAATTAACAACTTTCATGTTCTATAATCCATGGACTAATCTCCTTCGATGGGTACATTACTGAGTCTAGATCTTGATGAATCATAATAAACCATATAACCCTTCACATGATCTGTAAAAATAAGAATTGGTGAAAAAGTGATCCTTTCATTAATATATAAAAATGATCATAAAAAATAATCACTCTAATTGAATTAAGTTACCCATATCATGGGTGCTTTCATTGAAGATTCAAGTTGTTAAAAGTCCCAAAAAAGTGATGATATTAACCTTCCATGTCTAAAATGCTGTGTATCTCAAATATGTACTTTAGTTGTAATTAAGAGAAAACCACTTCTATCATGGTAGGTTCTAATGATATGATTTTTTAGAAATAACATAGATAAATAAGTGGACTTATTGTACCCAAATATTCCATTTATTTAATTTTTCATATGAATTATGTTCTAAAAAAATGTTCAAAATAGTATGTAAATGTTCTTCATGTTATTTATGATTTTGAGAATAAACCAGATGGTCATCCAAAATAACACAACAAAATAGAATTCGTACTTCTAAAAGACATGATTAATAAATTTCATGAAAACTAATTTATAATTTATAATACCAAATTTAATTATCATATATTCGTAATCACTATAAAAACTCCTAAAAACTAGTTTTTGGAATATCCACTTTCCTAACCAAGAGTTTGTTATACCCAAAAGGTAGATAAATTTTAATTAAACATTGTGCTCCATTAAATTGGTCAAAAAGGTTTTCAATATGATCTAGTGTAAATCTATTCTTTACCACAACCTAATTTAACTTATAATAATAAACATAGAGTTATAACGAACCATATTACATCTTGAAAAAATAAACTATAGAAGTACAAGGTGACATACTCAGCCTTATAGACCCTTTAATTTAAAATTCTTATAATTGGATCTTCAAATAATTTAACTCCACTGGTTCAGTAAAATATGACAGACGTGAAATAGGTTTAAACCAATAGGAGATCAATTGAAAAGTCCATTTCCTTATAAGGTGGAATATCTATGAAATTTTTATCAAACACATATAGTTATAGATCTACTATGGTTTGAAAATTTCTATAATCAATTATTTAATTATTCCTCTATGTGATTGAGTAAAATTGATAAGAAATTGTTCAAACCTTTGGTCATAATAATCTTGATTTTAAATCATTTAAAACCCAATATCCCTTAAAAAGACACCTTATTCTATCATGATATGTAAAATTTACTCATCACACATAGAAATAAATATAGGAATTGAAAGAAACTAACCAATTTATTCTCATGATGAAGTAGAACAAATTCATGTCCAAAATAGAAAATTATCTATCAAATTGGATCACATCGATTGTCCTAGAAAAAAATTCAGATTTAATTCCTACATACTCTCATATAATGATAAGTGCCAGAATAATCATATTGTGTGAAATAATTTCATTATAAAACACCAATTTATTAAGAATATGTGAAGTATAAAAAGAGTGGGATTAACCAATTTTAAAAAAAATCATAAGGGATGAATTAAGTAGAATTGTACCTCAAACAACAGAAGGATTTGATTGGTCTTCCGTGATCATATACTCATCATCATAAAATTTCTTACTCACTCACCCATTTTCCTTGGTCGATTTTTTTTGTATTGAATGAGGAGTTAGGGTATTTATGGAACCTCTATGGTTTATCCAGTTATGGGGACACAAAGTTTAATGAAGTGATCATTCTTTTGAAACATACGGTTTATGAGACACATGAGATATATTACAAACAACTAATTTTAGAGTACTATGAAAATAATATAGAATATTTAAAATCTTATTATAGTGGTTACCAAATCTAGGTGGTTGCATATAATCTATATTTATATGATTAACGGAACCACATTATAAATATCCAATCATGGTATAGGTTTGTGGAGTAATTTTAACCAATTTAGGGGTTTGATTATGAGATTCTCTACCACCTTGGAAGCAGGTGTCCCTATTTATCTTGTTTCTAACATCAGTGCTCCCACCCACTATCATGGATACAATGGTACTTCACCCAATCATATTTAGAGTGATATATCTTTCTATCACCATCACTATATTAACCATACTTGTAAAATTGTTAATATAAAGGGAAAAAATATTAGAAGTAATTTATGGCCATAGTATAGATTCAATGATGCATCCCTCCAAGGACACACTGTCAGCTACTTCTGTAGAAAAAAACTGAGTTCATAAACTTAGTTTTAAATTCCACCATAGATTGTATTTATAGGTTTTGACTCATGAAATATTTTATTTTTTCTATATTGAAGGTGTGGGGGTATTAATATTTATTGAATATGTCTTCAAAGACCTCCAATATAAGGAATTAGATAGCTTTAGCTTAAACAACTAAATACCACCATTGGCATGAGAGATCCTCCAACGTTTCAATCTCTAATGTTAATATTAGATCGACCAATGTTCATTGGAAATAAAATATCTGAATCATTATGTTAATATATAGTTATTAATTTTTAGGTTCCAAATACCCATGAAATATTAGTGGATTATATTTCTAAAATTGCATAAAATGATCCACTTTTCAGGGTTTGTCATTTATATTTCCATTATCAACATCTTGAAAGCATGAAAAATGATTTTAACAAGCTAATGGCTCACTTGTGGTTCATGTATTTCCTTGTTGTATGTGGCCTATTCCTATGGATTTAATTGATTTATAATTGGTTCAATTTATCTATAGATAGAACATAACCCAACTTGAATATTACTCACTAGAAAACTAATGACCTTGAATAGTCCAAATCATAAAAATAAGCAATCATTACAACTAATTTAAGAAAATCATCAACATAACATGATCAAGGTAGTCATAGTGTGAAGTCTCATTAATAATTCATGGTATTATACACTCATCATATGACCCCTCGATGAAGACATGAAAACACACCTAAAAGTTATTTATAACGCTTTTTGTACATCTACAGCCCTACTAACTTGATTATCAATACAAAGTGGTTAGATATTTATTTTTATGGTACAAATATCATGTTCCAAAATTCTCTATCCCATTGATACCATACCATGATGGAATCCCAATGATACCAAAGGTATAAAATAAATTCTATAGGAATAGTAAAATGTTAAGGGATTATTTTATTTGAATAAAAAACACAACCTAATATGATAAAATAAAAAAAACCATAAAAACTACATTACACATTAGTACTAACAAATAAAACTCAAATGGAATCTAACAAAATTACAACACCATAATTTTAGTGATAAAGTATGGAAAAGAAACACAAGAAAACCAAGATATGTCTAAACAAAAAAACACTAATGTGGAATCAATATAACCACTATATGAGAGAAAATCCAAGATCCAAACAATAATATGAGTAATTAGAATAATGTTTATATAGTTGAGAAGAACATGACCTTTATTTTACCCATTTCATGAAGAATAATGTCTATATTTTAGACAAAGTTCATATGTAGGGGGTGAGTAAACATATTCAATAGTCATTCCCTAAGATACTTCCCAACATGCCCCATTAGGACTAAAAAAATAATTATCTCATTGTTTATTAAAAAATACGGGGTGAGAAAATCAAAATAGTTTAAATTAAGAAAAAAATTAGCAAAACAATTAAACTAAATAAAATTGTTATTTCTTTCCTTCAACTTGGAATACCCATCAAATGTCACTCACACACAAAAACTTGCATGGAAAATGAAAATACCAATGATCATATGTAGTGATATATACTTCACTAATCCATAACATGGTGATTTACCCAAATGCATCCAATCTGGCACAGAGTACTAAGTCCATGCGAAAAATTCCTTGTACAATGTAATATGAATATATTCCACAATGAATGCTAGGACTACATTCTGTAATTATTTTTTTTCAAAATAAAAACATTTCCAATTTTTTAAAAAAAGCTTTAAAAACAAGTAAATTTTCCAAATCATTAAAATAAGGCTTCCACATGGGTGAACAAGAATTGTCAGAAAAACAAGAAAATTTTCAAATGCATAGCACATAATATAAAATTCCAAGGAACCCCAGATTCTCAAACAAAAATATGGAAGTGTTTTATTATGAAATAAAAATAATATTTTTTGAAATACAAGACCTACAATTCTTGAAATAGTGGGGTGATAGGGATGCCACCTACCACAAGTCAATCAAATCACAAAATGAGATAATTTTTTTTAATACAACAACAAAAATAGTGTTCCAAAAAAGCTTTACAAGTGAATAGCAGGAATATGTATAGACTCACCCAAAACCCAAGATCCAATAAAATATAGGAATGTAGTAATGAGAAGGACCTAAGGGGTGGATTAAACAAGATAAATTGTATTAAATTCCTCCCAAAATAATCATACATAAATTATAGCCCCTCCCCCAAAACAGTGCTTGAAATGGCTGATTAGAAATGGTTTGACCATTGCCATGGATTGGTCGAGAAACCAATACTGTGGAACCTTTGATGTGGAGATATACATGAGGAATGACACAATAATACACTGTGTCCCGATACTTGATCCTTAATAATTTTAGGCTCACTATTACCTAGACCACAACATGGTGAGTCATCTCTGGTTCTAGTTCACAACAAACCCCCCATTTCATTAAGACCTTGAGAATTCCCATCTGCACCTCATTTGGCCTCCCTGTGTTGCATAGGGTTGCACCAAACACAAAAATTTCACAAATATAGTGTGTTGTTTCCCGTGGTAGACTAGGAAAAGGGAAACCACTCCCAAAATCTATAAGAAACTCACCAAGATCCCAAAAACCACAAAAAACAATGAAAAGCTATTTAAAAAACTAGAAACATATCCAGATAGTGTAAATTGGGGGTGTCACATGAGGTATATTCTAGATTAATGAACATAAAATAAGTGCTTATTGGAGGAAACAAGAGTTTTTACTACTTTATAAGAAATTGTATATTTTTTATATTAAGAATATTCACCATTTACTTGGATAAACCCCTATTTTATTAATTATTAATTCAATAGAATCTATACTTTACTCTCTTTTGAATTTTATAGGTCCAAAAAATGGACGATAAATTAAAGAAAATGAGAAATAAAAAATAAATGCAATGAATTTAAATAAAATAAACTCATTACAGGGATCAATGATATGAAGATACCTTAAATAGTTATGGATTTAAATTATTTTATTCTATGTGATCCATTTTGGAGCTATAAAAATAGTTAAAATTTTTAGGCACCCCCTCGTCGTGGCTAAACATTTAGTAAAATATTCAGTTAATGGGTGGGAAAGGAATCCTTGGAAACCTTCATTTGTATTTCTTCCTATATTTTTAACCTAGGATACATAATTAGCTATGATATATGTTTTCTCTTGTTGGGAAATTTATTATTAATCATGATCATATTTGGATAAGATATAGGTTTAAATTTGTGAAATTCCAACATTGTTATTTTATTTTTGATTATTTTAAAAGTAATTACTGATATGATTTCAATTTTTTATTTTAATGACTTGAAAAATGAATTTATTAGACCAATTTGTAGTTTTCAATCCAAGACTGCATTGACTAAAACATTTTAATTCCTATTCCTAAGTGGGTTTTAGTCATTTTTAATATATTCATTCATTTACCCTCTTTATTGAGATAACCTAGGATGTACATAACAACTAGAAATTTATTGTTTTTCTTACTGAAGCATGATGATTTTGAAATGAATTAAAATTATTGAGTCCATCGATTGATTTGTTATTAATCCATTTTAACCTTGAGATATACCCTATATATAATCTATCATGAAACCCTAAGAGACCATAGAATACCATTATAGGAAGCTAAATTACAAGAAAATTTATCCATCATACCCAAATTCATAAGTATAATTTCATGATTATTATTTTTCATATTTAAAGATTTATTAGGGTGTTTTATGAAAGAATTATTTAAGATACCTATAAATTATATATGGTAGAAGCAAAACATGGTCATTTCGGCATAGGTTTTTAAAAGGAAATATTTTATTTTGACCATTTGGTTTCTAAATTGTTTGAAAAAATTGAAAAAAATAAAGAAAAAACAATTGAAAAATTCTGAAAAAGCAGAAAAATTTGATAAAAGAGGAACCAAATTTATTCATTATATTTAAATTATGTTGGGTAACCTATGAAAAAAGAGGAAAATAAAGTGATGGTGTTTTCATTAGAATTTTGGTTTTGGGATGAATTTATTTGATTAATAATTATATTATTATCATGAATTATACTTTAATAATTTAACCTACTTTTTCATCCACTATTTTTTTCACTTCACAATCCACCAACGTCTCACATTAAAATCATTTGATCCTAAGTGAAAAAACATCAGGATTTTTTTGGTTTGATTTATGAAGTGTATATTTAGATAACTTATAAGCCTATGGATAGAGTTCACATAATTGAGATTGAGTATAAATCTATAAAATATGATTTTAGTGTTGAGGGAAATGAAATTTTAGTGAGGTAAATCATAAATAACAAGATTATTAATGAACACTTAAAAAATTCTAATAGAAAATGAAAAATTAATTGAACATGAAATGTTAAATGAATCATTATTTGACACCTATTTTTAGTGATATTTTTTCTTTTGAAATATTTATATATTTCATTATTTCTAGGATTATGATAATTTTAATGTTTTACTTGAATAAGTTTGAATCCTTTGTGATGTGGTCGTTGGGATATTTTTTTATTGTCGAGTTATTTATTTTTTTGTTCATTATTAGGTAGATAAATGATTATTTGAATTTTCCAAGGGTTTTGGTAAATTTTAGAAGAAATGACGAGTCTGCAATGGTTTTCAGGAAGTGAACATAGTATGAGAGAATAACCCAACATAGAGAGATTTTGGGAAAGTGTGTCAACCTAGGGTGAAATCTATCGTGAAAATAGCTAGTTTTATCCTACATTCTTGGTTAAAAAAACCCTTCCCACATTTCAGTATGATATAGGATTGTTACTGGTGTTGAGTCTTCATTTTAAAAAAACATGAATGGGTGGGGGAGAAAAATGATTCCATCTCACATACTTTTTTGTGGGTTCATTCTTGGGTTCCCCTCTAATTTTATTATAGAGAGTTACCTGCATCAAATAAATTCCATGAACGAAATAAAATAGAGATATATACAATCAATTATATTTAAGGAAACTAGTTTCACCATATATTAGGAGCTTGAACCATAACTATAAGGGTGGTTCGTATGTGAAGGGTTTTACTATGTCACGGTGTTTTGATAATCACAAAGGAATTGTGAATTCAAGGGAGCTCAAAGATTACATTAAAATCCCTATGATATGGATGGTTTGTCAACATTGAAAATAGAGAATATTATTAGATATTTCATTAAGTCCTTTCATCATATTTTATCATGAACAAGTTATTGTGATGTGGATGATGTTTGAAGGAAATTACTTACATGAAGAGATGATGGTTGTAGCGTTCTGTTTTCACTAAACCATATGATATATCAAATGGGTTGTGAGTCAAGTTTAAGGCTTTAGGTACTCCATTATGTATCCACTATCCATATCCAAACCTTTTTTGAGTATGATAAAATAAATTCAACACATGGATGACAAAGTTATAAGAATAAAATTTATGCAGTGTTAGTTGAGGAGTATTTTTTTATATATCTTTACTAGATTTTACACCATACAAATGTTCATTTCTTAGGTACTTTTTATTTAACACAAAAAATTTGAAATAATTGATTCAATGAGTCTCATAAATATTGATATAATCAATATAATGAGGGGATACGAGTGGTTTCAGATAAAGGAAAACAATCCCTTTTAAATCAGTTCCACACTCCTCTATACATTCTCTGAAATTTAACTAATTTAATTTAATAACATTATTATTCATTAATATAATTAAATTTATAATATTAATTTAAATTAAAATATTAGGGATGTTTTTCTGAAGATATAAAAATAATTTTGAATATTATAACTAGTATTCTTTATTCTACACAATAATGACCATGTACTTTTACTATACTACACTTTTAGGGTTACTGATTATAGGAAAAAATATAAATTCAACACTTTTACACCTTATTTAATTAATGAAACCTTGAGTATGATTATCTTACCCATTAATATCAATTTTATTTATTCTAATTTTTTAATTTATTATGCCAATTAGTATTATTCATGCAAAGAGAGAAATAACATCCAAACTCTAAAATTCACATACAAATAAGAAAACATCTCAAATCCCCAACCTCAATAAAATCTCTAATATCCAATTAGAAATAAGGAAAATAGAAGAACTAATAAAAATGTATCGACCATTAAAGGAAAATCTCAATAACCTAGAGATCATCAATAACTATGAAAACCATGAATTAAGGCCCATAAAATCAAATCCAATATGCTACCACAACCTTCCCAGATAGAGAACATGGATGGAATATAAGAGATAAGGATAAAAAACTCACCTCAAATCATGAAAATGGATCATTAAAATAAATTTATCGAGGTTGAGGAAGGGAACTAAGAGAGCCCATAAAAAATTAACTTATGTCCTCCAACGGTTGAGAAAAATAGCTAACAAATAATAGGATTCACAGGAGCTCTCAAATTTAGAGCTAAGATACAAAACACTATGTTGTGGAATGAAATTCAATAATCACTCTATGATTGTTTTATCTAGATTATACCTCAAAAAATTAATCCATATATACCCTATTGTTCATCATTTAAATCTTGATCAAACTATTTTATTCCAATATGATCAATAAAGCATCTGTTCATGACCAAATCATTACGGTAGGAAATCCTCCAATATAAAATCTCTATAATCTGTCTCTTTAGGCTATGTACTGTGAAAAATTTGAAAATTCCTCCAAGATTATATTTTAAACATATCATAAACTACCTAAGAAAGATTTTTGTTGTCAGAAAAACCTAAATGTTGTGAGCATACAAATACTAATGGGAATCTTTGAATGTTTTTCAAGGATTATTAACATTTATAGAAAGATTCATCAGAATCATTCCCTATCCAAAAATCTATTGTATAACCCTATTATTGTGACATGCCCCATCATGTTATGACCTAACTGCAAGAGCCTTCTAAAAATATATAAGCCCATGAATGAGTAATGAAGCAACTCCTATACACTATGAAACACCAATAATATGTTCACCCATATACTGTAACCAACACTACATGTTGTGATGCCTATGTCTATGTTGTGACATACCTCTTCGAAAAAAAATTTATATCACCCTCTACCTCTCTTCCTCTAGTCTCTACACAACACCACAAAAACCAAAATCATGGAAGGTAAAGGGATTGAAAGGGTTAGACTTTTACATTAGACACCTCTCAAACAATTATCATCCTTGATAATCAATACAAAACCTAGTAAGGAAAACCATATCCTACAAAACCAACCTCCTTGGGAGATACCTCTATAAAATATAAATTGTCCCCACCATGAAAAAAACCATAGAAAATCGTTTCAATCAAATTAGGAAAAAAATAAAACATTTTATAATAAAAATAAAATAATTATTCAAATATATTAGGATAATGAACTCACATTTGTGACTCATTTTTCTAATTAAATTTCACTAGGACACCATGCCTCAACACTATGAGAACCAATTCAATAACTCCCCTATGAAACACCTCATCTTAATGATATTTGATCTTGATTGGTTAGCCAATGAGTGTTATTTAATCCACTACAACTATGAATATAAAGTCAATGACAAGGGATTAATAAAGAATATATCAACTAATCTATGGAATATGGAAGATATCATGGATCTAGTCCAACTAAATTAGAAGAATGAACTGATATGGATACTCAAAAATATACTATAATACATCAAAAGGGATGATGAACATGGGATAAACATTACTCCCCCAACCAAACATCCACTATCAAGGATAAGAGGAAACCCTAAAGGATACATAATCACCAAAATCAAAAAAACATAATCCTCTACCTCATATCTGAAAAAAAATTATGAAATAATTACACTATCTTCATCCACTCCCAAATCATTAGGACATTACCTATCATGATTTTCACCACATCAGGTCTATGATTCACTGAATCATCAACCTTTCTCCAGTATAATGCTGCTCGATAATTCCACCTATAAAACACCCCATAATGATCTATTTTAATAGAAGAGTGTTAACAATTATTAAGAGAAAATTAAAAAAAAGGAAAGTATTTTATCCATGTTCCATTGAAATCCAGTATGCACGATGTTGGGTAAAATCCATCGAGGTATCTATTTATTGTTTTTGGATTGATTGTGTTTACTGAAAAAATAGGATGATAAGGTTAGTTTTAGATTTAAAATTTTATCATTAACTAGGTATGATGATAAAGATTCAAAAAATAGATATGTAAGAATTGGAAGTGGTATAGAATGTTTCATGTACAATTTGTTATCATTTTCCACTGTCTAAAAAATTTTGGGGTCCAAACATTTAAAGGATGGAAAAAGGTGATTTTGGTAAAGGAAGGATTTTCATGTAAAAGTAAAAGTTTCATGAAAAGTTGATGTTTTTCTGAAATTTTTTTCACAAGTTATGATTCAAGTCCATCACATGAAAATACAAAAAAGTATAGTGATTCATTGAATTTTTTAAACTTTTCATAAGTTAGAGTTATACGACACAAGTACAATTTGTAGAGACCATGTAATAGAGATACAGTTTCATGAAGGTGGTGAGTTCCATGCTAAATGTGACGCTAAATCATTGAAATTCATCACAATATTAAATTATCACACATATTAAAATATTTCATTGTATTTTGTGAAGGGATGTTCATGTCAATAAATAGGCTATTACCCCGTCATTTGAGTGTCACAACTCATAGAGATTATTAGGGATTCTAATAATGTATTAGTTGGTTGAGCTATTTCTCCCATGAGGAAACAACAAAAACATCAATTTAATGATGAAAAGGGACTTTAGTTTATAACACCAAGCGAGTTACAAGAAAATAAAAATGGAGTGTGAAAATTGAGTGTTTCTTGATGAGAGGAATATTTTAATGAAAGTAAATGTTTCAGGATAGAATATAAAATATAAGTGAAATTTGGAAGAGTTTCACACAAGTCATGAAAAGGTTGAATGAAAGATAATGTTTTTTGAACTTTCAATGATTTTCCCATAGTTTATATGATAAATTCTTTGTCATGATGTGGATAAATGTTGAGCTTAATCATGCATAAAACTAGGTGTAAAAAATATAGATTCAAGTTATGAAAATTAGAATATTTTGAAGGAGAAGTGAGAACACTTCAGTTAAGAATGTAGGGAGCTTATAGAATGTGATTGGTTGAAAACAATGAGGGACAATGAGTCTACTCCAAATTTTTCCACAAAAATGTAGTTTAAGGGATTTGGTATATTGGAACACTACTTGCGCATACTCCTTGGATGTATCCCAATGTAGTTTAACCAAGTAAAATAATTGTGTCTCATATGTGATTTTATTTCTACTCATAGATTTCTATAGGAAAGGGAGAGAAGATTGTGTTGTATAATGATGAAAAAAAATCTTAAGGCACATTTATTTTAATCTTTAATATTATTATTAAGAAAGGCATTCTAATATTTGATGGAAACAATCTTCAGTTGTGGAATTTCCAGATGAAACACTACTTCCAATCATTAGGTATGGGTGTCCTTATAGCAATTATGTATGTTATTTATGCTAGTGTGGATAGTTGAGTTTGATCAAAAGTTGGCTTAAGATAATTTGATACCGAGGAAAATGGAATCAATTATTTAGGATATTTTTTATCTAATAAAATCTAAATGATGGTAATTTCATGTAATTACGTGTATTTCATGGGTTAAAATATATTCAATAACTATGAAGGTGATTCAAATTTTAGAGAAGAAACATTATTGGTTCTATGGAAAAAATATTAGGACATGAGAATAAACCGCAATGATTTT
Source organism: Viscum album (assembly GCA_963277665.1). Taxonomy (NCBI): domain Eukaryota; kingdom Viridiplantae; phylum Streptophyta; class Magnoliopsida; order Santalales; family Viscaceae; genus Viscum; species Viscum album. The sequence goes on along the minus strand of OY728122.1, from coordinate 557,067,778 downwards.
GTAGATGAATTCTTTGAATAGGTTAATATTGTTTTAGAAGACATGAATGGTATCAGAGAAATTAATGAAGATGTAGAAATAGTCATGTGAAACCTGGAAGACTTCCACATCAGTTCAATTAGAATGCTTATATATTGGAAGATAAGGATCCAATGGAGATTAAATTTGATAGTTTTCACAGTACTCTTATCTCATATGACATGAGAAATGATGACAATGATTTTGTGGACAAATTTAATTCCAATGAGGTGGTATTAAATTCCATGATGAAGCTCTCTATTGAATATGGCTAGGAAGAAGAAGAGATATATGAGGTCATTTCATTCCTTTTTTCAAATCTATGAAGAGGAAAATGAGATTTAAAGGGAAAAATTACTCTAAAATTCTATCGATGTAGAAAGGATGGACAACATATAACAAAGTTCCCCTAGAAATTACAAAATGATGATGATGGTGAAGTAAAAATTACCATGATGAAGTATTCAATGTATGTGAAAGGTAATAAAAATTTGAAGTGAAATTTCATCAAGAATAATGATTAACATTCAAAATAGAATGATAGTTCTGAAGAATATAAGGTTGAAAAGATAGACGACTACAAGGATCATGGATAAAAAGATAAGATTGAATTTGGGAGAATATACTAGAGAATAAATAAAAATGATAATGATAATGGAGAAATAAAAGGAAGGTTTGAAATCCAAGCTGAATTAGAAGCTTCTCATTTGGAGATAGATTTTTTGGGAGACCAAAAAATTAAATCCAAGATAGTGGCTCTTAATTCCAAAGTATATATATAAAACTAGGGAGAATAGAATTATATGATTAAGGAATTAATTGAAAAAATTATGTATTCAATGATAGAGAACTCAGAACATGAAATTTACTACAAGATAAATGTTTAAGAATAAAAAAGATTGATTGATGGTTTGAATGAAAATGAAAATGGTCAAATAAAATGTATCAAATATCTTGAAGAGGATTTTTTTATCCTTAGAAGAATATTTTAATATCATGAGAGAATCTTGTCTCATGGTATGACATTAGGAAGGAAAATTACTCAGGGATCAAAAAAGATAGAAGTGGCTAATAGAGGTCATATAAAAAAGAATCAATATTTATATCCAAATGAAAAAGATTATGAAGTGGAATTATAAAAAATAGAATGCTATAATGATTGGAATTAGACCGTAATCTCCCACTACATGGTTGAAAAGTGATTTGGGTACAAATCAGAATTAGAGTGTTCAGAGAAGCTAATGAATAATCATTTCTAAAAAATAACCCACTAGATTTTTCCTCTTATTAGGTGTTATTACGATGCAAATATGCGAAATTCCCAAAATAAATACTCCACAAACAAAAGGTACTAAAGGGAACAAGTGTATAAAATAAATCAACATAGTGTTAAATATTACAAGAATGATTTTGATAGTAACTATTTCTATTATGGAGGATTCAGAAACATCGATAGATATTTCTCATCAAAAATATAGTGTACTAAGCTCAAACAGACCTAGAGTGGTCATAATTATTAGCTAATAGAATCATCAAATGACATGAAAAAACTAAATTTATAACTCTTCAAGATGAATTTGTTCTATCATACACTAAGTATGATCCGGAATATCTATCTTCAATAGTTATGATGGAAATGACATGGATTGAAAAGAAAAGAGTTGAATTGGTAGTAGTTATAGATATTTTCCTCAAAGCATCAGATAGTGATAGTGTATGGATCCTGTATAGTGAGTGAACATTTCATGTTTCAGGAAATAATGATCTTGTTATAGACATAAAATAAGAGAATACAAGTGTTATAAAATTTGGAAATGATGAATGTGTGAAGATTATTAGCATGAGAGAATCCAAATTTGGAGGAAAAATATGATATGTTTTTATGTCTTGGTTGTCGAAGGTTGTAATCACTATGTGAAAATTGTTAGTATATTTTGTGACTTCATTCATGTTATATGATTTACTAAAATGTTATGTATCATAAAGGTAAAAAGAGTTATAATTATTTTATAGGATAAGTATGTGAAGGGAAATATATAACTTGTAAGAGGAGAATAGAATACATGCTTTCTATCAAAAAAGGAATAAAATATGTGGTGGAATAAATTGATCGACCATCTATTCCAACAATGCATTTAAGATATAGTCAAATGTGATTCATATAAAGATCTAAAAATCTATCATGTGATCATACAGACACATGATATTCTTTTCAATAAGGAAATATTATCAGATATACATATATAGAAAAAGAAAAAATGTTGGCCTGAGTTCTTGAATCGGTGCATGGAAATGTGTGTTGACCAATCTCACCAATAACCATTGATAAGAAGATGTATTATATTCTTATCTTGATGATTTTAACAATATGGAATGTATATTTTTCATTTCCCATATTTTTAATTTGTTCTGTTTCATAACACAATATCAGAGGTAAGCTGAAAGGATACTTGGAAATAAGTATTTTATTTTTTAAATTGATAATATTATGTAATTAAAAAACATCGAAGAGGAATATTATTTCAAAAAAAAAAATAGGATAGGAAACCATATGTTAATTGAAAGAACTCCTAAACTAAGTGGAGTGGTTGAGAGGGGAAATCAGATCATAGAAAACATCGTCCGAATAATTATTGCTAAAAAGGCTCTACTAGGGAAATTCTAAAAGGAAATGTCCTAAGACCAGTCTATATATACTTTAGGGAACTGTTGTTTCTGAAATAATAAAATACTCCATAATATCAGTGGTTAATAAATAATACAATATAGAAATAATTTATAATCATTGGATGTTTGTTTTTATACTCCTAAATGATAGTTTTTAGGTACTTTCATGACAAATTCTCCTTATATTAGATACAAAAATATATCATGGTAGATTTATTTCCATACCATAACTCATATGGAATCCCAAATTTCATTTTATTTGGTATTTAGTTTAGTGTATATGATGTTCTATGTAATATATATCCTCAAAATTATAATGGTGTAGTTGTTTTACACATCATTGATCTTACCACTTCATGAAAGGTATGCTTATCCATTTCACTTACACCATTCCAATGAGGTGTATAAGGAGGAGTGTGTTGGGAGAGTATCCCAAAATCCTTTAAATGATCATTGAATTCTTGTATAACTTATTATATTCCATTATATGAATTAATATTATTAATCTTCATAAAAATTAAATTATATACTTTAGTCTAACATTTCTTAAAAATGTTAAATTAATTTTAATTATACCACATTAAGTAGATATATCTCTATCTACTATAGTCATTAGAAATTGTAATGATGTATTGAAATGCACCCGTTTCCTCTACTATAAATGGACCACAAAAACTATTATGATTCATTTACAGTGATTTTTTTATCTTTATTACTTCCCAATGATATTTTTTGGTCATTTTCACTTGTAACCACATGTTACATAAATCTATAGGTTTTAACTTAATGTAATCTAAATAACCTTCTTAATATATTTTTTATAAATGATTTCCATTTACATGACCTATTCTAATGTTCAAAAAGATGTTCAGATATGATTTATTCTCATTTTATATTTCATTGATTTCTAAAATTTATTTTTCATACTCAATTATATAAAATATATTATTAACATGTTCTATATCATAAAATACGTTATCATTTTAAAATAGAAAAAAATTAGATCTAAACTTGTAATAAAATTTGATAGTGTATAGACTCGATACTGAGACTATGTTTTTGGTCATATAATGTACATAATATAAATTTATTAATAAAAAAAGCATGACACTAGGTAAAGTATGTTGATAATCTCCAATTAAGAATACATCCAATATTATACCAATTTTTTCTTGAAGATCCACCTTCACATTGTCAATTTTCTGACATATACCTAGTTTTTGTATTTTAATACAAACGTGTGAAACACATGTTGTATCTAATACCCAAACTGTAGAAGTCTATATATTGAATTTAGTTCCAAATATACTTAAATTTTAATCAACCACTTATTTATTTTCACTTTCTAGGAAATTATTTTTCTAGTGTAATTTTCTTCCACATATAAAATATTCTTCCTATCCATTGACCTCACTCTGTATCATTAAATTCATGGACGAGAATTATGTCATTGTATTTGGATTAGGTTTATCTTTGGAGGTATTAGCCCTTTATTTTCCCCCTCTTTCTCAGCATAAAGACAAAAGAGTTAGTATTCATCATATCATAATATACGTAGTTAACTAAATCAAATAGATATAAAAGTGTCGTATTCATATTTATAATATAATAATTAATAATTAAAGTGGAGAAGATTTGTGGTAAAGAGGAATGAATGAGATCAGTTTATAGTTACTCATTCAACTTGAACACAAGGGAATCCAATATCTCAATGTAACAAGTCATTTGGATTACATGATTTTCTTCAAAACCCTATTCCTCCAGATTTTACCTATAAATTGTACTCAATATATTATATCTTTAATTATATACTATATTCTAATATAACTCTTGGATATGTGAAATAATTTGTTAGGAAACATAATCCTCATTCATTTTTTACAACTCAATGTACATAGATAACACCATAATGTACTGGATATCTAGAACATAATTCATAATCCATATTATTCATATATTTATATTTACCCAAATTAATCACACCCATTGGGGTATCAATAAGAATTTTTGCTTCTAGCACATATAACATTATCTATTAGAAAAATACTATGTTCAAGCGCCTATACCATTCAAATAAGTTTTAGTCGGCCATGATATTATCCTTATACAATATTGGCTTCAGTGATATTGATTTGGTGGTGTTGATTTACATTTTATTTACAAAATAAACTTTAGAATATTTTTCCTTTATCTTGATTTCCAAATTATATATATTATTGACCAATTAATGATTAAATTTCTCCCACAATTTTATACCACCCTTTTATCCCTCAATAACTATATTTGGAATATTTTGAATCATGAATATTTTTGAGTATATTAACCTTCAAAACCTCTACTCATAGTCCTAGATATGTATATACCACTACTTAGATAGTTTTAAGGTAATTTTTTGGCTGACCAACAACAATGACTCAGAACTACTTGATCTGTTGAGTGATGTCCAAACATCATTAAATCATTACCTTGAATTAATCAAAGTTTTGGCTCAATTTTTTGGAAAAAATATCTATGAATAATTATTTTCTATGAAATATTGTTAATTTTACCCAAAAAAATTCATAAGAAGACCCCAATAATAGGAGGAACCCTCAACTAAGGTTGATGAGCTCTTCAAATGTATTATTTTATACAAACTCAAGAGATGAAATGAGTTTAAATTTATATCTTTAATTGATTTCAATTATTCTGGGAGAATGGAATCATGTTATATTTAACAAGGTTGATATATGTTATCTTACTCATAACATAACCATGTATAATAGAAAACATTCACTATGTAAAAATTAATTTTATCCATGCACTCTAATTTATTATTTAATGTGATCACATCAAAATAAAAATAATAACATTAAATAAAGGATTTAAAATATATAAATAAAGTAACCAATCGTAAGAGTTTACTACTTTTTAATCCAATGTGTGGATAATAGATCAACCGAGATCATAGATTTTACTCACTAAGTCGCATTTGACTCAAGTTGCAGCACTCACCCCATCCAACAAATCTCGATCATATCTAGTATTCTACCATATCATGATATGATCTACAGATCATTTTATCCTAAAAATTATACATGAATACTCAAATGTATGTTTGGGGGTCTTGTGAATTCAATTTATGCATGAATAAAATAACCCGTGTTTGTACTTTCTTGTATGTATATAACAAGATTGAGGGATGATATATATACCATCGTTTATAAATTAATTATTACAAAAATTAATACAATAAATATCAAGACCCATTAACCTTCATGTGAGTATATTTTTTTCATAATATGTAAAAAGAAATGTGTAAGAACTCTCTCCATTATGGGTTCTGAATTTCTAGAGAAATTTGAATTTTTGGACCCCAAGGAGGGGTCGTTTTGGGTGATGGGATTAATATTGAAAATGGGAGAGTTGATATAGACCTAGATAATGTAATTGGATAAGTTTTGAGACTTGAATGATGAAAAGGGTACTCAGAAGTCATATTTTAGGTCAATCCATGGGCTGGAATTATGTAAATGGGAAATGCCTACATGGAATTTTGAAGACCAATATGTGGTAACTCTATCAAACCATAATTTCCATACATAAATATTACATATTATTAGATGAATATCCATTAAATTTCATCACGATCCATCTAAAAATGATAAAGTTTCAGTGTATTTTGAAATATGGATACATAAAAACTTTTATATAAAACATCCACGTCATCACACACTTAGTTCTTCACAATGACCACCCTTCTTATACATACCCTACATAAAACCATCATTCAAAAATTAGGGAAATAAAACACAAGAAAGGTTTAGATCAGATGATCATTTATGGAAGACATAATAGATATCAAATGATGATCATAAACCATCATAAGACATGCATATATGTAAGATAACATGATCATAATATACAAAATTAATACCTAAACAGACTTTGATCATTAATTATTAATCATTTCATAAGGATTTAGCATAAAAAATACATAAGTCATAAGAGTGTGGAATCATCAATAACTAATCATATATCATGATAATATTACATATTAATAATTCATTTGTTTTGGTATATTCATAAGCATATAAAATCATTTCCTTATTCAAGGATGACTTTCAATACTATCCTAGTGGATTGGGTTCACAAGTCATTTCTTCATTTCCTTAGCCATAGAGAACTCCAAAGACTGTAATATTTGGGAAATTCCTTTATAGAACTGAGTTTACAACCCATTATAGTATTTATTATATCATTATATATAAATCTTCACCAAATTCATTAGAGGGAAATATAATTTTATTCCTACTCACCACTTAATGAAAACTATACTTTTCTATGCCATAATATCATAAAACATTCATCATATCATCATATAATAACCCATGGTAAGGATCCATGATTCATTAAAATTTCATAATAATATTCATAAACCATCTTGAAATATAATTAATATGGTAACATTGGGGTATACCCGAAGTAAATCATAAGAAATATTAAAGGGAGTTTTTATGGATGAAAATAAATCTAAAATACCATTAGAACCTCTCTTGAGGAAAATTCCTCTTTTATTTAGAATTAAATTATTTAATATCTAAAAATTTACAAAATATCAAGGAAAAAATTTAATTGAAAATAATAAAGTAAAATTATAGTATAATATTCAAATAAAAGAGTATCCATGATGGTGGGGAAAGCTGTTAATGTTGTATATTTTAAAACACAAATTCCTTTATCATTTTTAGTAATAAGTCAAAAGTACCATATTCAGAAAGCAAAAATAAAATTCCATTAAATGTTATTTATAAAAAGTCAAAAATTAGTAAAAATTTCATTAATTAATATTTATATAATATTAGAAGCATTATTGAAATCATTTCAAAGAAAATATAGACATTAAATAAATGATTCCTCACCAAATGGAGAAATAAAGAATGTTTTACTTAAAAACATTATTTCAATCTATTGAGTACATAAAGAGAAAAAAATGAAATGAAAAATGATATATATATATATAAACTTGGGATAATAAAAAACATATTAGTTTGGGAGAGATAGATAATATAATTTCATCATCATAAAATAAGGCATAAACAATATTGGTAGAAATGATATTGTAATATAAAACCCTTACCCCAAGTCTGTCTTGTTTAGTAAGTACCCTAACCACCAGTATAATAAATTTTATTTTATTATAATTATAAAAAATAACTATAAGAGTTCCATTAATACCATAAGTTGTTTACATATAAAATATTATTACTCTTTATTTAACAATCTTTCATTATCATCATCATTTATTGTGTTAACTACTTCTTTTCTCATGTTTATTTTGGTTTAGTTGTTAAGGTCCTTACACTTCTAACATGTCTCTTTAATATCCATAATCATAAAATGATATAAATAATATATATATATATATTCATTATATACATATATATAAAAATTCATAAAAATTAGTGATGAAAAATGAATTATATCCCTACATGAAGACAACATTCCATATTTACGCATGAGTGATATTTCCATTTTTTAAAGGATGGAATGAAATAAAGGTAAATAATAATTCACATTTTGAAAATCAATATTTTATAATAAATATAATTTATATAAATTAAATATATCTTAATAACCAACCATTGAATATGGTGGTTGAAAATAAATTGTTTCCCGACGTGGAGGTGGTAGTCTATACATATGCATGAGAGATACTTTCATTTCCCATTTGATAGAGAATAAGCAGGAAATGGTAGTTCTATAATAATAATATAATATAAGTATAATTATAATACTATATTATTCATATTTTTATTAACAAAACAATACTATAGGAATTATAAGAGTAAATTAAATTGAAAGAGCACAGTACTTATTCTTTTAGAGACCACCTTTGGCTTACACATTATGCCTTAAAGGATTGGTTATAAGAGAATAAAAAAGGATATACGATTCAGGTAATTAATCTAGTAAGTTTTATGAGTTGGTATTGGATAAAATATAATGACCAGGTGGTGTAAATAATGGAGGAGATGAGGTTACTTTTTATAAGTGAGGGTAGGGACAAACATGTAATTTTTTAAAAGATTTCAATGATCTAATGTCACTTTCATGGGAAATTAGATCAAAATGGAGAATTATTTGATGTTAGGATAATATAAAATTATAATATATTCAAAAAATATGAATTGGATATGTTTGGGTGGAAATAATACCCTTATCTCTTGGTTTAACCCCCCGATATATTCATTTTAAGCATAACCATGGTAATGTTTTAGTGTTTTTACTATTGATTATGAAAAAAAGATGAACCTATTAAATTATAAATTCATAGTTTTTATAAAAAATATTCATTCCATTTTACCATATTCAATTTCTATAAGTAAAATATTTAATTTTAAATAAGTGTATATGTCACGACCCACCTTTACCAAAAGGATGGAAGGGTCAGCAGATTTCCACGCCCTTCCTTCTTTAAGTTGAATAAGAGATAATGACCCCCGAAACCCGCCTTTAATAGGTCCCAGAGTGGCGACTAGCACGAAGGGTATGGAAATAACACATGAATGGAAGGCATTACCCTTTTTGTTTTATAGGATCGGAAGATAAGATAATGAAACCCAAAAACACCAAAACTAAAAGAAAAGTCAAGAAAAAAAGGTAAACCATTCCCACATGAATGTTCAAAGTAAATGATACATGCCCCAAAAACCCCAAGGTAAAAAGATACCAAGAAAAAGGAAAATGACTATAGCGGTCTGGAATTACATCCAGTGGACTATAATTGATACATGTCAGGGCACTCCATGGGAAGCTACACCCCCTAGGTGGGACACACCACCATCCCCAGTGGAAGCCATTTCCTCATGAAGCCCTTGGGCGGAGAGCCATGCTTCATCCAACGCTCACATGTGATAGTTCCCAAGGATCGGATTCATTCCTACCTCCTTTGCCTCTGATACCAACTGTAGAGACATGAAGCTTGACGTACATGGATATTACATTAATTTTTCGGAATACTTTCTACATTACAAAAACAGACACCAAAGGACTGTAATAGTTTTGTGCCTTTGGAAACTCGGAAAATAATCTTCTAATCATGTTGAAAGATCTTCAACAAATCCCATAAGATCTTCCCCTTTTTTTTCTTACCTAAAACCTTTCATTAAATCCTGGGGAAAAGAAAAGATATAAAGGGTGAGCTCAAATTCTTAGTAAGGGTAAGCATGGAGGAAATAAAACAAACCATATACATTTGAACTTAAATAAAACATGAACATAAAGTTTAAACATCAAAATCTTGAGCAATGACATAAAACATGGAAGTACATAAGGCATAGATCATAATGGAACATCAATAATGATAAAATATCATGGGAATAAAACATGTAATTGTGGAAACCATTCATCACATGTTATGATTTCCATAGTAGCCAAGGCATTGCTGCCAAGACCATCTTAGTGGACAAATTCCCTTTCTGAATCGAGTTCACTCCTCGTTTCAGTCATGTTACACTGAACCAGATTAACTTACCGTTACAGCCATGTCTATCTCATGAGATATAAAACTTTACCCAATGCACTGGAGGGAGATATAGGTCCCACCCATATCATAATGAAATAATTCTTACTTGTGCCACCAAATAAACATACATCATTCATAATAACCCAACGAATAAAATGGGTTTCATAAATATCATCCCATCATCACATAATCCATATAAAAGAAATGGATATCACTTCATAATAAGAAAAGTGAAACCATGTAAATCATAGAGAACTGATACTTGAAACGTACACATATGAATTAATGTCATCTTAGATGAAAAATGGTTTTGATAAAACACTTGAAATGAATTCTTGAGGAAAATATCCTTTCTTCTTCAAAATCATTTTATTTTCAAAAAATGTCACCCAATTTTAAAAGAAAAGGATTTTGTTGAAAATATTCATGAATTATTTTGGAGGAAGCTTCATGAGAATAAGGCTTTATAAAACTGTAAAAATCAATTCGTGTCGTATAAGTTAAAAAAAACATTCTTCTCGTACTTTTACCAGAAAAGTCAAAAAGTACCTCGTAAAAGAAAGATTCCATACATACCATGTAGTAAAAGTCAAAATGGGGTAAAAAGGACATTAAACAAACATGAAACCATTTTTAGGAAACATGGACATGAATGAGAACAATAACCCCAGTAAATAATTACGAATAAACAATCTCAGAAAAGAATGAGATTGGAAAAGTTATCCCTTACCATAGGTCTGATATGCTTCGTACGTATATGAACCTCCCCTTCTTTGAAGCGCCTCTTTGAGACCTCCTCTTAGGGCACTAAAATTGGTCTTTGAGGAAAAAAAGGACCTCTTGGATGTTTCTAGGGAAGTGGAGAAGAGAATTTATTAGGGGTTGGCTGAGCTTCAAGGCTCAAAATGGTGTGAGGAAGAGAGGGAGGAGGTGCCCTTTTATAAGGGAGGAGAGGGGCACCTTTAGAATAACTAAAGATATTATTTTATTATAAAGTCATATTTGGTTTTTAATAGCTCCAAATTGAGTTATTTTGAAGCTAAGGTGTGGATGGGTAGAAATCCTCTCATCCAATAGAATTTATACAAGTTTAGGGTTCTATTTTAACCTTATCATTTAGATTTATCTTTAAGTTAAATAATTTAACTTTTACCGTGTATTTTTGTTTTCTTACACTATAAGGTTAATAAACATACCATAACAAGCCAAAAGAACCCCAAGTTGTTTATTATTAATATATATAACCTTATCTAAGTCATTTTTCCGAACCATATATTTTTAGGAATAAAATAACAATTAATAATATATTATTTGTTTTAAAAACTATTTTATGTCAATTTTGACACTATTTGGTAATTGATTTTTGTGAAAATCATAACAGAAAGATTACTTCGAAAAAAGTTATTTAAATCCATACTAACATGTCATATTAACATAGAAAATTATTGAAATTCATAAAAAGGCTCAAATTACATTTATTTGGGTATTTATAACATCAATTATGTCAATATTTCATTAATAATATAATTACTGCATCATCATTGTGTTATAAATAAATTAAATTATTTAATGTCTAAAAATTACAAATAAAATACCATTATGTAGGAAATATTTTTAGCTTACTAATTAATATTTATAGTCGAATTTATATTATATATAACCCTATATTTAGAAGGATTTACTTATTAAACTTTGATTTTAACTATTTTAACCCTTCTTTAAATAAATTAATAATAAATGTCCTAATCTAATCCAAGTGGGCCTGAAGGGTAATATTTTATCCCTAATTTTTTTGGTCAAATTACTCTTATCCAATAGAATTAGGACATGTGTTAGGGTAATAATAATATCATTTTCACCCTTAATTACCCTATTTAATTTTAACCGTGGTAAAAAAAGTAAAAAGTTACTATTCACCAAAAATAATTTTCATCTTATTGAACCACATTTTACTTACTGACATCAATCGTGTCTCTCGGATTAATGAAATTCCTTTCACAAAAGCGGTAAAATTAATTTTTATGTAAATTTGCAAATTCTCCTAGGAGGTGGGTAAAAGACGGTCGAAAGTTCAATTAAATTTTTATATATCTAAAATTATTGTAAAATGACTCCAATGAATTACATTGAACTTATATAGGTATTATGTGACAATTTTGACCTAAAATAAATTTTAATAAAATAAATAATTATTTAAATAAAATGTCTGTTTTTAAATAGTAACCTAGTGTTTTCACTATTCATTAAAAATTGAATGTTTTCAGAAAAATACCAAAATTTCACCCTAGTATAATTTCGATATTCTGAATCCAAAAATGAAGTCCATTTTGAAAGTTGAAATTTACAAAATTTCAAAAAGTGGTTATTACTATTCATAACAGCTAGTTTTAATAATATTTTAATAGCATATCGTTGTTTAGTGAAACTTGGTATTGCGTACAACACACGCTATCGAGTAAGGTCGTGATTGCGTGTAATGCATCCAAGTTAGGGTTGCATGTTGTGCAATACTCCTTTGTTGTAGCATACAACACAAGACATCAATAAAATTAAAAAGATTATTTTTCATAAAATCTTGGGGTGTTACATTCTACTCCCCTAAAAATGAATTTCGCCCTCAAAATTCGTCGGGGTTATAAATGGTTTACTACTCGAATGTTTCTTTAATAGAAACCCACATTGTAAAAAGGAATACCAAAACCAATCTTTAAAAACTAAAGTATGAAACATAATGGTTACCCAAATTACCTAATCACTGGGTTTCCACATAGGAGAACATAGGTGAAAATATGGATATGGAAGAGAAACCTAACCATCATGTTCTGATGGAGAGTGGTAGAGAACATGGCTATGAAAAAGCCAACAATCACAAAGACATAGGTTTGTGATGATCTAAGGTACCATCTGATTCATCGGATATAAGGGAACTAGGACAACATTTTTGGTTTTCAAGATCATTTCCCTAATGTTGATGAATTAAAAGAAAAACATACATGATTTTGGTATAATTTCACTGTTGTTTGTAAATTGAACAATTTCCACTTAATCCCTTAAATAAATGAAGTTGAATTTGTTATTCGTGATGTGTTAGTAGATCATGTGATAGAATGATGGGTCATTCCATCTGTTTCAAACAAAAGGTTAGCAAAAGTTATAAGTCCATCTTATGGTTAGATTAATCATATATAGTTCCAAAAATGAACTTATACTTCATATATCATACCACTTAATAAAATAAAACTAGTTTCTACTAACCAGGGACTTACTCTAGGACAGTGGTAGGCGATAAAGGCCAGTCGCACTTCGGTTGTGGGTTCGATTCCCACAGCCTTGTCCGACGCGATGGGCTGTCGCTCATCCTGTAGGTTTTCATTTTTCTAAAACTACATTACTATAACATCCCATCAATAATATCGAAAAAAGTTCTATCCTTAAAGAATACTAACTTATGTCCAACATAATCCTTTCCAATCTTTAGGCTTATCCAAAATACTGCTGTCCAATCTCATATTATAGTGAAAACAATTACCAAATAGTTCATATAACAAGCATGTTAATACAATCGTTGATCCCCATATATCATGAGATATGTCTTGTTGGTCACATTCCAAACATTTTAAGGCCTTAATCATGTATTCTATTGAAAAATGAATACCCATTGAATCTTAGGGAAAACATGAGTGCTGTCAAAAGATAACTCCTTTCACATACCAAAACTTCAAACCATGATATAACTATTTTCTTATATCAGTCATGAGCTCATGAATACTGTCAAAAATTTCATTTTCTCCTTATCCCTTCATTATGCACATATCATCTTTTTTCCAAAAATATCTCAATCACTTTACATGTTTACCGGTACCATAAAATTATTGAAAACCACAATAGACCGATACATAAATATTCCAATATTCCATGATACTATATACAACATTATTTTGGAATCCCATTACATAAACACTTAATCATTACACCACAACGTTGTCATATTCAACATCACTAATAGTGATCACATGTGACTTCCCTTTTTTCCTTTACCTTAAGTGGTTGCTCATGTCGATTATCACTAACCCTTGGATTAGGGCATTTATTAGCATAATGCCCCATTTCCTTGCACCTGAAGCATTGAAGTGTTGGTTGTGCAGTTTTGGAAGTCTTTTCTTTATTCACATCATTAGTAACCCTTTTTCCATTACTTCGACACTCAGCTACTCAATGACCTTCTTTTCCACACTTAAAACATTTTCTAGTCCCTTTAAGACAATCTCCACCATGCTTCTTTCCACACTTTGAGCATAAGGAAACATTCATCTTCTTCTCACCATTATTCTGAGATTTCTCCTTGAACTCCATATTTAGTTTCTTGTCAAAACTATGAGATGAATAAGTAACACCAACATCCATTTCTACCTTGATATCACAACACACAATTTCTTTATAGCTACTGATGTCTCTTATAGCTAATGTCCCTCGAAGATTTGGTTTTAAGGCACTGAAGAATCGATCAACTTTACTTTTAGGTTGGATGATAATGCCAGATGCATACCTTGAAAGCCTTGTAAAATTCGCTTCGTATATACCAACATATTCATCATACTTTTTCTTTAGTTCAAGAAACTCATTTTCCATCTTTGTTCGAAGAATATGAGGGAAGTACATACTGAAAAAAAAGTTCTTGAACTCGTCCCTTTCCATGGAATCAATTTGATCTCTTTGCCTCGTATTCTTGATAAGATTCCACCATTGATCAGCATCAAATTCCAAATGATATACTGCTAAGATGACTTTATCATGCTCATAACATTGTAGAACTGAAAATAACTTTTCAGTAGTACTGATCCATTGTTCAGCCATTAAGGGATCAGAAGACCCACTGAATGGAGGTGGACGCTGCCTCATGAAGGATTCAACAGAATGTTGCTCCATTCTCTGCTCATTTTGAAGTCCAGAATGATTCATAGCTTGTGTAAGTATAGAAATAATATTGTGCACTCCATCTCCCATTAACATTGGTTTGGTCAGGAGGACAATCATTGCATTGTCCATTGCATTGATCAACACGGTTCCTTCGGGTTCCAGCCATCGTCTAAAACCCAAAAAGAATAGTATGAGAGGAAAAAATCATGATAGGGAAAACAAAATATTAAAGGGGGAGTACCTTCAATATCTATCATCTTAGGTTAAATTCTAGGATCGATACCATAGTTCTAGGACTATATCCTATACGTATACTTATCCTTAGGGACATCCCTAGACATACCTTAGAAATATCTCTAGGGATCTCACTAACATTTTCGCATCCTAGTTTCCAAAGGTTGACTAAACCTTTCCTATGATACCAACTGTAGCGGTTTGGAATTACATCCAGTTGACAATAATTGATACCTATCAGGTACACCCCCTAGGCGGGACACACCACCATCCCAAGTGGCATCCATTTCTTCATGAAGCCCTTGGGCGGAGAGCCATGCTTCGTCCAACGCTCACATGTGAGAGTTCCCAAGGATCAGATTCATTCCTACCTCCTTTGCCTCTGATACCAACTATAGAGACACGAAGCTTGACGTACATGGACATTAAATTACTTTTTCGGAATACTTAATAAATAACAAAAACAGACACCAAAGGACCGTAATAGTTTAGTTCCTTTGGATACTCGGAAAATAATCTTCAAATCATGTTGAAAGATCTTCAACAAATCCCATAAGATCTTCCCCTTTTTGTTTTCTTACCTAAAACCTTTCTTTAAATCCTAAGGAAAAGAAAACATATAAAGGGTGAGCTAAAATGCTTAGTAAGGGTAAGCATGGAGAAAATAAAACAAACAATATACATTTGAACTTAAATAAAACATGAACATAAAGTTTCAACATCAAATTCTTGAGCAATGACATAAAACATAGCAGTACATAAGGCATAGATCATAATGGAACATCAATCATGATAAAATATCATGGGAATAAAACATGTAATTGTGGAAACCATTAAGCACATGTTATGATTTCCATAGTACCCAAGGCATTGCTGCCAAGACCATCTTAGTGGACAAATTCCCTTTCTGAATCGAGTTCACTCCTCGTTTCAGTCTTGTAACACTGAACGGTATTAACTTATCATTCCAGCCATGTCTATCTCATGAGATATAAATCTTTACCCAATGAATTGGAGGTATATATAGGTCCCACACAACTCATAATGAAATCATTCTTACTTGTGCCACAAAATAAACATACATCATTCATAATAACCCAACGAATAAAATGGGTTTCATAAACATCATCCCATCATCACATAATCCATATAAAAGAAATGGTTATCATTTAATAATAAGAAAAGTGAAACCATGTAAATCATAGAGAATTGATACTTGAAACATACACATATGAATTAATTTCATCTTAGATGAAAAATTGTTTTGATAAAACACTTGAAATGAATTCTTGAGGAAAATATCCTTTCTTCTTCAAAATCATTTTCTTTTCACAAAATGTCACGCAATTTTAAAAGAAAATGATTTTGTTGAAAATAGTCATGAATTATTTTGGTGGAAGCTTCGTGAAAATAAGGCTTTATAAAACTGTAAAAATCCGTTCATGTCGTATAAGTTAAAAAAATCATTCTTCTCGTACTTTTACCGAAAAAGTCAAAAAGTACCTTGTAAAAGAAATATTCCATACACACCATGTAGTAAAAGTCAAAAATGGGTAAAAAGGACATTAAACATACATGAAACCATTTTTAGGAAACATGGACATGGATGAGAACAATAACCCTAGTAAATACTTATGAATAAATAATCTTAGATAAGAATGAGATTGGAAAAGTTATCCCTTACCTTAGGTCCGATATGCTTCGTACGTATCTGAACCTCCTCTTCTTTGAATCACCTCTTTGAGACCTCCTCTTAGGGCACTAAAATTGGTCTTTGAAGAAAACCAGAACCTCTAGGATGTTTCTAGGGAAGTGTAGAAGATAATTTCATAGGGGTTGGCCGAGCTTCAAGGCTCAAAATGGTGTGAGGAAGAGAGGGAGGAGGTTCCCTTTTATAAGGGAGGAGAGGGGCACCATTGGAATAACGAAAGATATTATTTTATTATAAAGTCATATTCGGTTTTTAATAGCTCCAAATTGAGTTATTTAGAATATAAAGTGGTGATGGGTAGAAATCCTCTCATCCAATAGAATTTAGACAAGTTTAGGGTTCTATTTTAACCTTATCATTTAGATTTAACTTTAAGTTAAATAATTTAACTTTTACCGTGTCTTTTTGTTTTCTTACACTATAAGGTTAATAAACTTACCATAACAAGACAAACGAACCCCATGTTATTTATTATTAATATATATAACCTTATCTAAGTCATTTGACAGAACCTTAGATTTTTAGGAATAAAATAACAATTAATAATATAATATTTGTTTTAAAAGCAATTTTATGTCAATTTTGACACTATTTGGTAATTGATTTTTGTGAATATCATAACAGAAATATTAGTTCGAACATAGTTATTTAAATCAATAATAACATGTCATATTAACATTGAAAATTATTGTAATTCATAAAATGTCTCAAATTACATTTATTTGGGTATTTATAACAACAATTATGTCAATATTTCATTAATAATATAATTACGGCATCATTCTTGTGTCATAGATAAATTAAAATATATAAAGTCTAAAAATTACAAATAAAATACCATTATGTAGGAAATATCTTTAGCTTACTAATGAATATTTATAGTCGAATTTATCTTATGTATAACCCTATATTAAAAATGATTTACATATTAAACTTTTATTTTAACTATTTTAAACCTCCTTTAAATAAATTAATAATAAATGTCCTAATCTAATCCAAGTGGGACTAAAGGGTAATATTTTATCCCTAATGTTGTTTTTCGTATAATTACACTTATCCAACAGAAATAAGACATGTGCTAGGGTAATAATAATATCATTTTTACCCTTAATTACCCTATTTCCTTTTAACCGTGGGACAAAAAGTAAAAAGTTACTATTCCTCAAAAATTATTTTCATCTCATTGAACCACATTTTAATTACTGACATCAACCGTGTCTCTAAGATTTTTTAAATTCCATTCACAAAAGCGGTAAAATTAATTTTTATGTAAATTTGCAAATTCTTCTAGGAGAGGCGTAAAAGACGGTCAAAAGTTCAATAAAATTTTTATATATCTAAAATTATTATAAAATGAATCCAATGAATTACATTGAACTTATATAGGTATTATGTGACAATTTTGACCTAAAATAAATTTAAATAAAATAAATAATTATTTAAATTAAAAGTCGGTTTTTAAATAGTAACCAGTGTTTTCACTATTCATCAAAAATTGAAAGTTTTCAGAAAAAAACCAAAATTTCACCCTAAGATAATTTCAATATTCAGAATCCTAAAATGAAGTCCATTTTGAAAGTTGAAATTTTCAAAATTTCAAAAAGTGGTTATTACTATTCATAACGGCTAGTTTTAATAATATTTTAATAGCATATCGTTGTATAGTAAAACTCGGTATTTCGTACAACACACGCTATCGAGGAAGGTCGTGATTGCGAGTAATGTAGCCAAGTTAGGTTTGCGTGTTGTCCAAGACTCCTTTGTTGTAGCATACAACACAAGACATCAATAAAATTAAAAAGAATATTTTTCATAAAATCTCGGGGTGTTACAACGACAACAGCAACTGTCCCAAGGGTCTGCGCTAGTATGGTCCTGCGTGATGCCCAATGTCCTCCTGGAAACCTGAAAGAAGTTTTATATACATAGGGTGAGCATACAAGTATACTCAGTAGGGAAAAACCAAAGACTCTCATGCACAACTGGGGAGGCATACGAATGCCCTGTGAGAAAAGAGATAACCAAGCACCTAACAAGGAAACTAACAACCCCAAGGCTCACCAAGGAACACTCCCCAAATAACGCAAGCCATGTAAAGTATAGTAGTAGCACATCGATGTTTGGGTACCCCGCTCCACTTTCCCACTAGTTTTTGAAGACATCCTACGCATCGGACCAATCCCGCCATTCTCACTGCAGTCCCACTTCCACACCCCGCCCGCACACACCTAGGCCATAACCTCATGCAGTCCCACTTACAAAACCCGCCCGCACTCACCTGGGCCATATCGTCACGCAGTCCCATAGAAAAACCCCACCCACACACACCTGGTCCACAACTGTCATACATAACCATGCCTGCAAACACCTAGGCCTGAACAACCACCGTCACGCTCGAAGACACCTGCGCCTCATCTAGAAGACACTTGGGAAACCACCAGCCCGCACACACCTGGGACACATCCACCACACTACCCTGACCAAAGATTCTTGGGCTAATAATGGAATTCAGGCCATCACAGCCTACCCGAGGGTACTTGGGCTATCTGGGAAAGGGTGCAGAAAGGAGCTAATAACCAACCACTAATGGTATTGTTGGAAAAAACACCCCCCATGAAATGGGGGGTGTTCGACACTAATTTCTCAACTTGGGTGGGGCACGAATAAGAAACACAAAAACTACAAGTATATGTATAGGTAACAAGCACTCACCCAAGTTTAGGTTTTTCTTTAGCCTGCCTAAAGAACACAGAAGCACTCAAATCCGAGTCACAACTCACACCACACCAACCCGTTTGTCCCAAACTTGTATTCATGTTCATTAATAATGTTTAAATAAGTTTCTGTACTTTCTTGGGAAACTAGCAAGCATAAGCAGAAGAAAAGGGAAGAGTACAGTCAACCATTAACTTAAACATTCACACTCGGCTCTCTTGTAGGGTCACAACAACAAAAGGGATAAGGGAGATCCCTCAAAGTACTGGAACCAATGAAAACCCCAAGATACTGCCTACAACTTCTGCAACTAAAGGGGCTAGAGAGATCCCTCGAAGTAATGGAAGTAAAGGAAACCCCGAGACACTGCCCCGTCTCCCCAAATTCCAGAAGTAAATGGTTTCTCATCAATAGAGGATCCCACCCCAAATTGTGATACAGACAAAGTAACCACATGAACTCAAATTCACAACCGGCGAAACCATAAAAACAGGGGATCCCATCCCCACCCACATCACCCAGAAATCGGCCCGTGAAAGGAAATAACCAAACCACTACCACCAACACAAAGCAGGACCATGCTGGTATTTTCAGATTTAAAAGATTTAACACACTCCATGATTTCAATACCGTTGTATTTTAACCGGTGTTATCACAGAAAAAGGGTTGATCCTGGTGCTTTCAATTTATTTATAAGCATATACGTAATTAACCAATTTCTTTTACACAACCAACATAGAAGTACGGATTTATTAGTGCACAGAGAAAGACCACCAACAGCCATGATTTTAAGTAGGTGTATGCCCGCAAAAATCAGAAATCATTAATCATGAAAGAGCATAAAACAAACCAACATCATCGATCACACCCCTCCCCCTGTTATTTAAAGTTCATTTATTATCTTCATTAACTTTGGGCTTTATAAATACCCTCACAAAGCAAAATCATATCAACCCCGCATGATACACAGTAAGGAGAGACGAAGGATGAATCCCTACTTGGTTGATCAATGATCAAAGTTTATCTATACGCTGCCAGGAACAGGGAATGTGCGATTTGTAGGGGTGGGACCTCGGGAACTCAAGCACGAGCAGACAAATCGATGGGAGGGTGATCGAGGAAAAGAAACCCACGGAGTACCCTTTAGTTTATAAAGGTCAGGGACAGTTGAGATAAGAACGTGAAACCACGTAAGGAGCGGGGTTGTGGGTTGACCACACGACCCCATATGTCATTAAAAGTTCCACACCCTTTAGGGAGGTTTAAACTGACGCACACACCAGGGTACCTCATTAAACATTTATTTAAAGGCCATTCATGGGCGTTACTGGGCATTTAAAAAAACTTAAAGGGGGGGGGGGGGGGGGTCAAAACAGGGTTTAAAACTCAATTAGCGCAAAAATAAGGTGCTACTAGAAAAACCCCAACAAGGCTGGGTGACACCGATCGGTCGCGTCGATCGGTCGCACCAATCAGTGGCGTCGATCAGTTGCGCCGATCAGTCACACCGATCGGTTGGGCCGATCGGTCGCGCCGATCAGTCTCATGCCGATATGCTACCCTTAGGATCTGGATTTTGGTAAAGGAAAGGAACTTGAGGGTCAGGGTCATCACAGTGTAAACCAAAACAAAAACCTGTTTAAAAAATTAATTTCTAAGCATAAAACTGAATTTATATACATTAATTTCCTTTTAAAAACTATAACATGAATTCTAAAATATATTATTGAATATATAATCTATAAATTCCGTTAAAAACATTAATTTACATAGATTAGTTTTATTTATTATGATAATAACACATTGCGTGCATAAAACAGGTTTTAGATAAATGTTCTTTTAAGCCAAAAAATGTACTTACACCAAAATAAAGTATAATGTTGATTCTTATGTAATTAATTTTAATATTTAAAATTTAATTATAATTATATTTTTTTTAATATAAATAAACTTAATGGTAATTTTACTTGAAATAAAATGAATGTTTTTACAAAAAAATTGTATATTTCACCATTCGTTGAAAAAGAAATCTTTTCAGGAAAATAAGAAAAATTCACCCCAAAATAAAATTTACAGGATGATTTAAAAAATGATATCCTTTTACTCAAATAAAATTACTAAAAATTATAGTAATTAATTATAATATTCATGTACAAAATGAAATAAAAACTATTTTTAAATAAAGAAAATTTTTGGAAAATAAAATGACTTTACTGAAAATCAAGTACTTATTAATTATAAATTAATCAATAAATTTTCATTACATAAAAAATTTATACATTTTTTACATAATATGTTTATTACAATTCATACATACAAATTTAACATCTAGTTTATAAAGGATTACTTATTTAAAGTTCATTTAGACTCAGGGTTATGCATAAGGTTGGAAATCAAATACATTATGGTTATCTCAAATCACTACTCCAAAATTAGGCTATGGAAGCATTTTGGAAATATGTCTATAGGCCCAAAAACAGTGGCTATAGGTTATAGCCACGGTTTACTAAACCATGGCTAGTATTTTCATGTCTATAGGGAAAAGCTTATTGCCATAGTTTTACCTTTGGTATCATCCATATAGCCTCAGATCGAGCATATAGCAATGATTCCAAACCATGGATATAAGACTTCTCATTGCATAAACAAATATCACTAATTATGGTGTTGGCCCCTTGCACCCTCCCCCACCTGCACCATCTCCCTTCCCCTTTCACCGCACCTGCATCCTCCCACTTGCACCCCACCTATTGGCTCCACTACATCTTTCACTCCTCCCCCCATACACCCCAATTTCACCCCTTCCCCCTCCCCTACACACCCCCTTTCCCCTACCTACACCCTCCCCCATGCACCCCACCCGAACCACCCCCTACACACCCCACATGAACCACCTTCCCCCTGCACACCCCCTGCCCCCTGCCCCCCCTACACCCCTTCCCTACAGACCCCTTAACCACCTATAAACTCCCCCTTTCACCCCACCTGAACCCTCCCCTTGGCATCTTGCACCCCTCCCTATTTCCCATCCCCATGAACATCCCACTTTCACCACCCACCTGCACCCTCTCCCAGCCTCTTGCACTCCACATGCACCCTCCCCCTTGCACCCCACCTGTACCCTCCACCTGCAGATTTAACCCCTACATCCTCCCCCTACACACCCCACTTGAACCCCTTTCCACCTCAACCTACCACTTTAACACCTCTTCCCCTACCCCCCCTAAACACCCCCTGCCCACACATGCACCCCCTTGCACCACATCTACACACTATCCCTACAAATTTCACCCATCCCCCTTCACCCTCTCCTACACACCCCACTTGAACCCCATGACCCTGCCCCTACCCCTACCACTCCCACCTTCACAAACCCTAACCCATCCCCTACCCACCCCTCCCCCCACTTACACCCTCCCCCTTTCACCCAACCTGTATGCTCCCCCCTACACCTTTCACCCCTCCACCTGCACACCCCACTTTCACCCAACCTTCACCTTCTCCATGCCCCTTTCACCCCAACTACCCCCTCCCATTGCACCCCATCTTCACCCTCCCCATGCATCTTGCACCCCTCCCCCTTGTACACCCCACAAGAACCCCCTTCCCCCTCACCCACCCCCCTACACACCCTGTGCACACCCCTCCCCCACCTCTTCACACCCCCTTTCTACCACCTGTACCCACCCCCTTTCACCCGACATGTACCCTCCACCACCCCCATTACCTTGAACCCTCCCCCTTCCCCTCCCCCCTGCACACCACCCCTGCACACCCTTACGACAATCCTGCCCCCTATACACCTCTACACCTCCCACTCCCCCTGCACATCTCCCTAACCCCTCCCATGCACACCCCACCTACCCGCTCCCCCTGCACCTTGAACACATCCCCCATCACACTCAATGTGCACCCCCTTCCCCCTCAACCTGCCCCATTCACACCCCAACCCATCACCCCCTCCACACCCCTCCCCCCAACCTTCACCCTTCCCCTTTTACCCCACCTTCATCCTCACCCTGCACCTTGCACCCCTCCCCTTGCCACTCGCCCCTGCACACCCCACTTGTACCCCCTACCCCTCACCATTACCTTGGACACCCCAATGCCCCTCCCTCATATACACCCCTGACACCCCCAATAACTTTCACCTCTCCCCTACCCCTCCCACCACAAACACCACTTTCACCACGCTTCCCCCTCACCCAACACCCTACACACCACCATGAACCTTCTCATGCACACCCCCTTCCCCCACCTGCACCATCCACCTTTCACCCCACTTGCACCCCCTGCTTCTTGCACCCCCTTCCCCCTCACTCTACCCCTGCCCACCCCCCTACCCCTCCCTCTCCCCCTACACACACCATGTTTCCTCCCATGCACACCCCAAGACCCCCTCCCCCTACCCCACCACTCTCCCCACACCCCCTTCCCCTTGCATGGAAACTTTAGTCAAGAAGAATATAAGGTTTCAATTAGATAAGGTGATCCTTAAAGACTCCATTGCTTAGATAAAATCTAAAATAAAGGATAAAAGTGGCATACTAGAAAATCTCTCATGATAATTAGAAAAAGATATGTCTTTTGGGAAGAAACTCAAGAAAAATATGAATTCTCAATTTTAATTAAAGAGTAATAGAATTTGGAAGATTGAAGAGGATGTGTACTTGGACAAGAAGAAATTAATTTCAAGGGAAGATCTAAATTGTTAAAATAATATGAGTATAAATGTTTCCAAGAGGGGGGAATGTTTTGAAGGTGTTGGAAATAGACTCCACATAGTGTCTATAAGAGGCAAGGAAAAATTTATTTCCACCACAAGATAGAATATAAATATATGCTAATTTTATGGGATGTATGGGCACATTTCCTATTTTTTTGAGTCATGGGAATATTTAAATTGTTATGAAGTTGGTGAAAAACATAAAAGATTTATTTATGAAGTGTAGTGATGTAAGTGTGGGTCTTATCCTAATAATTATAATCTTTCTAACCACGTCTCTATGGAAGTTGTTAGAGGATTTTAGTTGGAATGGAAAGAGAAAAATATAATTTCCTAAAGGAAATATATGTCCCTATCAATAATAAATTTAAAGGGCTGGATAAAGTATATTTCCATGATAAAATTAGCTCATGAAGATGATCTAAATATATTGTAAAAATAAGAACCTATTAAAAATAAAGAAGGTTGAACTTGAGGAAAAAAGAAATTTATGTAGTAAAGGGAGTGGAAAAGAATACCCTAATTAAGTTAAAATAAAAGAATATAACAAGGAAAGATATATCCAAAAGTGGATTTTATGAACATTAAAGAATAAGCATTCCAAAGTTGTCCTATAAAAATATTTAATGGCTCTAATAACGTCAATTAATCATTGGAAACAATACTTGTTAGGAATTAATTTTGAGGATTATATCAACCATTAAATCCTTAAGAATATTCTTTGTCAATGGCCATTATCGATGGACCAACAATGTTTCCAGAAAAATATCTTTGGTTTAGACTTTGACATTATCTACAAGCTTGGTTGATCAAAAAATTCTGTAGATTCCTTTTTAAGAGTAGCTAAGGAATTATATTTAAAAATATATGTTTCTTGGAAAAGTTGAGTAGAAATAAAATTAGTGAATTATGAGATACAAATTAATGAAGGCTTAATAGAAATAATGAAATCTTTGAAACAATATTGTATCATAAATTCAGGATATGGAACCTGATGTGGGCTTCTATTTTCTGAAAACAATAATTTTGTTAGGAAGAAATTGGTTTTAGTACCTAGGATACATTGAAACATCCATTTTCCCCTAAATGGGGGACACATGAGGTACTTTAAGGACAAAAATACACAAAAAATGGTTGCTGAAGTGTTTATAAAGGATGATGTGAAGCCAAATGGCATACTTTGTTCTATTGTTAGTAATCAGAGAAGAATCATTACAGTAACACTAATTTAATATAAAAAGTGATCAATAACTAATTGATAATTGTTTAAATAAACATCAAAGGGATATGACCTACTAGGATAGAGATATGATTAGGTTGAGTTGATACATAATCAACCTAGGGTTACATCTAAGATCAACAAGAAGTTGGATTCCAGGTAGTTTCGTCACTTTTGTGATTGCTGGAAGAAATTGGACTATTTCATACAATTTCTTACTCCCTAAAAATATTAGGATACATACTATGTTTTATGTGTCCCAATTTAGGGAAACTATTAAGAAACATTTCATGGAATAAGTTTTACCTGAAAAACTGTTGAATAAAAACATTGTCAAACAAATGTATTGAGGAAGATTGTCAAGGGACACACTCAAATGTGGCTAGTAATGTAGAAATGAAGAATAATATGGGAAAAATTGTAATGACACGGAGGTGAAAATAAGATCCATAATTTCCACCTTGCAGGAAAGGTGGATTTTAAAGAGATGATGATGATAATAATATCTATGTGAGAGATGATGACTATGATGCCAGTGCAAGAGATTCCCTTAGTAGTCTACTCAGTAGTCAATCAAAGCCTCCAATATACTTCACATACAAAAGTATTGGGATATGTAAGGGTAATAAAATTTATATGTATGTGTATTATTATTCATACATATGGGTACAGATGACATATAAGGGTTTTTTGTTGATACATAAGTGTTTTTTTGATAAAATCCATGAACCATCCCCCCATCCACCCTACACCCCCACCTTCACACAACCACCACACTACACAGCCCTCTCAGACAGACCTCCCACCCCCTGCATGAGCCCCCCTACAGTACCCACCTTCACACAACCCCAAAGACAACCCTCCATGTACCCCTACAACACCCCCACTACATAGAAACCCCCACACCTCCACACACCCTAACCTGCACACATCCCCCCCCCGTACAACCCTCCCTACATCCCTACAACACCCCCACTCTATAACACCATCCACTGAACAACAACCCCCCATCTGCACACATCCCCCTCCCCCCACCGCACCGAGCTAGTTTCATAGTTAAGAATAAAACAATGGATAATAGTGTATATCATCCAAGTATAACATAAAAATTATGATCAAAAATAGAAACCAATTTACCTATAAAAAGATAATAGATATCAAATAGTGTTACATTTTTCAACACATGTCTTCTATCATTTAAAATTTCATTCTACAATATCACCATGGTTCCTTGAATAGTTAAGGTTGTTTTTTAAAAAAAGAACCAGAGGAATAAATTAAGATATTTGTATGGTAATGTAGCAAACATCCCAAATTATAGAAACAAAAAATTCAAATGAATGAACAAGTGTAAAGGATTTATAAGAAGCTAATTCAAGTGATTACATTGTCCAATGATGGTTGATAGATGAAATTTAGAAAGATTCAGTTTCAATGACACTTCTTATACATGTTTAAATTAAAAAAAATCATAAGAACTAATTACTAGAGAAGATCCTTCTACCGAATCCCTTTCCCCTTTTCATCTCTTGATAACTACTGACATCCCACTCTTTATATCAGCAATTAAGTACTACTTATACAGTGTTTACAACCTAAAAGTGTATTCGTAAAACAAGATCATTCAAATATTATTGTTATGGATACCATCAATAAACTAACCTATCATCTAGATGAACCAAACAAAAATTGTGTGGGATGCACACTCAGTGCTATGGTGTCAAGAAGAAGGTGTAACAAGAACCACCAGAAATGATATAGAAATTGTTTTTATGTTGTACAACATTGATGATCATATGAATTATTCTGTAAATACATAGAATAATTATGTGCTACTCAATATCATAATTCAATGAATGAAAATACATAGAATAATTAAACAATTCTCAGTATGATGAAGAAAGATAACCTCACTCCACAAATTAAAGAGCTTCAAATGACACCATGAATGATTCAATATTTATCATAGTATAAAGGATCTTGAAAAGGGATACAACATGTTATTTCAACATTGGAATGGATGAAAAGTTAATTTTTAGAAAGCTTTTTCCAAAATGAATTTGAATGAGAAATGACATCTCAAGGGGTTTCAACCCAACTTGAGTGTTGATATTCTTATTAGAGAAATCTAAAAATAGGTTCTAAGAGAATATGGGAGCTATGATGTGGATCTTAAGTTGAGCATCATGTTTTTTCATTGAATACATTTAGGTAAAGGAAGTACTTAATTATTTTTGGAAGAAGATATGACCTTATGGGTGTAGATACATCCATGGATAGATTTGGATCTACATCTAGAGGGCTAAGAACGAATATTATAACCAGTATTATGAATCAATGAAGTCCAGTGGGATGCAAGAAATTTTTAGCACAGTGGAGAGTTTGGTAGTTCCATATATGGAAGAATATACCTCTATTCATTTCAATACAGATTTGTTAAACTCATAAAATTCTAAGAGAAATAAGTATAAAAAAGCATTCAAACATGTTAATAAATGCTTTAATAAAAAAGAATAGGATAAACCACTAAATTTTTACAATAGATTTTCAGAAATGAATAATCTAAAAAATTTACAAAATTAAGCATGTTTTCTAACATGAAAAAAGATAATGTTTTGTAATTCTCTAAATAAAACATAGTAGATGACTTATCACTCATATTTTAAGTAGGATTTCAGCTATTTCTTGATGGGTAAAACTAGATTAATCTTTCTCCATAATTAAATAATTTCTAATTAGAATTAGATAGTTTTTTTCACCTGTATTTATAAAAAAATCCATATGATCACACCAATATCCATAATCACCATTATAAATAATTATTGACTAATTATAGTTATGAATTCCAATATATATGACTTGTATTCCTGTAGGTTGACTGTAACACCCCAAGCTTCCATGGTACATTTCCCTTTGAATAATGCAATAGCTTGCATTGTACGCAACTTGGAGTTTTAACACACCATGACCAACCAAACTAGTCGTTATGAATAGTAATACTGAATTTTTCAAATTTTATAAATTTTATTTTTCAAAATAGACTTCATTTTTGGATTCAGAATATCAAAATTATCTTAGGGTTAATTTTTGTATTTTTATGAAAACATTCAATTTTTGATGAATAGTGGAAAAACACGGCGTTATTTTTTAAAATAGGCATTTTATTTAAATAATTAGTTATTTTATTTAAATTTATATTAGGTAAAAATAGATACATAATTCCTATATATGTTCAATGTAATTAATTAGAGAAATTTTATAATAATATTAGATATATAAAATTTTATAGAACTTTTTTACCTTCTTTTACCCACCTTCTAGGAGCATTTGCAAATTTGCATAAAACATTATTTTACCACTTGTGTGAGTTGAATTTCCAAAATTAGAGAAACACGGTTGATATCAATATGTAAAATGTGATTCAATAATATGAATGTAATTTTTCGTGAATAGTAATATTTGACTTTTATTTACCATGGTGAAAAGTAAATAGTGTAATTAAAGGTAAAAATGATATTATAATTACACTAACACATGTCCTAATTATATTGTATCAATTTATTTTGACCAAAATCAACCTTAGTAATAAAATATGATCCATTTGGCCCACTTGGATTATATTAGGACATTAATTATTTTTTTTCAAGAAGAGTTAAAAGTGTTAAATTAAATGTTTAACAACTAAACCATTTTTAATATAGGGTTATACATAATATAAATACGACTATAAATATTCATTATAAAGATAAAAAAATTTCCTACATTATGATAGTTTATTTATAATTTTTATACAATATATAATTAAATTTAATTATGACACAATGATGATTCAGTAATTACCTTATTAATGAAAGATGATAATAATTGATATTATAAATATCAAAATAAATGTAAATTGATAATTTTGAGGAATTAAAAGAATTTTATAGATTAATATGACATTTTAGGGTTGATTTAATGAATTTATTTCGAAGTAATCATGCTGTTATGACTTTCATAAAAACAAAATACCAAATAGTGTCAAAGTTGACATAAATGATTTTTTTAAAACAAATACTATATTATTGAATGATATAATAGTCCTAAAAATATAAGGTTCTGCCAAAGGAATTATATAATAATAGATATGTCATTAATGAACCACTAGGGGTTCTGTTGTAATTTTATAGTAAGTTTACTAACCATTTATTATAATAATACAATAATACATGGTAATTGTAAAACTATTTAACTAAGAGTTACATCTAAAAGATAAGGTTAATATGGGGACCTAAACTTGTCTAAAACCTATTGGTTGATAGGTTTTCAACCCATACCCAATTGTTCTTCAAAAAAACATTTTAGAGCAATTATGAACCAAATATTATTGTATAATAAAATAATATTTCAAGCTTTTCCTAAAGTGACCCTCACCTCTCTTATAAAAGGATACTTACCCTTGTCTCAAAATCACATCTCCAAAGCCATTTGGATTGGAAAAATACTACTCAAATAACCTCCAAAATACCTTCATTTCAACCCAGAGGCCCCACTTTGATCAGAAAGCCATCTTAAGGAGCACCTTTGATTAACTCAAAAGGAAACACCTGAAGACGAGATAATAATTTCACCACCTCTTTCAAAGTTCTTTTCTTATTACACTTCCTATTTCTCTGTTATTACCATACCAAAATAAAACATCTATTACCTTAAATATAATTTGATGTAATTATAAATATGTTACAACCATATTCCTTATTCTATCCATCCTATGAATGAAAAGTCACCATACTTACGTACGTACGACTTACAGTCTCCACGTTGTGGTGTAGTTTGTTATTCAAACACTTCATTATTTGGATGGGTATAATAATGATTATATGTAATTTAAATAATTAATATAAAATTTTAATGATTCTATATATATGATATAAAATACAATTATATTTTATTTCACAATAAATAGAATGTTATGGTCGCTTTTGCGTATGTACGGATTACCGTCTCCACGAAACTGATGAGATTCATTCCCCATCATATCCATTCAAGAATAAATTTCATTTTATGATTAAAAAAAATTTCTAAGAAAAATATATCATTATGTATATAAATCAAATACATCTTAGCCATAATAAACATGGATAATGTAACCAACCATATAATGGAAAATGAGTCAGTTAACACACGAAACAATGATACTATGGAAATATTATTAACAAAGCAATATTAGAAGATCATATATGATATTATATTTTTGTATGTGGTTCTCGTATAATTTAATAAAAAAGAGTTAACTATTATACAGAAGTTTAACATACCCTCAACCAAGTAAAAGGAAAAGGTAAGGGTTAATTCTATAATATATTTATTATCGGAGGTTGTTTATACGTGATTATCTACTGGGACCTCTTTATCATCCACAACTATGTTTCTTAAAAATTATTTCAATTTTTTTTACTATTTCCTAGACTATGGGTTAAAATAATTTATACCCTTTTTTGATTTTTTTTAAGATGTTTATAAAGTAATATTTTCGTCATTTTAAAAATAAGGTCCTTTGTGACCTTTTCGACAAAATTATGGAAAGAATGTTTTTTATATTAAATGATGGGTGAATATATTTTTTGCTTTTATAACACCTTCAATGATTCCCTTACAATATTATAAGAATATTTTCTAAATAAATGTCTTCTTTTAAAATCACATAAATTTTAAATTATTTAAAAATAGAAAGAGATATTTCTCTTAAATAGTTTTGATTTCATCTATGTCAACATCCTTGGAAGGATTTTAAACTTGATTGATGTTGATTTATTAGGATACAATCATCAATATTGTATTGAAGGTTTTGTGATATGTTTGACCATGGATGTGTTAGTTTTATACCATTCATGGTTTATGGTTAAATTATTAACATCTCATTTTCTAGTTTTAATACGAATGTTTATGTTATGTTTCAAAATTTTCATATAAGGAATGCATTGGACTTATTAAGTGACAAGTAGATCCCACTATAGCTCCTCGATGCATCAGTAGGTCTCATGAGACAAACATGTGTCTAGGAACAAGGCCTTAATAAAATCTTATTTGTAGTCTTATCATGAGGCCATGACTATGTGGTTATGAAGTCTGACATTATGCATTCCATCATTATAAAATTGGCTATTGATATTACATGTGATTATTTGACTAATAGAATATCCATGTGAATAAGTAAATGAAATTACCTGATTTATATTTTCCATGTTATGCTGATGTTTAAGTTTAAAAGGCTTGGGTTTTAGTCTTATACATTTACTTAAAAGTTTATTTTTATTTATGAAAGTTTCTTCTATATTGTTATCCTTACTGAGCATCGGAGCTCACCCCTTTCTATGTTTTATTTTTTACAGGATGCAAAGAAGTATATTATGACTGACCTATAGGGAGAGTGTAAGGGATATGAATGTGTTAAAAGGAGACAATGTTGTTGTTTATTCATTTTATAATGTCATGTAAAACTAATGCATGTATCTTGTACTTACAAGGCTACTAAACTTATCAGTCTTTCAGGATTTGATCCCTTCTGATCATGAAAATGTTATGTAATAATGCATCGACTTTGTGTAACTGGGGTCGGGGCATTATAGTTAGTATCAGAGGAGGTTTAGTACAAACCATTGAAGCTAGATTTAGAAAAACTCTGATTAGAGAACATTACCCTTAGATAGAATATGAGGATTTTTATAGAAGAGCTTCCTAGAATTTTGGTAATGTAGTGATTTCATGAGTTTTCCAAGAAATATATCCCTATTTGGATACAAGCAGGTAGAGGTAGTTCTAAAATAGATGTAACTAGGAGAGAAAACTCATACAAGGAGTTTCATGCATGACTCGGGGTATCCTGGTATGTGACAACATGATTTGCTACACTCTTGGTTACGACACTCCCGGGGGATATGCTTAGGATAATTCAAATTTTCTTTAAAAACCATTATGATGGATTTATGAATAAATACCTCCTCAAAGAAAACATTTTTATTATTATGGATTATATCAATAAATTTTTCAATTTATGTAATATGTTTTACAAGTTAGGAATTATGTATTGTGATTCATAAACTAATCTAGTGTAGTATAGTGTTGAGAAATGGCGCCTAGTGTAAGGAATGTAAACCATATCAATGAACGTAATCCATATAGGTATTCCCCTCCTCTAAATAATTATAGTTGATCTAGTGATGCAACTAGTGCTAATCAGCTTATCACCATACTAGGAAAACTCAAACAAGTTATAAATAATAACCTTACCCATATGGAACACCCTGATCTACAATGTAGTGGATCAATGTTAGACTGCTTCATGAGAAAACAACCACCAAAATTAAATGGTACTTCAAATCAATTTGTTGCTGAGAAATGGATATGTTCCCTAGAGAAAATATTTCATGATTTGGGGAGTATCGAAAGGGAAAAAGTTTTCATGGCAGTTTATTACCTCACGAGAGATGCAGGTCAATGGTGTTCATTAATTAAAAACACAAAGGAAGATTAAGAAGTATCAAATATGGAGTGTTGGGTGTTTAAAGATCATTTCATATAAAAATACTTTCCTCGTGACCATTGATCAGATATGGAAAGACAATTTCTAAGTCTGAGGAAAAAGGAGGATGAGAATAACAAAAAGTGTGAGTCTAACTTTACATGTTAGAAAGGCATACAATAGATTATATATGTACCCCAAGGAGTAAGATTGATCAATTATTTGATTGGTTAAAACCATTTCTCCTTCGAGCATTAGTCTCAGAATCCTTCTCAACGTACGAAGATATTGTCTCATGTTCTATCAAGAAATAAAAGGAATTCTCAATGTCTAATTACTTTAAAGCAAAGCAAGAGAAGAAGAGATATTCTAAACACTATGGAAATGGAAATAAGGGGAAGAAGGGAAAAGTTGAATATCCATCCTGTGGTAAATGTGGGAAGAATTACCATGGTACTTGCTCGAAGGGAATCAGTGTCTGTTACATGTGTGGTGAAAAAGGCCACCAAGCTCATGATTGCAATAGAACGAAAGAGGCTGTCAATGTTGAATGCTTCAATTGTAGAGAAATGGGGTATTATGAAAATTAATATCTTAAGCATCAAGGAAAATTACCTCAAAATGGCCAAGGGGGAAAGGATAAGCTTATGTGATCACTATTCCTAAGGTTGAATCTCTGAAAGACGTGGTGGTAGGTAATTTAATGGGTTTTTCATGTTTATCAAATTCTTTATTTGATTCTGGATAATCTCTTTATTTCATATCTTCCCAGTTTTTTAAGAAAATTTGATATTTACAATTTTATTTAACAAGGGAGTTTTCAGTAAAAACTCCTAAGGGAAGAATCATTGTAAAAATTCTTTGTGAATCAGTCCCAATTAGGGCATATAAATGTTCTTTATCCACTGATCTAATCATTATACCCATGATTGAATTTTATATAATACTCGTAATGGATTGGATTTCGGACCATGATGTGAAAATTTTTTGTAAGAAGAAGGAGGTTACAATTTTTGATGATGATAGGGAGTACCTTATCTTTAGAGAAGAAATTTCACCACCTGATTCTTATCTATATCCACACCTAGTAGATCTACTAAATTCATTTATTAGGGAGGAAGAGAATGAAATAACTACGTGTGGGGAAAGGAATGTTCAAATAGGGGACGTACCTATTGTGAAATATTATATTGACGTGTTTCCAGAGGATTTACCTAGACATCCTCTGGAATGAGAAATTGTGTTTTCTATTGATTTAATTCTTTTTTCAAGACCCATATTGAAGACCCCTTATAGAATGACTACTGTGGAATTAGTGGAACAGAAGAAACAACTAGAGGAATTGAGTAATAAATGATTTATTCACCATAGTGTTTCTTAATGGGGAGCCTTTGTTCTTTTTGTTAAGAAGAAAGATGGATCTTTGAGGTTGTTCATTGAGTATAAGGAGATCATTGCTATAAAAATAAAGAACAAGTATCCCCTACCTCACATTGGTGATTTATTCGATTAAATTCCGGGAACTCAATATTTTTCAAATATCGACCTTCGATCTGGATATCATAAGTTGTGTGTGAAGAAGGAAGACATTTGGAAAACAACATTTTGAACTAGGTACATGCATTATGAGTTTACAGTAATGCCTTTTGGACTGACTAATGCACCCTCTATTTTCATGGATCTAATGAATAGAGTTTTCAAGGAATAGATTGATGAATTTGTAGTGGTATTTATTGATGATATCATGGTATAATCCAAAAGCTATTAAGATCATAAAAAATCCCATGTCCACTATTCTAAAGACTCTTAGAAGAAATGAATTATATGAGAACATCAGGAAGTGTGAATTCTGGCTTTAGGAGATTTCATTTGTTTTCCATATTGTATCTAAAGATGGAATCTATGTTGATCCTTCAAATACCAAGCCAATCCAATAATTTCCATCACCAATTAGTATAAATGAGGTATTCATATTTATTGGTTTAGCAGGTTATTATCGTCATTTCATCAAGAATTTTTTCCAATTAGCTAACCCTTTAACCAAGCTCACATGTAAAGGGGTCAAATTTCTTTGGACAAAAGAGTGTGAAGAAAGTTTTAAATAACTTAAGAGAAGATTATTCAATGATCCTATATTGAATCTACCATCGAGGAATGATGGGTTTGTAATTTATAGTGTTGATTCAAAGAAAGGATATGGTAGTTTCCTTATGCCTAATGATAGAGTTATTTCCTATGCATAACGATGGCTAAAAATTCATGAACAAAACAATCCCACTCAGGATTTTGAGTTATCACCTATAATATTTTCCTTGAAGATATGGAGACACTATCTCTATGGTGAAAAATTTAAGATATATATTGATCACAAGGACATAAAGTTTATTTTCTTAGAAAAATAACTCAACATGAGTCAAATGAGATGGATCAAACTACTCAAGGATTATGATTTCACTATACACAACTATAAGGGGAAGCAAAATAAGGTGGAAGATGATTTGAATAGAAAAAATCATGATGTTTTGAACAAAATTAGGGTTGAAAGGGATCATATTTTCTTGGATCTAGTAAAGATGGATACAAGAATAACCATGGAAGGTGAAACATCAATACATTTTCAAATGGTTGCCATACCATCTTTACTAGAAAGGATAAAGAGTTCTCAGACTAATGATTAGGAGTTTCAAAGTATGATTAAAGCTGTAAATGATGGGAGATTGAGTGAGTTCATATATGAAGATGAGATTTTTAATTTTGAGAAGAGAATTTGTGTTCCTGATATACCTAATATAAAAAGGGAATTGTTGGATGATGCTCAAAGCTCCAATTTCACTATACACCCTGGTAGCACTAAGATGTATAGATATTTGAATGAATATTTTTTGTGGGACAACATGAAGATAGAGATGGATAATTATGTGTCAAGATGTACGATTTTTCAACAAGTGAAAGCTATAAGACAACATCCTAGAGGAGTCATGAAACCTATTCCAATACCTGAGTGGAAATGGGTTGATATTACAATGGTCTTTGTCATGGGACTACCAAGGACTCCTAGAAGGAATGATGTAATATGGGTCATTGTTGATCGACATAACATTTTTTCACAATTTCTTTCTATAAGAGAAGATTTACCACTTGAACGTCTAGAAAGACTATATATTAATCAAGTTGTAAGATTTCATGGTGTACCCATATCAATTGTTTCTGATTGTGATCCTCGTTTTACATCAAGATTCTGGAAATGTCTTCAAAAGGCCTTGGATACTGAACTTCATTTGGGCACATCCTTCAACCCTCAAACTGATGGACAATAAGAATGGACTATTCAAACCTTAGAAGAGATATTGAGATCTTTCTCACATGACTTTGAAGGTACATGGGATTATTATTCACCTCTGATAGAATTTTCCTATAACAATATCTTCCATTCAAGTATTCAGATGACCCCATATGAAGCATTATATGGAAAGAGATGTCACACACCAACTTGTTGAGATGATGTTGGTGAAAGAAAGCTCGTAGCCAAAAACTTGTCGAGGAAACAATAGAAAATGTGAATGTTATCCAAACCCACATCAAATCAGCTCCAGGTAGGAAAAAGATCTATGCCGATAACCAAAGGAAGGATTTGAAATTTCAATTAGGTGATCATGTTTTCCTAATGGTATATCCATGGAAGTGTGTTATACGATTCTTTAAGAAGGGTAAATTAAGTCCTAGGTACATAGGAAGTTTCGAAATTATAGAACAAATTGGAGTTATAGCTTATCGTTTGGAAATGCCACCAAGTCTCTCCAAAGTTCATGACGTGTTCCACGTATCACTGTTGAGAAAATACATGCCTGACCCAATGCATGTACTCACCAATGAAGAAATAGAACTGGAACCCGATCTATATTATTGTGAAGAGGCTATCAAGATTCTTGATACTAGAGAACAGGTGTTGAGAAATCGGATGACTCATTTGGTAAAGGTTCTGTGGAGAAATCATAAGATAGAAAATGCAATGTGGGAACCCGAGGAACTTATGATGAAGAACCACAGAAATCATTTTGTGCATTAATATTCTAGAAATTTCGTGGACGAAATTATTTTAAGGAGGGGATAATGAAACACCCCAAGCTTCCACAACACATTTACCTTTGAATAATGCAATAGCTTGCATTGTACACAATATAGAGTTTTAACACACCACGACAAATCAAACTAACCGTTATGAATAGTGATACATGCTTTTTGAAATTTTATAAATTTTATTTTTCAATACGGACTTCATTTTTCGATTTGGAATATCAAAACTAACTTACAGTGATTTTTTGGTATTTTTCAGAAAACAGTCAATTTTGGATGAATAGTGAAAAAACACCGCTTTACTGTTTAAAACCAACATTTATTTAAATAATTAGTTATTTTATTTAAATTTATATTAGGTAAAAATAGATATATAATACTTATATATGTTCAATGTAATTCATTTGAGTAATTTTATAATAATTCTTGATATATAAAATTTTATTGAACTTTTTACCATCTTTTTCCCACCTTTTAATAGCATTTGAAAATTTGTATAAAACTTAATTTTACCACTTATGTGAGTTGAATTTCAAATATCTGAGAGATACAGTTGATATCAGTACGTAAAATTTGATTCAATAAAATGAAAATAATTGTTGGTGATTAGTAACTTTTGACTTTTATTTACCACGGTAAAAAGTAAATTGTGTAATTAAAGGTAAAAATGATATTATAATTACCCTAAAACATGTCATCATTCTATTGTATAAGTGTATTTCGACCAAAATCAACCTTGAATAAAATATGATTCTTTTGGTCCAATTGGATTAGATTATGACATTTATTATTATTTTATTTCGAGAAGAGTTAAAAGTCCTAAATTTAATGTTTATTAAATAAACCATTTTTAATATAGGGTTATAAATAAATAAATTAGATGATAAAAATTAATTAGAAAGAGAAAAACATTTCCTACATAATGATATTTTTTTATAATTTTTAGACACTGGATAATTATATTTATTTATGAAACAATGATGATGCAGTAATTACTTTATTAATGAAAGATTAAAATAATTAATATTATATATATAAAAATAAATGAAAATTGATAATTTTGTTGCATTAAACTAATTTTAAAGATTAATATTACATTTTAGGGTAGATTCAATTAAATCTTTTCGATGTAATCGTGCTGTTATGTCTTTAACAAAAACAAAATACCAAATAGTGTCAAAAATTGACATAATTGCTTTAAAAAAATACTATATTATTAAATGATATAATAGTACTAAAAATAAAAGGTTAATAAAAAGGACTTATATAATAATATATATGTCATTAATTAACCAAATGGGGTTCTCTTGGAATTTTAAAGTAAGTTTACTAAATATTTATTATGACAATACAATAATACTAGGTAAAAGTTAAACTATTTAACTAAGAGTTAAATATTAAATATAAGGTTAATATGGTGACCTATACCTGAATACAACCTATTGGTTGAGTGATTTTATACCCATACCCACCTTAGACTAGAAATAAATTATTTTTAGTCATTATAAACGAAATTTGATTGTATAAAAAAATAATATTTCAAGCTTTTCTTAAAGTGACCCTCACCTGTCTTATAAAAGGATACTTCCCCTTATCTCAAAATCACAACTCCAGAGAGATTTGGCTCGTCCCAAAACTACTCTAATATCCTACCAACATCCCTCAATTATACCTAGAGGCCTTACATTGATCATAAATCCAACCTAAGTATCCCTTTTGATCAACTCAAAAGGAAACACCTGAAGAAGAGGTAATAATTTCATAACCTCTATCAAGGTTCTTTTCTGCTTCCACTTCCTATTTCTTTGTTATTACTATACCAAAATAATACTCCAGTGCCTTATACATATTTTTATGTTGTCATAAATATGTTATAATCATATTCATTATTCTATCCATCCTATGAATGACCAGTCAACATACGTGCGTACGTAGGGCTTACCGTCTCCACATCGTGGTGTAGTTTGTTATTCAAACGATTCATTATTTGGATTGGAATAATAATTAGTATAAATGATGTAAATAATAAATATAACATGTTAATAATTATGTATATATGATATAACATCCAATTAAATATGATTTCACCATCAATAAAATGGTATTATCGCTCGTGCGTACTTACGGATTACCGTCTCCATGAACGCGGGGAGATTCATTCCCCATTGTAACCATTCAAGAATAAATTTCATTTTATGATTAAAAAAATAATTTTTAAGAACCTAATATCATTCTGGATATGAATCAAATACATCTTATCCACAACAAAAATTGGTTACGTAACCAACCATATAAAGGAAAGCGAATCAGTTAACACCCAAAACAATGACACTTCCAAAATATTATTAACAAAGAAATATTAGAAGGTCATATATGATATCATATTTATGTATGTGGTTCATTTATTATTTCATCTACGTCAACATTATTTGATGGATTTTACACTTGTTTGAAGTTAATTTATTATGATACAATCTTCTATATTGTATTGAAGGTTTTGTGAAATGTTTGACTATGGGTGTGTTATTTTTATACCATTCATGGTTTATGGTTAAATTATTAACATTCAGTATGGTAGTTTTAATGTGAATGTTTATGTTATGTTTCACCCTTTTCATATGAGGAATGAATTGGACTTAGTATGTGACGGGTGGATCCCGCTATAGCTCCTCGATGAATCGGTAGGTCTCACGAGACAAACTAGTGTCTTGGCATAAGGCCTTGAAAAAATATTATTTGTAATCTTGGAATGAGGCCTTAAAATGTGATTATAAGGTCTAGAATTATGCATTCCATCATTATGAAATTGGCTGTTGACATCAAATGTGATTATTCGACTAGTAGAATATCCATGTGAATAAGTAAATGGAATTAAATCATTTATCTTTTCCATATTATTCTTAATTTTATGTTTTAAAGACTTGTGTTATAGTCTTACACATTTCCTTAAATGATTATGCTTATATATGAAAGTTTCCACTCTATTTTATCCTTATTGAGCATTTGAGCTCACCCCTTTCTATGTTTTATTTTTCCCAGTATGCAAAGAAGTATATTATGACTGACCTGCAGGGATAACCTAAGGGATATTAATGTGTTCAATGGAGAATCTTGAGGAAACCATCCTTTGCATGCATGCTAAGATAGCATGGGAGGTGTTGGAGAACCGTACCTTATGGGGGCGCACCATGCACGATAATTCTACAGGCAAACATGTTTCTTCGGAAGTCCGTGTTTCCCCATTTTGGACTGAGATTGAGCCCATCATTGATGCTCTTAGGATCCATTCTCGTTGGATCACTGGTAAAGGCGAAGTCTCATTCTGGCATCACAACTGGAGTGGGGAGATCTTTGGTTACCTGTTCTTCCCAACCACTAACATTTATTTCAAGGATGACCACCAATACACAATGTTTATCAAGGCTGTCCTAAATAGTGCCCAATATGATCTTTGTAACCTCATTGAGCTTTCCCTGGAATCTGATAGGTGTGTCTTCACTCCTTCCTCCTCTGGACAATTCACGATGTGGGACTATCGTCAAAACTTCTTTATGCATGACCATGGGGAGGTATGGAATGTTACCCTTTGGGCCAATAGTATACCCACCAAGTTTAATTTCCTTATATAGAGAATCAGGAATAGAGCACTTCTCACGAAAAATAAAGTTATGTGTTGTGGTATTTGCTTGGTTTCCAGATGTGTTTGTTGTAAGCAGCATAAGGTGGAGAGTTCGAACCACCTGTTCTTTGAAAGAGAGTGGGCTCATGAAGTTTGGGGTTTTTTTGGTGAATTTACTGCTATCTCCACTCCGATCATGGCAGATCATCCCTTCCTCGATCAATGGTACCATGGTTCGGGTGATGGGGGCCTCGAGAGGTCTACCCATACTATTATCTTGCATGTCGGGTGTTGGTACATGTGGCAAGCGTGCAATAAGTGGATCCACGAGGGGGTAGTCTCGACCAGTTTCCTGATCATCTTCAAGGTTAAAAGTCTGATCATCGACTTGGTTAGGGCTCTGGATAATTGGAGAGAGGATCCCTCCTTGTAGTGCTTCAAGTCTGGTTCTCACTGCTCCCCTCAACATAACATCCACCACCTGGGGAATTGGGTATGTTGGCGTCCCCCTTCAGCGGGCATGAAGCTCAACAATGACGAGTCCTGTGTATTAGGCTTCATTGGTGGCAGTGGGGTTGTGCGTGATGATAACAGATCGGTTATTATTGCATTCTCCATTCGACTTGTTCAGGTTTCGGCCCTTCAGGTAGAAGCCATGGCCACGTTCAATGGTTTGAAAATTTGGAGGGAGAGAGGCTTGGACATCAGGGAAGCAGAAACATACTCTATGCTTCTACACAATGCCCTTATCGGTATGGGCAGGATTCCTTGGTCTATTATTTATACCATTAGAAGCTTCCGTGTCTTTATTAGGGATAATATCAAGGTCTCTCATACTTGGAGGGAGGGGAACAATGTGGTGGACTATTTAGCCTCGGTGGATATTCTTGGTCCGGAATTCTTAGTCTTTCATGATCTTCTTAGTTTGAAGGTGGAAGCAGTGAATATTATTAGAGGTGATGCCCTCGGTCTACACTATTTTAGTCCCCATTAGTCTCTTCCCTTTCTTTGGCCTTCTTTTTCGGCCTTGGCTACCTTGTATCTTCTTTTTTTCCTTTGAATAAAAATTTACATTATGATGATGTCATGTAAAACTTATGTGTGTATCTAGTACTTTCAGGGCTACTAAACTGATTAGTCTTTCGGGATTTGATCCCTTGTGATCATGCCAATGTTATGTAATAATGCATTGACTCTGGGTAACTAGGGTCGCGGTGTTAAGTCAACCTCACTTGGACTATAAAATAACACTGCATACCCATATACTGCCTAAGGTACAAACATTATGTCTCGATAAGTACATTTAGAGTACTTTTTCATCTTTTGTATGATCATAATTCCCTAATTGAGCATAAGTTTTGGAGGAATAAGCATTCCATTATGGGAATTTTCCATATTTAATATGATGGTTTATATCAATTCATTATCTATGGATTTATTTTAGGTAATTCAGGGTGTTTTTGTTCCATTAACTAGTTGTGATCATATATCTTTCTTAAAAAACTATTACTTTGCCCATGAAAATGCATGGAATTTTCACCATTCTATGTAATAATATATGTAGAAACTATTAAATTTAGAGTATATTTAAATGAATAGTTATGAAAAATAAAACAGGATATGTATATAATAAAATATTTTAAATAAATGAAAATTAATGTGTATAATTGTATAATTTTAATTATTACACTTTAAAAGAATAGATTTCATGAATTAAATAAATAGAAAAGGAATTGGAAAAAAGGAAATAGTAAATTAATTAAATAAAATTTCTATAATTTTGATAGACATAATAGAAACAATTACCTCACTAGAAAATAAATTTTCTTACCTGGAGTTTAAACTATGAATTAAATAACATATCCGGAAAACTATGAGAAGAAAAATGAGAAACATGTGCATGAAAAGAATCCACCAATTTTTTTTGACACATATTTCAAGTTTTTCTTTCATTTTTGTTGTTTGTTTTTCCGTCTGAAATGACAACAGACCAATGATAAAAAATTAACTATTTAGAAACAATTGCAATAAGATTTCACTAAATGTGAAAAAGAAAATTTAAACATCTATTTAAAAAAAACACATGAGTTTTGGGATGTAAATGCATGCCACACATAAATAAAATTATATCATAGATTAATCTACCTAGAAATCAATATACCTCTCTTTCTTCCCACAAAATTATGATTTTTTTCGATGTTTCTCTTCCAATTATGCATCTATAATAGAAACAAGAAAACGACCTAATCACTTTTGCTAATATTTTTTAGTTAGAACTAAAAAAAGTGGAATTATTTATCACATTTTTATAATCCATTATAAATAATTAATAATAAGTAAATAATAACAAGACAAACAACAAAAACGAAATCCTTAGGGTCATGGAAAACATCTTACCGTGGTTTTTCTTCAAAATAAAATTCTATGGAGTGTCTGGAAATTATCATCTTTATTTAACT
This sequence comes from Viscum album, assembly GCA_963277665.1. NCBI lineage: Eukaryota > Viridiplantae > Streptophyta > Magnoliopsida > Santalales > Viscaceae > Viscum > Viscum album. Next base: position 557,024,411 of record OY728122.1, on the reverse strand, counting down.
TCAACAAATTGAATTTTAATGAAACTCAATGGAATGAATGAATTTTTCAAAATGAAATGAAATAGCTAGCCTGAAATGTCAACATGCAGATATTCATTACATATATCACACCCTATGAATTGTATATTTAATTACAGCCTATATCCAACTCTGTTTACAATAAAATTCTAGTATTTTAGACCACTACTAGATAGATTATATCATTTGAAAGAATATAAAAAAACATTCCTCCAATATTTTAAATCATTGCTCTATAAAAGTCATAGATATCATAATGTAAGTAAACCATGGGCATTGGATTTTTATCCATGACCAACCACTAGAGAAATTATAACCAACATCCTTTTTCATATTTGCGTATAAAAACATACATACATACATCCATACTTACATATATATGAATATATATATATATATATAATTTAATGGAATTCCACATATAAAAAAATATTGTATGGTCACGTTATATGATTTAAGAACTGGAAGTTTATACAACTAAGGATTCAATAATAAAATGGTTTAGAAGACTAATATATAGCATGAACAAGTTAGAAAAGTACACACCTAATACATTATAAAGGACATTCTTCAAGGTTGATGCAATAGGATTTATCACAATTCACCAAAACAACAAGATTTTAAAATTAGAAGGCATTAAACATTTGATGTAATTGCAAGACCACCGTTTGAATTCTTTGTCTGGTTAATGAAGCGAGTCTAACTTTTAAAATAAAACAAGTAAAAAAGAAATGAATAATTGTGATGATTTAAAATATTCACTCTACCCCACCAAGATAATTTTAACCATGCATGTAAAATGAAAAGTCTGGATAGATCTATAGTAGACCGAGGTATCCTAAGGAAGTGGTCGTGTTCCCTTTACTGCCATAACTTACAACATCAGACAAGAAAACCATTGATAATTTGGAAACTCTAGTTATAGGTTATGCCATAATGCTGTGCATTTAACTTTACTAAGCTCTCCAAACAAGCTACGACTTTCATAGAGTATGTTTTTCTACTAAAATTCTATGATCTACTCCATTAGAAAGAAATGTGGAAAATAAAATTTTGAAGGATCATACCTCAAAAAAACCACTGGGCGAGGAACAAGGTAGGAGAAGAAGAAATATATGGTTTGAAAATTAGAAATGCAAACCATTGGGGTTATCTTTATGTGTTCTTCCATTACCATGGTAAAAAAATAAATAAAAGAAAAGTCGGAATTGAAATAAATATGGTTCAATCACTAACTATACAAATATTATATCAGAATAAAGGGGAAATTAGGGGAACCTAAATAGTTATGTAGATGAAATTCTACATAAGAGCAGGAGGCTGAGATTTAGAATGAGAAATCATGGAAGGGAGGGTTTCCCTAGGGTTAGGAGAATGGGGTTAGTGAAAAATCATGGGTTTTGGAGTATTGTGGGGTCATGGCTTGGATTGAATGAGAAATTGTGGAGGTGGTGTATCCGCATCTGAGCTTCATTGAGTGGTAGAGAGCCAAAACAGAGGAGGAATTTAACGGTGAGGTGGGGGTCATCGGATTCATGTAGAGAAGGAGGTAGGGAGGCCACGTTGGTGGGGAGGTGGGCTTGGTGTGTCAGAGTCGCATCAGTGAGGATGTGGGGTGGGTACATCGGAGGAGGGGGAAGAGGGATAATGGGGGAGGTATTGTGGGGGAGGGATCATAGGGGAGGGATGAATAATCACAAGGCATCATGGGGGGGGGGGGATGGGGAGGAGTAATATTGAGGGGTTGGGGGTACATCCATGGACATACATAGGGTCCTATATTTAGGTTAGATATAGCCACAAGTTTTAAAAATTGGGGCTATAAATTCATGGCTAAACCCTTAATTTCTAGTAGTGAATGAAATAAAAATAAAATCTTAGGGATTAATAGTAACACTTTTGTGGTGGACCCATACATGAGAATCCATTTACATGGTTGGGACTTTTTTTTTGAAAAATTTATTCCCTGGAGTGAATCCCCTTATGTAGGGTGACCATCATATATGGGAAATTCTCATATGTAGGGTTACCACATAAGGGGAAATCCCTATATGTGGGATAACCATGTATAGTAAATTCCCTTATGTGGGTGTAAACCACTATGTGGGTTCCCCTTTCATGGAACATTATGTAGGGATCCCCTTATATTGTGGATCATGCATACATGGAAATCCCATTTTATGGGTGAATCCCTATGTGGAATCCTATTACATAGACCCCTTACATGAAACTTAATGTGAGGGTTCACGGAAAAGGATTACATATTTTTAAAATAGTAAAACCAAAAATATCTAAAAGTTATCTTAAAGTGTATTTTTGGGTCTTTCAAGCACTATATAGTCAGGTATTCTCAACTAAGGAGGGTCTCTCACCACTCCCTTAGAACATAAGGTTGGACCTCCCTCAATTATTATCAAAATCAAGTACCGTTAGATATGAAGGAAAGTATGAAGTAAATATAGAACACTTTTTTAATTATTCATTGATTAATTCACAATTTTCTATTACCAATGACCTATTCTATTTGGGAGAGGGGTTTTAGCAATGATTCCACCAAATCATGGTAAAATAATCCTAAAATTATTGGGATTTTTCTCAACATGGGCTGATGATGTACTAAGAGGATTATCATATTATTTTTCTCACTATTTAATTAAGGATAAAAAATATGATGGATTTACTTAATTTCTCTTCATAAATTAAATTAAATAAAATATTGACTCAGTGTCTGAGTTTTTTAATTTTTCATGGGATGGTGTTGGGAGCACTCTACATTCCTCCAATGGGTTATTGGTCTTGGTTTATGTGTTATTACAAAGTCCAATAAGTTTTTAGGCATTATTAATATTTGAATTTAGATGTTAAATTTATTATAAATTATTTAAATTAAAATTTATAATTAATTATATATTAATATAATTAATTATTAGGCATTTTGGGTTGAGATAGGGCCTCACGGTGACGAATGATTGATGGTTGGACTTGAATGAACTTGGGAGAGAGTTTATAGGCCGGATTTAATGGGAATTAATCCATAAATGAGGTAGGTGGAACCTTAATAATAACCTTATGGTATATTCATTTTTTATGTATTCATGTGATATGTGGTCACACCACTAAGGGAGATAGACCTTTTGATAGATTAATTATTTTATTTAAAATAAAATTCCACAAAATAGATAAAGTTATAAGGGATATGGTGATCCTTTGTGCACTGGCTTGATGCCCTGAGCACTAATGGTCAAGGACTACTTTATAAAATGCATGACTTGATATATATGGGACCTGAGGGGTACAAATTAACTAAAAAGAATTTGAATTAATGGTATTTTAGATGGTCCCTTGGACTCTAGTTGTTTCTTAAACTATCAAATATCAAGAGTATAAATATAAGTTTAAGCATTGAGGTGTAGAGACCATGAAGGAGTGAAAAAGAAATTGAATGAATATAGTGTCCATGGTGTAGGATCCCCTATGACATTCTTTTTAGAGGAGAGTGTTAGATTGGTTTTATTATCCCACATAGGTTGGGATATAACCATTAGGTGCCTTATATTCATTGGGTTTTCAAATTATAGAGTGAGGTGAGTGTTCCTTCCCCGCTGGAATTTGAGCACCCTAGTTGGGAGACCTTTGGTAAATTGATGGTAGGTTTGGTGAGTGGATTGACCTGGGATGACTTGGGATGAAAGAGGGAAAATAAGTCATATTTCTAGGTTGGTTCCAGTGGTTCTTCCCTCATGGTACTACTGATTCCATGATATGAAAATAATGAGACCGAGGAATGTGAAATCCTCTGAATGATGGTACATACTGTAGAGTTGAGTTGAGATTAAGGAGACTATAAAGGGTTTCTATTTTATGATGAAAACTAGGGGGGTCAATGGGTGCCCCATAGATATACTGACCTAAATGAGGGTTAGCGTATAAGAGTATGTGTTATTAAATTATTAAGACACCATTAATTCAAAGGCTAAATGTATGAGATTAATGTGGCTATAGTGATGGTAAATTTATATATCATTGGAGGGACACACTGCCATTCATTACATATTAATGAATTCCTAAGATATCACTTGGTATTTAAGATTTAAGGGCTATTTTGATCACCTAGGATTATTTAATAGGGATATAAGTCACACATGGTTACTATTTATCACATAGTATATCCTCATAGGGATGATATTTAGGCCAGTTACTACTGGATCACCTTAGATTAACTCTTATGGATATGATTTTCTATCAATGAATATTGATAACATAATATTAACACATATGGATTGTATTTATGACTAATATCACTTAGGATAACCTCCAAGGGATTTATATTACACCTTATGACTATTAATCACATAATATTACCTTATAGTGATTTTCTTTATCCCTAATATAACTAGATTTAAAAGGATTACCTCTTTGGGATTAATATTATTATAGATCACTGTTGAACACTTAGGATTACCTCCTTGTTAAATGATTTATGTGTGATTATACTATATCACCGTGGATTAACTCATAGGGATCAACGTTACATAGTTTGAATATATATATCCTAGTATTACTTCATAGAGATCAAAAACACTCTTATTGACTATTGATCTCATAGGATTAACTCCTAGGGATCAGGTTCACACTTTATGTCTATGTATTACCTAATATTATCTAACAGGGATTTAATTTGTGACTATTAATACTATATAAACTATTATTACCTCCAAGGGATCAAAATTATGCTTGATTATTGTTGACATCATATGATTAACTCACAGGGATCAACTTTATATTCAGTCACTATTGATCACATAGGTTTATGTCACACCTGCTTTTTTTTTCTTTTCATGTCATGGTTTTGATCCTGTTCATTGAAAATAAAGATCCTATTCTTGAGTGTTGTGTGATATTAATTTATATTTTTTTAACTTTAATAAATGTCTAATCACCCTAATTTGGGTTCCCCATTTCTGGTTTTGGAGTTTTTGGAGAAAGGGTGGTTATTTCAGGATTTGGGCCAACCGTGAGCCCATTTCCAAATTTAAAAACCAAATTTTTTTCTTTTATAACTCCTTAATTTTTCATCCTTTTACATTCATTCCACTTCCCAAATGTCCTCCACTGACCTATTAAAACTACCATATCCTTTTGGACCTCTTATAAATTCATAATAATGGAGAATTTGGGTTACTTATTTAGGAATTGGGCCCGGTCGTGGGCCCATTTTCATTTTTTAAAAAATAATTTCTTTCGTTTATATAATTTTCATTTATTAATATTTTTCATTGCTTCCACCACCCCCTCAAAGCCAAAATAACTATCCTCACCCCCATTATCGATATTACCTATTTTGGAGCTCATTTGAATCTCATAGTTTGGTAAATGTTCTCAGGTTTCCTCAAATTTTCCAAAATTGAGAAGCTAAATTCTTTCATCCATAAATCAATCCATTCGTACTCTTTTTCCAATAAATCTTCTTTACCTGGTTCTTCAAAACCTTAGTATACTCCACAAGACGTTTCAAGCCATTTCATTTTCCCTAAGGGTGCATATCTAATGAAATATGAAGAGTTTTCAAGGTGTCAAGGTGAGATTCCTTCTCCTTTATCCTCCCTCTTCTTCCTCCTTTCAGTATTTCTTGATTTTATAATCTCCCCTAGTCATGATAGACCTAGGGTTCTGTTATACCATTATTTTTATTGGTTTTTTTGGTTTGGGGCTGGTCGTCATAGGTTTAGAGTTTTTAAACCCTCAGATGGTGATTTTGGGTGTGCGCTTTCATTACGCCATGGATTTGATGTAGGATTTCCCATGCACAAGACTTTATCATTTATGTTTATTCATTATAATTCTGTTCTAACCTTATTTATATTATATTTTCTACTGTGAAACCTTGGATTTAAATGTTTTGTGTGCAAATTATGTTTTATGACCTATTTTGTTAAAAATATAGTTGTTTTCCTATAAATGTTCACTCCTCTTTTTTGATAAATTATTCCATGATATTTCACACTTGGTTTATGGTATTTTGAATATGTTTCAGTTTATAGAATAACATTATGGCATGAAAATGGTATTTTATCCCTTTTTAAGTGATTAACATAAGTTTTTTTAAAGAGTGCATGCCATGTGTTTGGTAAATTACCCAGTTGGATTTTATGTGTCTAGTGCAATTTAAAATGATTTGTTTGGATTTATAAATACATTGGAAGAATTAAAAAAATTATTTTTGGAACCTTTTATGGATTTCCAATTTGTATTTGGTTTTACAATAAAAATTTTTTTGGGTTACAACATGTTTTGGCCTTAGTTGTAGGAAAATGGCCCAATTCTCATTCTTATGAAAATGGTTGTGTTTTGAATATGTAACCTGAGTATTTTAAGGGATTTATGAATGTGGTTTGATGGTATAAATGGTTTTTATGAACCTACTTAATAAAATTTAAATTAATAACTTTTTCAAATGTTAGTTTTTGGAAAATGTTTAAAGGCCCGTTTGGCCTTTCTGAAAAATTAAGATTGAGTATTTTACATGAATATACCATGTTGGGTAAATTGGGATTGTTTTATGGTTCATGAAAGGATTTTATTAAATGTTTTTAAGGCTTCCAAATATGTTTGTTTATGTTTTTTTGTGTGTTTAAACATAAAATATTGATTTTGAATGAGTTTTATGTGTAAATCCTCAATACACTCCTTGAAATTGTTTTACGAAACTTTTTAGTGGTTTGTTGATTCTTGAAAGAAATGTGAAGCATGTTTTTGGGATGTGTGTGTGTTTATGTATTTTTAATGGAATTATGATGTGAAATGTGCATTTGATAATAATTTTAACTTGATTGAGCACTAAAGGGAATCCCAAGTATCAAGGTGGGCGGATGTGTACTAGTATACTAGTGATCTTGTGGGGTTTAGCCCCTATTTCACGTAGCATGTTTGAAGATGAAAACACTAACTAAAATATGATGATGATGTTGTTGGGGACAACTAGTTTATGGGTTTTCTACATACTAGTGTCTCATGTGCACGAGAATGAATGTTTATTATGGTTACTTTTACCGAGATATGAGGTACCTGGGGCTCACAACTGAATAGTTCCTATGGGTGTTCCAGTGACTTGTGCTCATTGGATATTTTGTACTCACCATCGACATATGGTGTTTTTGGTTAGTAAATTTAGAAGTGTTTGTGATTTATTTTAATCTATACATTCTTTAAAGCAGCCCTCTTGAAAACTATTTTCATTTTGAAGTTACACCACTTTGAAAATGTTTACAAGCATTCTTGTTAATAAAACATGCATGTTTTTATCTGGTAATTTTTTTATTGAATGGGACATAATTTGGAAAACATAACTTTATATTTCTATTTAAAACATAAAGTTGATGATTATTTTATTTTAAAGGATGTGCATTGGGAATAGAATATCTGGATAACCTACTGAGTTTTAATTCTCACACCTATAGTCTTCTTCTATTTTTATCCCTTAAACAGGTTTCAACTTGAGTTTGATCACCTTGGGAAACCTATGATCATTATGAAGGAGAGTGAACAGCAGGGTCACGTGGAGTTATTTGTTTATTGGGTTAGGTCAGTTGAGTTGTTGGTTTAGTTATACTTTGAGTTTCTTGTAAAAATATTGTTTAGTGGAGTTTTTATATAAATGTATTTTGGGAAGTCCATTTATTTCCATTGTTTATTTAATTGTTTATATATGAGATAAATAGTTACCTTGTGTACTCTGTTGATGCCTTTTTTTCTTGTCACCATCTCAGGAGGATCGGGAAGGCCTATCGGGACTTGTCGCGGGCTGGCCCTTGTGACCGGTTTAGGGTCGACTTGGGCTGGTTCATCACAAAATAATATCTGAGGAGATCGGATCTTAGCAAGCCTTTTTTAGAGTTACCTTATTATTTGGTGGATATCAAGGTAGATGGAGTATTATTTTTGGGACTTTAGGTGTAAGTGAGGAAAGAGCATCGCAAACTCTTTCTTGTTCTGATCATCGAGTTTCCATGGGATGTCCGGTTTTATTAGTGTCTTTTGTTCTTATTGATTTTTTGGTGTTGGGATATGAAAAGGGGATTCTAACTAATGGCCTCCGTGGGCTCACAGGACATGGAAATCCATGTGGAGGTGGGGAATGGTCCTAATAAGTCTCTCCGTGTTGGTGTTGTGTTTGAAATATTGCCACCAACCATATGGTCAAGTCACCCAGCGACACTAGTTCCCTTTTGTGGGTTTCTTGGACCTTTCTTGAATTCTGAATTTTTGTTTTGAAAATCCTTGTGTGAGAATTACAGAAATGAGTTTTAAAGGAAGGATCAAATTTTGGAAAAGTGGAAAAGGGGTTTTCAAAAAATTAAATATAAGAATGGTTTTGGGAAGGTTGTGTTTTTTTAAAACAAATTTTGGGATGGAAGTGGAAATGATTTAATGGGATTGGATTTTTCATAATATAAACTTGTGGTTTGGTGAAATAAAATGTTTTAAAAGTGTGAATTATTTTATATTAATTATGAAACATCATTTTAAATGGGGTTTTCTGGGCTATTGAAAAGTTTTTGAATCTGATGAATTGGTTTTGGAAGCTTGATTTTGACCAACTAGTGTTTTCTAGAAAGAGGTTTTGGCCTTTGTGGTTATCAGATTATGAAAAGAGAACTTGATGTATTTTTTAAATGGGAAAGCGATATTTTGAATAGAAAGGTTGTTTTTGGAAGTTCTATTAAATTAAATGGATTGTTTTTTAATCAAATTATTCTTGATGAAGTGCGGATTCTCTTATGAAATTTGAAAATGGTTTTTTATTTAGTGGTTAATGTTCCTTTGGAAGGTAGAAGATTATTTTTGTAATGATGATGTTTTTTTTTCAATTAGTATTTTCATGGGTTCTCACATGCACGGTTTTGTGGATATATGGATGAATGACTGGCATGGCATGATATTTGAGTACTCGAGGTGGAACATAAATGTTCATGTGAGTGAGACTTGATGAAAAAACATTGGTGAATGTTAAAATCCACCAAGTTAGTTTATTTTTATTAAAGAATTTTTAGGTGAAAAATGGTGGTGTTTGTTTTGAACCGATGGTTATGTGGATGGTTTATCCTATATATTAGATGTTTTTTCAATTAATTCTGCTTCCTTATGATCTAGAAGTCATACTCTTATTGCATCTTGAGATGGGATATTGTTGGTGGCTCAGTTTTTGGGTAATTTTTAGTGTGTTTATAAAGATGTGTTGGATGTTGTGAAGATTCCTTGGATGGTTCTCCATTGCTAAGATTTCAAGCTGATCAACCTAAGGATTTTTTTCCAAATGTTAAATCCACCTCTTAGAATGATACCTCATCCAGTTTGTTGAAATAGAGAGTTGTTTGGTCTCGATTTAAAGAGTATTCCCTTTATAGTGATTCTTTCAGTAGGATTAGTTGTGCTCAGTGAAGTTTAGTGGGTGTTTTTCGTGTGCCTTGTTCATTATTCTCCTCGTTTGGGTTTAGAGAAAATAGTTTTGTTTATCTCCATGTTCTTGTTTGGGTAAAAATATGCTGTTGAGGAAGAGAGTTTCATGGCATCACTTGATATGTTGTTTCTTCCTTAGAGTGTTATGAGGTACTGTGTGGAACTAAGGGATAGAGTACAAGTTGGGTATTATCAAAGCCTGAATTCTAGGTAAGAGATGGTTCATCCATCAGAGCTATAGCAATAGGCTTCGGAGTGAAGCTAGCGCATATTCAGGAGTCCAAGGATTGTGGGTAGAATTTCTAAGCTCATACATATACCATTTCATTGATTTAGTTCCATTTTTTATTTTGTGGTTTCAATAGACCAATGATTGGGTACCCTTCCCTCCCCTCCCTAATTGGTGGGGGTTTGGATCCTTGCAAAGAGTGTTGGACCAGTTCTTTCCACCTCCATTCGTGGGTGGTTGGATTAAATGTTCATGTTGTGTACCTCTCAACTTGGGTTTGTCGGTTTTTTTGGGAGAGATTTGGTGGTCCTGTGGAAGTGAGTCCTAATTCTAGTTATTTCTTAATTATTTTTTTGTTCATTTATAGTTGGTCACTAAGGGGGGTGAGACCCACTACGGGTCTTGAAGATCTTTCCTTTAGGATTTGTTGGACGGTAGTTTTGATTTAATGGTGGGGATCCCATTATGACCTCCACCCTAATTCAATGGATTTTGTGAGTGAACTATGGTTTTGGTGATCATTGGGTTCATTAGTATAAGGCCCAAAAATCTAGTTCTTGGATTGGTTGTGGATGTGGTGGCTTAATGTTTCTGTTGATTTTCTGGAAGTGGTTGTGAGTTGGTGTTTTTTTGGGCAAGATTATTAAGTTACATTATTGGGGAATGATATTTACTTAGCATTAGTGTCTGGATTATGTTGATATGGAATCTCTAGGGGTTTTTCTATCAGTTGAAAAGCATTATGGCTTTCCAAGGGTGGAAATCTTTAATGGTGGGGAGAATTGTCACACCCGTTTTTTTTCATGTCATGGTTTTGATCGGATTCATTGAAAATGAAGATCTTTTTATTGGGTGTTTGGTGAGATCAATTTTGAGTTTTTATCTTCTATATATGTCTAATCACCCTAATTTTCATTCCCCATTTCTTGTTTATGATTTTTGGGAGAAAGGGTGGTTATTTCATGATTTGGGCCAACTGTGAGCCCATTTCCAAATTTAAAAATCAAATTTGTTTATGTTATAACTCCTTCATTTTTTGACCTTTTCCATTCATTCCACTTCCCACACGTCCTCCAATGACTTATTAAAACTACCATATCATTTTTGACCTCTTGTAAATTCATAATAATGGTGAATTTGGCTTACTTATTTTGGCATTGGGCCAGGCCGTGGGCCCATTTCCAGTATTAAAACAATAAATTTTTTCATTTATAAATTTTTAATTTTTTTATATTTTTTAGTTATTAAACCTCTAAATCGAATCCAAAATACCTATCCTCACCCCAATTATCCATCTTACCTCTTTGGAGCTCATTTGAATCACATATTTTTGGAAAAGTTCTCAGGTTTCCTCAAAATGTCCAAAATTGAGAAGGTAAATTCTTTCATCCATAAATCATTACATTAATACTCTTTTTCACATAAATATTTTTTACCAAGTTCATCAAGACCTTATTAGCCTCTCAAAGAAGTTTAAATTCATTCTCATATCTCTATGGGTGCCGATCTAATGTAATACGATACATTTTCAAGGCGTCAAGGTGAGATTCCTTCTCCTTTATCCACCCTCTTCTTCCTACGTTCATTATTTCTTGGTTTTATAATCTCTCTTAGTCATGATAGACCTAGGGTTATATTGTCACAAGATTTTTTATAGGGTTTTTGTTTGTTTTGGGCTGTTCTTCATAGGTTTAGGGTTTGTGAACACTCATATGGTGATTTTGGGCGTGCGTTTTCATTACGCTAAGGCTTTGAGGTAGGATATCCCTTGAACAAGACTTCATAATTTAAGTTTAATCATTATCATTCTGTTATAACCATATTTATATTATATTTTATGATATGAAACCTTGGTTTTAAAGGTTTTGTGTGCAAATTATTTTTCATGACCTATTTTGTTAAAAATATAGTTGTTTTGGTATAAATGTTCACTCCTATTGTTTGGTAAATTATTCCATGGTCTTTATCAGTTGGTTTATGGTGTTTTGAATATGTTTCAGTATCTTGAATAACTTTATGGCAATAAAATGGTATTTTATCACTTTTTAAGTGCCTAACATAAGCTTTTTTGTCAAAGAGTGCATGCCATGTGTTCGGTAAATTGCCCGGTTGGATTTTATGTGTCTTGTGCAATTGAAAATGAGTTTTTTGGATTTATAAATACATTGGCAGCATTTAAAAAATTATTTTGGGATCCTTTTATGGATTTACAATTTGTATTTGGTTTTAAAAACAAATGTTTTTTGGTTTACAACATGTTTTGGCCCGAGTTGCTGGAAAATGACCCATTTCAGATTCTTATGAAAATGGTTGTTTTTTGAATATGTAACCTGAGTATTTTAAGGGATTTATGAATTTGGTTTGATGATTTAAATGGTTTTTATACAACTAGTTAATAAAATTGAAATGAATAACTTTGTCAAAGGTTAGTTTTGAGAAAATTTTTAAATGCCCGTTTGGCCTTTCCTAAAAATTATGATTGAGTGTTTTACATGATTATACCATGCTGTGTCAATTGGGATTGTTTTATGGTCCATGAAATGATTTTATTAAATGTTTTTAGGGCTGAAAATTATGGTTGGGTATGGTTTTGTTGTGTGTTTAAACTTAAAAGAGTGTTTTTGATTGAGTTATATGTGCAAATCCTTAATACACTCCTTGAAATTGTTTTAAGAATTTTTTTATTGGTTTATTGATTCCTGAAAGAAATGTTAAGAAATTTTGTGGTATGTTTGTGTGTTAATGTTTTTTAATATAATTGTTATGTGAAATGATTATTTTATAATATGTGTAACTTTATTGAGCACTAAATGGAATCCCAGGTATCTAGGTAGGCTGACAGGTACAAGTATGCTAGTGATCCTGTGGGGTTTGGCCTCTATTTCATGTAGAAAGTTTGACGATGACAAAACTAACTAAACTATGATGATGATATTGTTAGGGGGACACTATGTTATGGGTATTCTCCATACTAGTGGCTTGTGTGCACGATAATGGATATTTATTATGGTTACTTTCACCATGATATGATGTACCTGGGGCTCACAACTGACTAGTTCCTAGAGGTGTTCCCGTGACTTGTGCTCATTGGATATTTCATACTCACCATCATAATACGGTGTGTTTGTTTGGTAAATTAATAAGTGTGTTTGATTTTTTTAATGTGTACAATCTTTAAATCATCCCACTTAAAAACTATTTTCATTTTTAAGTTTCACTTCATTGAAAACTTTTAGTAGCATTCTTTTTTATAAAACATGCATGTTTTTGTCAGGTAATTTTTTTATTGCATGGGACCTCATTTGGAAAACATACCATTATATTCCTATTTAGATCATGAAATTTATGATTCTTTTATTTTAAAGGATGTGCATTGGGAATAGAATATACGGCTAACCTAGTGTGTTTTAATACTCACGCCTATAGTCTTCTTCGGTTTTTAGCCCTTGTGCAGGTTTCATATTGAGTTTGATCGCCTTGGGAGACATGTGATCATTATTTTGGAGAGTGACCGGTAGGGTCACAAGGAGTTAGTTGGTTATTAGGTTTGGTTAGTTGAGTTTTTAGTTTAGTTTTACTTTCAATTTCTTGTAGAAATAATATTCAGTTCAGTTTTTATATAAATGTATTTTGGGTTGTCCATTTCTTTCCGCTGTTTGTTTGATTATTTATATATGGGACAAATCGTTCCCTTGTGTACTCTATTGATTCCCTTGGTTCTTGTCACTATCCTGAGAGGATTGGGAATGCCTCTCAGGACTTGTTACAGGCTGGCCCTTGTGACTGGTTCAGGTCCGACTCAAGCTGGTTCATGACTGTTTACCTCCAAGTGATTAACATATGATCCATACTATGTATTTCCTTAGATTATCACCAAGGAATCAATGATAAAGAATAATTAATATTTGATCTATAGGATAATTCCTAGGATATATAGGTTAGTCCTGATAACATATTAGTCATATAGATATGAGGAACTAACCAATGGCTATTTAGTCGATCTGAGGTGTCACATTAGAACTCAAGAATTGAAGGTGGTTATTTATTTACACTTTATAATTTTATTTATTTATTATGATGATCATGTAAAATGTGAATATAATGATTTATTTGTCATTTTTGGGACCCCATTCGTGTTTACCTATTGAGTTTTACTCACACCCTACTCAGGTGGCCATGGTACCTGGTCACCAGAGAAGACTTCACTAATTTTAGTTTCAATTAGGGTAGAGGCCCATAGTGTAATGTTTGAGTTGGATAACATGGATCATCTTGACACTAGGATGAGATGATGCCCATGGATGATAATAGAGCCTCATTTTATTTTATTTCTTTTACTTTACTTATATAAGTTGTCAGCATAGTGGGATATCAGTTGTTGTATGCTGGAATGACTATTAGTGTGTATGAATAATTATTTTCCAAATTTAATTTTATATAACATGTTTTGATTTTTTCACTCATGCATACACTGACGGATGTTTATTATTATTGTATGATTTTTGGTGATCTTCACAATTTTACTCTGATATTGGTGTAAAGTCTCTCTATGGGTCCATTGTAGACCCACACTTGTAGTTGGCATCCTCTGGCCAAATTAGGGGCACACTACAGGTCACGTTGTTCCACTAGGTAGGATACCGATTAGTGGCCTTTAAACAATGGGATTTTAAAAAGTGGCATCAGAGCATTTTTATTTTTTTTACTCTTTAGGGAGATGATAGATAGGTGATCTAGGAATTTTGAGACCTTTTGGTGGACCTTTTACAGGTTCATTATGAACACATTTGTAATGATAAGACTAAGTTACTAGGGATATGTGATCATTGTTCTCATATTTTAATCTTAAATTTCAGTTGTTTTTTTAAAAATCTATTATTGTGTTATTTAATAGATACTTAAGTTCAATTTTTTTAGCTTTTGGCCCATTATGGAAAGAGGAATATTCATGAATCATTTATGGAATATATGATTCACATGGTATTTGAGTACTTTTGTGTTATTTGTCTCACTAATAAAGAGGGTTCAATTTCATAAAATATCCACAAAATATTTTGCATAATTTTAGTAAATTATTTTTTCATGGAAATGAACTAAACTGAGGTAAAATAATATTCTCTCTAATCATAGGTTTTGGGGATTCTAGGGAGGATTGTACCCTATCAATATCTATATATTACCTATTGCAAGATATGAATAACAATCCTTAGTGGGTTAATACAAGAATTGGATGCCTATTTGATCAATGCCTTGACTGTAATTGTGATGCTGGTTCTGGAAATAAAAATATATTTGGTTACTTAATTTGTAAAAAATTACTTATATGGAATTTTATCACATATATTTTTGGTGTCATTCGATTTAACCAATCCATATGAACATCGTATACTCAAAATCAGTAATCACATGAATATTTCATTATATATGTGTGTATTGATATCTGATCATGGTCCCCATGGGGGTAGTATCATCTTAAGATACCTAGTAAAGATTAGTACCCCCATAGGTTGATGACTTAGCAGGTGATTCCGAATGCGTATATACACATAAGGACCTTATAGTGATTGTTTTCATGCAAGTTATTTTATTATATATGAGATGGTATCACAAATTCTTCTTTAAGAGATATATAATATATTATATTTATGATTTAATGTTATGTGGTAGATCTTAGTTCCCTTTTGGAATGTGCGGGTAACCTGATATAAGGGTTATCCTAGAATTTTCAATGCCTTAGAAGGAAAGCATGGTATGATGATTTGGGTTTAATATTGATTCATGTGAGTTGATATAAAATGTACATTGAATGGATTTGAGAGACCTTGTGATTTTTTGATAAAAATAACTTGAAATGATTTGGTATTTAGGGATAGTATTATAGGGAAATATCGGTATGATTTCTATCATTATTTATTTGGAGCATGATTCATGATGAGGTATTAGATTATCATCATAGTTGTTCAAATCTACAATTGATAGAGAACATGTAGAAACTTTTGGATTTGTGATGATTCCAATGTTGGAAGGTGATTGTGTGATATGCCTTTCTTGTGTGATATAGATAAATATAGAAGAGAATCATTAAGATGATTTTTTTCTAGATGATACTAACAGGAAAGAGAGGCATGGTTAGTGATTTAATCATGTGATCCTAAGGTTTTTAGGATTGTTTGATATGCTCTGAGTCAGATGACATAGTAGTTTACTCCTACATGGTTATGAATTATTTCTACAATGAAGTATATTGATCATCATTATCAATGATGAATCATGCGGTGCCATGTAATAAACATGAATGGTTTTATTAGTTTACTTCACTTGAAATAGATTCTGGAGATAGTTCTTTGAAATGAATATATGAAATGAGACTCAGGGGAGCATTGGCCGAGTAATTTTAAAATGTGTTATAAGAGTGTAAAACCATTGGTTTTAGATGAAAATGTCGTAGTAAACGTCGATTACATGTGATGCATGTTTTATTGTGACTCTGTGTGAGACCATGTGCAGGTTGAGGACTGTTGAGCTCAATGAGGTGCTTCCGGGCATGGTGTCATGTGGGTTTTAAGGAAATTATAAAATTTCACTCAATGGTAACTGGTGACATTTAATATGGAATAGTTTTTAATTGTATACTCAACCTGAGTGTAAGCATTGACACATATTTTCAGGGAGGCATATTGTTGGAAGCCACTGAAGTTTCTCTCAAGGAGTGGTATATAGAAATCCATATAGTGGGGAGTAAACTGTTGAATGATGGAGGGTGAAACCCTCATTAGAGGAGAATATTTGGTGGATTTTAATGATGAAATTATATAGGATTCAATAATAGTTATAATTTGATCACTATGTTGGTGATCAGGTATGATTATTGGGGACACATACTGTTATTACATGCAGTGATTGATGTAGTGTGGTCCATAGATGTACACAACTTATGTAAATAGAGTCATGGGTATGATGAAACCAGTTGTTGTATGATCTATATGAAATTGAGATACTGATGTAAAAATGTATCATGTTTTGTATAGTTCCTTGATGAATACCATATTTGTGTTTCAGATGTGTTCTTCTGTGTATTCCATGCATTAGCTTCAGGATTGAGATTCTTTTGATGTGATCCGAGCATGTGAGTCAGATAATGGATGTTCCAGTCCTTGTGACTGTTGTGTGATGACTATTTTGGTCGGTAAGGGATCCAACCATGGGGTTACATCAAGAGTCAAGATTGTACTTTTTTTGGGTGTTTGGATGGTGTGAGAATTCCATTTAGATATAAGTACTCATGATCAGATGATGAGATAACATGTAAAAGGGTGTTTCCAAACAAATTTGAGAATGTTTGGAAGGAGGAGGACTAATTGGGGTTTTTAATGTGGTTGGGAATAATGATAAGAAATCTACACTGAGTGTGTCAATATACCACTAATAATGGTATTTTAGTATGTGATTTTAAAAGCGGGGACTAGCATGGCTCAGAATCGATCTTTATGAGCTAATAGTTATGGTGGGAAGAACTATATTCCAATGACTTGATTGATGGATGACACATTCATATCTCATGATATATCGGAATTTATACTATCCATTATAGTGATTCTTTGATGGTGGTAAGTATAATCATAACCATTTATGAATAACACACCTTATATCTGGGGGTTTCATTATTGAAGCTTTTCTAGTTTTATAAGAAACAAGGAAATGAGAAGATCATTAATTAATCACTGATATGGGTTTGTATTTATGGTTAAAGATCACAATGGATTCTTTGGTGATGAACTGGGTACTTAGGAGTAGTATTTTAATTCAATCTTTGGGATAACCTTTTGTAAATGAAAAACCCCCTATGTGGGTTTTGGAAAACCCATACATTATCACTCTTTTTGCGTGACCTTTATATGGGAATCCCATTACATGTGTAGAACTTTTGAAAAATTTGAAAAATTATATCCCTCTGGAATCCCCTTCTGTGAGGGAATCACCTTATGTGTGGTAACCCATAAATATGGGAAATCCCCTTACGTAGGGTAGCCACATAAGGGATAATTAACTTAAGTGATAAATCCCAATATATGGGTTACTCATGCACATTAAATCCCCTTACATGGGATGAAAACCCTACATGGTATCCATTTATATGGTCAATTATATAAGGAACCCCTTACATAGTGGCTAATACCTACATGGAAATCCCCTTAGGTGGTAATTCTCTTAAAGTGGTGTACCCCTATATGGAATCTTATTATGTAAACCATTACGTGAACCCTTACATGAGGAGGAGTAATTGGCATTTCCATATTTTTAAAAAATACAAAGTGAAATAAATTTAAATAAAAATTATTTTAAAAATGATATTGGGGTATTTCAATCCATTTATAACTAGGGATAGGAAACTAATTAGGGAATATTTCTATAATTGAGTATTGTTTGATCCAAAAGAATGTTTTAGGTAAAAGTAATTATATTGGTCAAATTTTCTTTGTTTCCTTTCCATTTTATCTTGATTTTAACTTGTTCTTATTAGGAAATCATTTCTAATTATCATTTATCTATATCATGGTGGAATCATTCTGATATGATGGGGATTTTATTCAGCATTGGTATATGATGTCCTAATAGTTTTAGACATGGATGATTGGCCAGAAAATATGTAATCGAATAGTGTGGTTCTTTAGATAAATTGGGAAATATTATTTGAGTTTGTGGTGAGTGTTCCTACCGCCCTATAATGTGAGGACCTAGGTGTGTAGAATCAGGTAGATTTATGATAGGATGGGTGACTAGACTGACCTAGGATGAGTTGGTACGTGATAGGGGAATAAAGCAATATCAATGGAGTGGATCTGTGGGAATTACCCTATAGGGACAATGATCCCTGATATGAATATAATGAGGTAGAGGGGTGGTACTCACTTTGAGTGAT
This sequence comes from Viscum album, assembly GCA_963277665.1. Taxonomy (NCBI): domain Eukaryota; kingdom Viridiplantae; phylum Streptophyta; class Magnoliopsida; order Santalales; family Viscaceae; genus Viscum; species Viscum album. The sequence continues at coordinate 557,005,788 of OY728122.1, read as the reverse complement.
GGGAAGAACCTTGGGGATGTGGGATCCCATTTAGGGTGATCATATTGTAATGATACATTGGGGACATCAGTGGGTGCGCCAGAGATAAATTGATCCTAGTGAGGGTTAATGTATACGAGTATGTGTTTTAATCTTTTGGTGTAACCCTATAACCCAATGGTTGATGGTGTGAGCCTGATGTGGCTATAGTGATAATTAAGAGAGGTATCATGGTGGGGATTTGTTTCCCTTGAGTTTTTATTATCCAATACGCAGGATATCACATGGGATTGATCCACTAAATTCTATTTTTATTACATAGGATTTCCTCATAGAGATAAATGTTACACATAATTACTGTTAATCACCTAGTATTACCTCCTAGGTATCATATTTATAGTTTATAATAATGGATCACCTTGAATTAACTCATTGTGATCAACATTACACCTAATGACTATTGGTCACCCAAGAATACATCAATGGGATTGGATATATGCCTGATCAATATTAATCACCTATGACCAACTCCAAGTGATTTATGATATGACTAATGACTACACATCTAATAGGAATACCTAATAGTAATTGAAATTATGCTTGATAACTATTGATCATGTAGAATTACATTATATGGATTAGTTTACACATTTTTTCATGGATTTACTAGGATTATACCATATAAATCAATGAATATTACTGATGAAAAATGGATAACTAGGATAATTCCTAGTATTCAATAATTAGTCCTGATGGAATATTTAGTTTAGAGACATCCAATACTGGCCGAAGTAGGTATAGTCGATTCAGGGTGTCATATTAAAACCAAAGAATTGATGATGTTTATATATTTTCACTTCCACGTTATATTTATTTATTCATATTAACATTTCACATGTGCATCCAAAACAATAATGGTTATGTTTGGGAACCTGTTGGTGGTTCCATACTAAGTTTTAATCACACCCTATGAGGGTTTCCATAACAATTGGGTATCTGAGAAAACATCACTCATCACATGTTCAGGTTTGGTAAAGGCCATTAATTTCATGATAAATCAATATAGCATAGATACACTGGATATTACGATGAGATGATTCTTGGGGATAGTAATAAGTCCTCCCTATATTTTTTTATTTCACTTGTATACGTGATCATTTTGTTGGGAGATTGATATTTTTGTACTAAAATGACCACTAGTCGGTATGAATTATTGTTTCCATATTTGATTTGATATATCATAACATTTTCTATATTCTCATGTGTACTTGGATGGAGGTTTATTCTTATTAGAATAGGTTTGGTTATTTACATTATTTCTCTCTTTGATTTGGGGGTATTGTATCTCTATAATACATATATAAATCCCCACTACTAGTAAAAGACCTCTAGAGTGTGAGGAATCACACTTGAGATCATGTAGTGCTACTTGTCATGACACTGATCATTAGTCTTTGGATTATGGGATGTTATTAAAGGATATTAATTTTACACCAGTATTTGATGAAATACTATACGAAAGATGAATTCAATGGATGGAGTGATATAAAAAACTTGTTTCAAATGTGACTTATGGAGTGACCCCTAGGGTCTCAGTTGATCCACCAATTTCATGATGGATACACCATTAGTAAATTCTCATGACCAAATCATTATTTTTTTATAATAGCAATGGATTATTATTTTGGGTATGTGTAATTAATACACAAGATCACTTAGTATAATAAATAACATTCATAGATAAAAATAGAATAAATTCACGATGAATGTTTTCTATTTATAAATGTATATGATTTTTTCATGATCTAATTATAACGTTCATGATAAATAGAAACATACGTCATTTACCATAAAAAATATAAATACCCTTGAAGAAAATATTGATCCAATAATTCCTTCCATCACATGAATTTGAACAAAACCATATTTTTGAGGTGATAATCATCCATAATTAAGGGAACTACTTAATATTGAAGAGTTATTATGAAAGTGGTATGTTAAATTAATTAATGTTGAAATAAAATAAGTATCCATAGCTAGAATGGTGCAATTTTAAAGGAAAAATATTGAGTAAATCAATGTTAATCTCTGTAGAAGATGTGACTCCACTCAACAGATCAAGGAGGTGTGATTAAATGAGGTTGGCTAACCAAAATCCTACAATAAAACTATTTGAGTAGTGGTTTATCCCTATATTAGAATATGATGATATCTTATAACTATTATATCTATTTTAACACTCAATTGATCAATTATTCTAAATATAGTAGTTTATGGATACTAGGATTTGATAAAAAATTGGGTGATATTTAATATAAATAAATCTATAATGTATAATAATAAGTAATATTATAAAATTATAAATATACTAAAGTATTATTTGATAGAAAATGGAATGTAACTACAATGTCTCATTAGAATCAATAATACATAATGAACATGACCAAATCATGACTGATTTTCTAGAGTGGTTCTGAAAATTGTGAAATATAATAAGATATGAAATGAATTTTTTTATTCTAAAGTCCCCTCAACCAGTGGAACCACTGCATAAATAAAGAGAGGTTGAATTTGAATATTAAAAATGACACCTGGATGAGGGATTTATTATTTACATCATAATGCTATCACGAATGACTAGTTAGTTACGAAGGAAATATTAAAAAATGGATTGTAAGGCCTTGTTGTTTCATCCACCCATCTTCATATTTTTATTCAAGGAAGTGGGGTAGAAAAGAAACTTAGGAAAACCATAGATTTGGGAGGCCCAAAGTAATGGAGTCCAAGGGCATCACTTCTAATCAAATCAAACCCCTCAGGTTTCATGTAATTGACTTTAGGGAAGCATGTGAAGTTGTATCCATGATCCACCAGTGATACAAGGTGGTCTGTAACCATATTAACCTCTCTCCTTTTGTGTTTCATGTGTATATTATTATTGAGGAGGGATCTATATTTCCTGATAATGTAAGATATTGACCATGTGGTGGAGCTTTTTCCATGAAAGGAGTCATGAAAGATTATATTTTCAGTTTCAACTTGAGTAAGGTTTATATTCTCTTAGTTGCATAGATTAATCCTGGTGAGCATTAATTTGACCTCCAATTATAGAGAATTTTCATTACCATGATGAGATGTAAAAGCTATAATGACACTCCCCTAGTTGGAATGAACGACTCCTCATCCTCACATGTCACCCAAGGTGCATGAACCATCAATATTGTGCTTGAAGCCTATGGCTAGAAGATTCCATCATACCTATTGTCCCTATGTTCTGGTGATGGTAGGTTGAACCAGCAAAATTCTAACTTGTAGCCATATCAATTAAGGAGCTTCATAACTATTATTGAAGAGAGTGACCATATAGATTATTATGATTTTTATTCTCACAATGATGGAACTCCCTATGGAAAGAAATCCTATGTATCAAGCTTGATTTCTAGCCTTACATAGGAAACAACATCCCACACTGATAATAATGGACCATACCATATTTTATAGGCCCATTCCATTCAACCCATGTAAACATCTCTACAAAAAATGGGGAGTAATAAATATCTTGAGAGGAGAATGTTGTAAATTCCATAAATAACCTCCTAAGAGCATGAGCCTATTCTCCTTCAAAGAAGAGGTGGTTTGTGTTCTCCTCCTGTTGATTTTTAGAGTATGGGCATATAAATAGCATGATGATTCCCACATTCTTTATGTTATTATCCATAGGTACTTCTTAATACCTTATCCTCCAGGTGGGAATGTTATATTCAATTTTAATTTTGTTACACCAGACCATTCCATTCCCGCTATCCTAATGATCCTGAGATGTTGAGATCCTCCAGATGTCCCTTATAATGAATTTACCAATGTTGGAAGTAGTGAACATAAAATTTTATGGTTCTGAGTAAATGAAAATTGAATCAAATATTTATTTATGGTTCTTATCCAGAATGGATCTGATAAATGTCGGATAACAGCATACCTCATTAAATGAGATTATTGGGGCTGGGAACCCCAAAAATCCAATATCTCTCGTTTCATTGAGTATTATATAATTAATATTATGGAGAAACTACTTCAATATATTTTGGTTAATGTTTTTCATATTGATAATAACTTATAAAATGTAAAATATTTAGTTTATATTGTGAAAATGTTGGAAGACAGGGTTAAAAACCAATTACTATTTCTAAGTCATTAGATATTTTACACCATATTTCCATGAAACCAATGGTAAAGAGGTATCAAACCAAAATAGAGGCTATTCTCCTTTCATATAGAAAAATTGGTAATTGGAAGAGAAACTACAACGAACTAATATATAAATAAGTAGAGGCTTAAAATGTAAATATATTCACCATTTCATTTGAGGTTTATAGCATTATTTTAGTGTATTTTATAACAATTATGTTTCAAACAATTCTATCCAAATATAGTAACCATGTTTATTAAAAGATATTACAAAAAGTAAGGCGATTCCTGTGTGACAATACCCTTTCACTGGCACCTATCCTTGGAAAACAATAAAGCAATATAATAACCCCAAATCCCACCTATAATAGGTTCTAGGTTAGAAACTATCACTAAGGTTATAAAATAAATAATGGGAGGCATTATCCTCAAAAAAAATAATTTATGAATTAGAGATTAGAAGAGATATACTAATAAACACCCAAGGATTTCCATTTAAAAAATAAAATTTCCATTACACAAATGACACAAACTTGTCAAATGTAAAATATTAATAAAGTACTTTCAAGATCAAATCTAAACCTCAGATCTATCAACCAACTCCTACCAAGTTTGAAAAATAGTATCTCCAAGCTCTCTTGATATATCCTACAACCACTTATCAAATTATTCTAGGGTGAACAACTCGGAGTTCTCACTACGTTAATCTTTTTAAAAAACTAAATATTTGGTTACAATAAATATAAAAGAGTAGGTGAGAGTGAGAAAAAAAAGTAAGAAAAACTAAAAATAATCATGTATGGAAGAAAATAGAATAATCATTACAATAACATTAGAAGCCAAAGTCCTCCTCATATATCCAAAACCTTTTTAATCATCCCCATAATCATGGGAATTTAACCAAAACCATTACTAGAAACAAAACCAACATCCATCATTTATTCCACAACCATCAATAAAAAAATTACTTCACAAGGACTTTTAATTTATATCACTTCCCCTACATATCATCTCTTGGGTTTATTTATCTCAAAATAGCATAAAGACAATAGTTCAATCCATTAGTAACTGACCAGGGATAAGAGAAATGAACATAATCAAAAACATATCATCAATAATTACCTCATGTCGCAAGACATATCATCTAAGTTATAGCCACATATCCACAGCTAAACTACAACATACCACACCATCAAAAACCTATAACCACATCATAACATATAATCACCGAAAATCCACTTTCGAACCATAATTCAGTTGGGTAACACAAATATGAAGGAAAAAAATATAGTTCCCTCCTCCATTTATGTGCATCCCCCACCTATGCACTATATAATCATACCATCCCCACCCTAGTAGGGTATCATGAACATGTAAGATATAAACCTTGTGCCTTCATAATACCAAGAATGACCCCCACCATTTATCATCATCATATTTTCACCAACTTGTTAAGTGAATACCCCAGTGGGTCTTTATGTACACCTTATTCTACACATTATGTCACTAAAACCCACATGATCATACCAAACTCGATCATTATATCCCAAAAATGAATGTTTCACTGTATCCTTCTATTTTCCAAATTATTTCTCCATAACCACATCCACAATCAATATTACCATAATAAACATAAATAAGATATAACATTTCAGAATTAGGTCGTGACACGAGTAACATAATGAAAGCTTCAGAAAGGGGGAAATAACAAAACCAATATTTAATATTTATATATATTTTTAGCCTAATAAATTACCAATTTCAAGCCTCATTGAATTTCACTATGGATTCCTTCATCCCATCATATTATAAAATTATCTTCATTTAATGAATCACTTTAATTTCAATCCTTCATAAGGTTCAATATTCCATTAATTTACCCACAATTAATGAAAAAAATAATCACCAAATAACACCCATATTATTAAAATAGTATTATACTTTATCTTTAATATCATAGTAATAACATTAAATTTCAGTGTATATGCTCTATAAATAAATAATATGTTCAATAACTTTCTCCTCAAGAAATGTTGAACCAAAATGAAAACCATGATACATTTAGATAATATTATAAGTATTACAAATAACTGTTAAAACATTGCTATTGAATTAGAGGGAATTAATATGAGTATCCCAACTATGATATATGGTTATAATTAAAATAAATTATACTTTAAAGACTAAATAAATTCATTTATTATAACTAAAAAAACTAATAAAATCATTTTATTGTTAAAAAAATTATTTTCTAAAATTGGTGTTTTATTTCAAGAAACTAATTATATTCTGATTGAATTATAATAAAATATATTTATAATAAAAATAATATATTTTTAATAAATTAATTAGTAATTTAAAGGAAACATGAATAAAGAGTAGTAAACATTTTAAAAAACTATTTTTCAATATAAATTATTTTGCACTATATTTTAGAATTTTATTATAATATTTAAATCTAAAATTTTAGTAATGTAATTTTAAAAAATGAAAATATTTTTTGATTTATATTAATAATATAAGAATAATATTAATTTTTAGTATTTTTCAAAAATATTTTATTTTTAGGTGGATAATGAAAAATACTGTTTTTGAAAATACCCTAGATTTTATGTCATCAAATAGATATATTCATGATTCAAATATCAAGAATTATTTTTCTATACAAAATATATGTTTCATAAGTGACATTATATGAAACACTGGAGCTTCAATTATAGTGATCATTTCTCCCTAGAGAAAAAATAGTACACCAAATATTGTTTTATTAAATAATATGATTTAAAATTAAATTTTAAAATTTATATATTTAAAATTTTTAAAATTAATTTATTTTTAGAAATCATAATATCAAAATTAACTTAGGTTGGAAATTTTGGGTTTTTTTTCTAAAATATTTTTTTTAATTGAGTAGTCAATATACAAAATTTTCAGACACTATCATTCATTTTAATTAAATAAATTAATTTAATAGTAAAAATATATTTCATATACTATTATAAAGTTAAATAAAATCCATTTTATTTATAATAATATTATTTATTCAAACATTATTCATGATTTTTATTTAAGTTAATCTTTATGCTTAAAAAACATTTTTTCTGAAAACATTTTATCATTGTGTTTTATGTATATATATTAAGATTAATTTATACCACTTTGATAAATTGTGTTTTTATAAATAGTTACCATATTTAAAATCAGTTGGTTCTAATTTTTTAATTAGGACCATTTTGTTTTTCTTAATTTGGAATAGTAAATGTGGTAAATCTTTGTTACCCCAGTAAGGGTAAAATGGGTAAAACACAGTTAAAAGAATGAAATAAAGTCTCAAAATAAACCCAAAACATTAATTTATTTCATTTAATGGGATAAATTACAACATATCTATCTAAAATTCTAATATATGTAATTTTGGTTCCTTTTACCCTTGATAGTAAACATATACGATAATTTAGGTAATGAAAATTAAGAAATGTATCTCTTCTCAGTTTAATATCTCAAATTTTCTTACATAAGGATAAAAGAGGATAATTTTTGTCATAAATTTTTATTTTAAACATGAATTTTCTTAATATTTTTTATTTTTATAATTTTAAGGGATGAAATGATTTCCTTAAATTCTTACCCAATGCCGATATAATGGTTTTCCAAGTTGTAAAAAAATCATATAAATAATTTTAAAAACATTATAATTAATATTTTTTGGGTGAGTTAAAGTGAAACATGGATTTTATAAAATAATATATTATATTAGTTATTTATTAATGTTTAATATTGGAATTTAAATTCTATCTTGATATATTTAAAGTTAAACTGAATGAATAGTTTCAAAAATAACATTAATGATATTTTTTGAAAAAAATAATTTTTTTTTAATTTTTTAAAAAATAATAAAAACTTTGAAATTGTACAAGTATAATTATAAATGGTCAAAAATTTCATCCCCTATCCATTTATGAATCCATTTTTACGTTATAAGTAAAATTATACCCCTTTAAGATTGAAAAAGTTGTTACCGTGGTTAAGGTTAAAAATGATTAACGAAGGGGTTAAACCAAGCTTTTATGGGTTAAATTTCCCAAAAAAAATTATTAAACCTAATTTATTGGTTATATTTATATCTCAAACGTATCACCTTAAAATATGAGTCATTTTGGAGACATATTCCCATGAATGTGACATAAATATATTTTAAAACATTGAAACATTAAATGTGTATCACTCACCACAATTACAAAAGGGAAACTAATCCCTTAAATTATTAACACATCATGATCCATTTATCTCAATCTATTTTTTTTGGAAATATCTCCCCAACATCCTTATCCATGTTCGAGAGGATATTTTATTCCCAAAATACCAACCCTTTGGTCATTAAGAAGAGATCCAAAGGACGTTTACTTCTTCTTTTACAACATTCAATTATTTCCTAAAAATAAAAATATATAAAAATATATACCACAAAAATTGAGGTTTTATTATTTTGATTGAATAATATTTATCTATCAATTACCTTATAAAATGATAAGTGAAAGTATCTGTTGGGCATTCATGTGGACTTCCTCCACCATACAATGATACAATTCATTTTCATCAATATATTTCTTGGATGTTTATTATGATGGGTTTAAGTTTTATAAATTATATTTATGAAATATTTATGATTATATAATTATAATTTGATATATACCTTCTTACATTCCAATCCATTGGAAAATGATAATGTTACTTGTGCTTACATTTGAAGTACCACCTCCATGAAGCGATGTGATTAGTTTTTTTAATTTCCTCTACATATAGATTTAATTGATAATATATTTATTGAATTTATATTATATATATGATATATAAATGATTTTATAATGGTGAATTATTATTTACTTTTCTTTCATTCTGTCCTTCAAAAAGTAAAAACAGCATTCATACGTACGTACGACCTAATATCTCAATGAATAATGTAATTCAGCTTTATATCTCAACATTTTGATGATAAATATAAATATGTATTTAATGAATATTTGTGACATTTAATTAATTATTAAAAACCTAGATATTGTGTAACCTTGTGAATTATATACAGACTAAAACTATCAAATCTTACCTGAAAAATGAAATAGTTAACACTTGGAAATGATGATTTTAATAGAGAATTATTAATAAATAGGTATTGAAATGTTATAGTGGATAATATATGAAATTATAAGTATGTATATGGTTATATAATAGAATTATAATAAATTCTAATTTATTATAAATGTGTCTAAAAATACTTACAATGTAATTCAGACTCTAGGTAAGGGTTTATTTCCCAATCTCATCCCAATTCAAGATTGTGTATGTATAAGTTTTCATTTGAATAATTATATGATATTTATATCTTAAAAAAATTACTTCGGAAATAATCTTGTTATTTTTTAAGACTAAATGATTACATTTAATTTTCCTCACATTAACTACTCAACAGACTAAAACAATTTTTTTAAGGGCAACATACTTTAATTCTCTCTTTGGTCAAAAATTGTTTTTCTTATATGTTAATGTTTTTAAAAAATGTTCTAAAGAAACTTCTAAAAGTTATAGTATTATTTTTAAGTTCCTTTTAACCATTTTTTACATTTTCAAAAAGTTTTAAAATGAATCTTCTTTTCATTTTCCCAAATGAGGAACTCTTGAATTTTTACCAAAAATGTGTAGGGAATCTTTCTCTTAACATACACACTGAGAAAGAAATTTACCACCATAATGAATAATAAATAATTTGAAGATTAATTTAAAATCATCCATGGTAATTTTCAAGGGAATTTTTTTTATTTAGATTCTAAAATATTTAGATTTTAATATAAGTTATTTTTAAGTGAAAAGTGTATTTTCATCAAGAAATAATTTGGTTATATTTTTAAATAATTTTAGTCTATGTCAATATTACTTGGTCACTATTATACATTACTGGGGATAAATTATATCAATAGCATCCACCACATTTCTCTTTATGTATTATTAGTTTGTTTTATTTATTTATTAGGGAAAATATTAAAATTTTGAATGCTAGTTTTTAAATAAGAATGTTTTTGTAGATTATGATTCACCCCTTTAATATGATGATTTTTTTGAAATTATTAAGTGATGAGGGATGATTTTTATAGACCCTTGATGCATCAGTAGGTCTTATGAGACAAACTAGTTTAATTATTTGAAATATGCCTTAATGGTTTACATATGGTGTCTTGGAACATGGACTTATTGGTAATGTTATAATGTGTGAAAGTTTTCAATCTATCATTATGAAATTAATTTTTTTAATTATGTGATTATTTATGTTTTTAATGTTATCCATGGATTTATTCACCTATTTATGTTTTTTATTTATATGGAATATTTTATTATTGTTTATCTAGGCCATATTATTCATGTATCATTTAATTTTTGATACCTTATGTTATATGATTTCCCTTACTGAGTATTTGAACTCTCCCATTATTTTGTTTTCAGTAAAACATAATTAAAATAAGGGATATAATAATGAAATAAGGGATTTACTAGAATAAATTACGAATTTCTCAGATGAATTAATATATTATATTTAATATTTTCAGATGTAATGTGAAAATAATATACATATATCATCTCCCAAGACTATTAAAATATTCGATCCTTGATGATGAAATACCTTGTATTTTGTGCCCATATATTAGGATAAACCTAAAAAATAGGATATTGGAGTTATGGTGATACATTATATGTTTAAAAATATTATTTTTTAATTTCAATCCTATATTTAATGTTTTAGATCATCCGTAATATTTTATCAATAATTAATTATAATAAAATAAACATTTTTATTTTTTATATTAATTTTTATGACTTTTATAAATTGAATCAAATGAAATGGATTTAAAATTTATAATATTTGGGTATATGTTATCAAATAAGGAATAATTTATTTTTAGTCATAAAGATTAATCTACCTTAAGTACAAACTAGTTACCATGGTAAAATCTTAAATGAAGAATGTAATAATTCAAGAGATAAAGGGATTTTAACTTTATAAAAAAATGTTTCTAGTTGAGTTTCTCAGAGATTATATAACTTATATCACATTGAAATATATTATTTTCTATTTTTAGAGCTATGTTACATGTTTAAAATGTGATCTATTTATGTTAATTTGAAACATTTTTAAAAAACCATTCTGAACTTTTAAAAAAGGGGTCTCTCGACACCCATTCTGTACCACTATAAAAATTATTTTTTACTCATTAAATACATTATGATTCCCCCTTATAGTAATATTTTACTCTCATAATATCTTGTACAAAATATATTATCCTAATCACATCATTTCTAAGGAATTCTGTAAGAGAAATAAAAAGTTATCAATGTAAGTTCAATCTTTTCACTAACATATTTTCCATGTATAATTTCTTTTCAAATTTTTTTTACCAATGTTATGTGATTAATTAAATAATTATAGAATGATTAATGTTTTTATATTGTTTTAATTATCATTAAACACGTTTCTCCTTCCACTTATGAAAAATGAAAATGTCAATCACCGATAGGTGTAGACTACTGCATCCATGAAAAAACACATTTTTTTCATCCACTGACTCACAAGGCAGGTTATAATAAGTAATTTCATATATAATTATTAAATATATTAAATTTTTGTGTTCATAAAGTTATAAACTGTATTACTCTTTTATCCCCTTCCATGGAAACAAAATATTCATCCATGTGTATGTTTTGACTATTGTCTCCTTCGAGCGATATATTAGGTTTTTATTTACCACATTCATGGATAATTATAAATTTTAATTGATTTGTATATATGATATTTTTGTGTAATAAATATCTTTAAGATTAATCTTTAGGTATGACACAAAAATTAATTATCATTATTTGGTTATCCATCAATACAGACAAATAACCCGAAACTAATTTACCACAGGTTTTTTTTTCCCGAATCATGATAAAAATATCATATATAGGGAATAAAAGTTTATATGTTATTAAAAAAATCCATTCAAGTATATTATATTACCTAGAAATGATAAACTTGGTATCAATGAATGGATACTCAAATAGACATCATAAAGCATATGCAGAACAATAAATGTTACTAACACCTAATGGTAAAAATAAGAAATTATTAATTAATTTATTCATAATAAATGATAATAAGTGAAGTATTTAAAAGTTTATTGTATATGAATAAGGTTGTGGAATATATTATTAATATATTTATGTTCTTTTATAGGATTTTATTTCATTTTTGACTAAGAAGGAATAATGTTAATGGGTTCATTATGTCAAATTTATTTTCATGCGAATTTTTTCATTTCATGCACAATGATATCATTGAGATGGTGTTTACACTTAATAATGATTTTATTTTACCAAATTATTGTAATTTATTTGGTTTTATGTTCAATATCATGTTCCTTATTGAAATTCATTTTTATTTAAAGGGCACCAACAAGGTAGGTTGTTTTTGTGACTTAAATATTTTTCCTGAGTCATAATCACTCCACATCAATAATAATAGGTCATGGTCGAATTAATCTACCCTATAATGGTATTAAATAATATTTATATATTATTTTTCAAGGAAATAATTTCTTGAAATGAATTTTTTAACCGTAGTGAATATATTATTATTTTTATATATATTTTTTATTTTGTTAAGGACAATTCACATCTATTTTAATAGAAATTACTTCAAATACATGTTTTTAATTCTAGATAGTGTAATAATTTGTAATTGTGAAAATAATGTTATTTTAGTTCATGTAACCTTCATATTTCCATTCACTTATATTTAAAATTATATTTTGGTTACTCTTTTGTTAGTTTTCACTATGGTTATTTCAAATCATTCAAAAGGTTTTTCCATCCTTTAAATAAAAATGGTTTTATCCTAAAATACACATTTCTTGTTGATAAAAGTTATGTATTTAAAAAAATATTTTAATGAATATTATTTTAGAAATGAAAATTTTCAAAATTTTATCAATTAATCTTTAAATGAAATGACTTTTCAACATAATTGTAACTTCTTTTAGGTGATAGATAAAAGTATTATATAAAAACTATTTTTTATTTCACCAATATTTTATTATTTATCATCTAATTATTTATTTAATTATTAATTATTTTTGATGAATAAACCTATAAATTTTCTTATGAGGTACTCTATTGGGTTATTTAATTTTTGTTATAAACCATTTATAATCTTGAGGTCAATTTTTGTGATGCCATCTTGAAGTGTTGTGAAACAAATTTTTAATTTTTATGGATTATTTATAATGGGATGAATGAAAACCATTTTATTACCTTGGGTTTTTATGATATGTTTAATAATTTGAATCTTAGGGAACACATATTTTTGGATGATGAAGTGTGGGATCCTATATCACCCTCCATCACTTTTGTTATTTTTTTATACATCATTAGGTAATTATATTGAGTGAAAACATGATGAATATTACATATTATTACAAGATTAAGAGTAAACATGACACTAAAAATTTACATTCAAAATATTTAACATGAACACTCTCCAGGTTATCTAGGTTCATAGGATTAATCATAAACATAATGCATATTAACTATGTTCACAAGAATGTGTGTGAACTCAATGTGGTTATCTACATTCACACTGTTTTGAATAGATATTATTATTACTATTATAAAATTTTATGTTATATAATTATGTTATTACCCACGTTTCAAATTCATTATATCATAAATTTTCACTACTTTTCAATGGAATATGTTGTTTTATGAGATTACATGCCCTTACATAATGATTTATGGACAAATATCATTGTTCCATATTATTATTAATACGATATATACCCATGATCATGTTATCTCATAAACTTATGATCTAAACCTTGTTTACATTTTTATAGGATTTATATTATTCATAATTTGGGCTCACCAATTTCTTATGTTTCCCTTCCCAAGGTTATTGAGATGGGTATATCTTATGAAAATTCTATAAGCGTTTCTAGTAAGTTTCGATTAAGGAGAAATGTTTTACATGTTTTTCAAAATAAGTTGACATTTTAACTAGTCCTCAAATACACAAAAACGTCATCTCTTTTCATTATGAGATCATTTTGTGAGATATATTTTTTATATTAGAGTTATATTTTTAATAAAAGTTTTTTTTATCTTAGGCCACAATAGTTGGCCTTAAAGTAGGGTGAAGTAATTTTTGAGGCTTAGTTTTGTTATTTTTTAAGATTAGGTTAAGAGAACATTATTCAAAAATGTATGGATAAGTATATGGGATAAATCTAAATACAGGTTAAAATTATAATGTTTTCAAAAATTATTGATTATGTGGTTTTCCTTTTAATACATCCATATATAGATACAAAAAAGTAGATGCGACTATAGCTCCAATGTTCCTAAGGGTAATCACCCCAAAAATGGTTGGATAGGAATTGAATCAATATTCACAATGATACCTAATGAATGGGACTAATAAATCACAAATGTCTAGAAAATATAGGGGGTTATGATTTTGTTCATAATATTATCCTTACAAATTGCTATGTTGTACTGATTTCCTAGTTATTTTGATTCCCTTCAGATATTATCGATCACTCATGATTAAATATTTTGGTTTTAATTGATGACTAGAAATTAGAGGTAAAAATTTACATTATTATTTTGTGGTAGGTAGTTTTTTTATTAAATTAATTTTTTGGTTTCAACATATTAAATATTTATTAATAACATGGAAGGGATGAAATCTCAAATGGATCTTCTATCCTAATCTAATTATATAATTACAGTAATTATTGTAAAATATAGTTTGAGTTATACTTTCACATTTTCTATAATTAATGTCACATTCAAGTCATATTAAAATATACCCATCTATAATTCGATTATTAAATATTTTAAAGAAAATTTTATTTATTTTAGCAATATTTTAAAGTATTAACTCTCCCAATTACTCAATTTGGTAATTACCAAATGGGACTTTATCGATATTTCACAATGTCACAAACCCAATGAGGTATTACGATCATTCCTAAATATATTGAGGATGGTGATATCTATAAGTAATATATATACCATATAATTCAATTTATAATATTTTCTATATAATTTATTAATAAAAAATTTATTCAACTATTCCACCCAAATCAGGGTTGAAGCTTTAATGGAAAAAATGTTTGGAATGAAAATTCAAACTAAATATTCAAAATAAATATTTAAATAAAAAATATTCTCCAATTATCACAAAAATTTAGATATATATTTCACTTATATTCTTGGAAACAAGAATTTATAGAACTCAAGAACCTTATAAAACACTGTGTCAAGTCATGGATTTGACCTGTTTCACCTTTGAGCCTCAAAAAGAAATAATTGAACTGGAGTACCTGGTGTTGTTCAATTTAAAATGTGTTATTCAAGAAACAATTATGAATCATTACCCTATATTGAATAATTTTCGTGAAAATGGTTGAAAATATTAATATATAACTGAAATAAGTTAAAAAAATTTCTCTTAGTATTACTTAATACATTAAGGTAGAAATATCATTTAGAATTACTTGTAGATTCATGATAATATTTACATAACCATAAGGATTTTTATTAGAAAGTGATATTTAAATTTATAGGATATAATTTATTTGAAGGGAGAAAATTTAATTTCCCAATATTTCAATACATTTGTCCCTTAAATAAATAATATTTTTGATATCTTGATTATCAAGAAACAGTAAAATTAAATGAAAACCATGATAAATTTAGATAAAAATATTAGTATTAAATATAACCATTAATAAATAGATGTTAAGTTTGAGGTTATGAATATGAGTAACGACATTATGGAATATGTTTGTAATGAAAATAAATTCTACATTTAACACTAATGAAATTCATTTAGTATAGACAAAAGAATTAGAAAAATCAATTCCTTTTTAAAAATATATTTTTTTTAATTTTTTTTCCATTCAAGATACTATTTATATTATGATTAAATAATAATAATATATAATTATAATATTAATAATACATTATCGATAAATTCGTTATTAATTTATAGTAGTTAAGAAAAAATTATAGTTAATATTTTAAAAAATTATTTTTCAGTATAAACTTTTTTCTACTATATTTTTTGGGATTTTTAAAAATATAAAATTATTAAATTCTAGAAATATAAATTGAAAATTGAATATAATATTAGGATTTAGAATAATAATATAATATTAAGATGAATTTCTTTTAGGAATATATTGTAAAATACTTTTTTATTGAAAATATCATGACTATTATGACATCACATGAATATAAGAATAAGTTAAAACTTTAGAAAACTATTTCTTGAAAAAATTTAAATTATTATAATTAATAATATATTTTTTAATAAAAATTTATTAATTACAAAACTAAATTTGATATTTTAGAACATAAATAATATTTTCTTAAAATTACCTTTTAAACAATATACATTTTTATTTTAAAATTAATTACATAAATTTTATAAATTTATCCAAAATAAATTTATTTTATTTTTATCATAAATGGGTAAAAATTATCTAATAAGTAATACTATATTTTTTGGCATATAGTTTACGTCACCAAAGGTAAAAACTAGTTACCACGGTAAGAGATTAAATAAAAAATAGTAATAACTCAAAGACTAAAGGAATTTAAACATGGTAAAACATGTTGATAATAATTGTTTGAGATATTATTGACCTTATATCACCCTAGAATCAATTATTTTCAATTATTTGAGCCACTTTACATGTTTACCATGTGATTCATTTATATGAAGTTGAATTTTTTACAAAATTCATTCAAACCATTTATAAAAGATGCATCTCACGACCCCTTAAATAAAACTCTAAAAATGAGTTTTTATCAATAAAATATACTATATTTCTTTCTCCTTGGATAGTATTTCACTTTCATAATCTTGTTATTTGAATAGATTGTCCTAATACCATCCTTTAATAGGAATCCCCTAGGAGAAACCTATAGTTTTCAATATAGGTTCCATCATTTCACTAAAATATTTTCCTCCATTAATTTGATTTTAAATTTATTTTTTTCAATATTATATTTTTAATTCAGTATATTTAGTATACTAAATATTTTTATATTTTTTGTAATATACAATAAATATCATTCTCTTTCCCCTTATGAAATGATAAAAAGTCAATCTTATGTTTGTGGAGACTGTGACATCTTTGAAATAATGTGTTTCATTTTACATAATCTACCTTGATGGATAATCCTAAGAAAAAATTTAATATATAATTTTGATATTTTGTTTTAAAAATAATTTATAAAAAAATTATTCATATTTTTATTTTCTTCTGTGTTATGAAAAGGAAATCATCATCCATGTGAATGTGCAGACTACCGCCTCCATAGAACGGTTTATTCAAATTTTCACTAACACCTTAGTGGATGGCTATAAATTATAATTTATGACAATATATGATATATTGGAGTAATAAATATCCTTCATACCATTCTTTATGTTTAACAGAAAAATTAACAAGTGTTATTGGTAATCCATCAATATTGATAAATAAATTGAAAATAACCCATAATCAATTTTAATTTCATGAAACATGAAAAAACTCTCATATAATAGGGTAATAGAATTTTTGATAATTATAAAAAATCAATAATTTATCTTGTATGATCAATTAATTATAAAATTTGAATCAAATAATGGGTACAAAAATCAACATCATAAGTCACACGTGAAACAATTAATGTTACTAACACCTGATAATAAAATAAGTGAAACATAACTAATAAATTCATAATAAATGAACATAAATGAAGTATATAAAAGGGTAGTGTATATGAATAAGGTTATTAAATAAATTTTTATGTTTTATTTTACATTATTTTAGAGCATATTTGACTAATTAGTAATAAAGGTAAGGGGTTCTTTTTCTTATATTTAATTTCTCATGAAATATTTCATTTTGTTCACTATGATATTTTTGATATGTTGTGTTTCATAACTAATGAATTTATATTACCATATTCATTAAATTTATGTGGTTATGATATCCACCTATTATTAATCCTTAAAAGTTAATTTAATTTAAATTATACCAATGTTGTAAGGGATTTTCTTGACCAAATCCCTTTTCATGAGTCATAATTACTCAACATTGATTATAATCATTCAAGATAGAATTTTTATATTATATGGTTATGTTATGTTATATTTACAACTTTTTTTAAAGGGAAATACTATTTCAATATAAAGTATTCTTCCATTATGAATTTATTATTTAATAAAAAATGTAATTCTATTAATAATAATTCCCATATATTTTAATGGATTTTTTTTCTATATCCATGTTTTTAATCCGCACCAACGTTCTCCTTTATAATTAGAAACCTAATTATGTGTTATATATTTTCAAATTCAAATTTTATTTCTCATATTTTTAAATGTATTTTTTAGTTAGTCTTTTTATTATGTGGTTTTCAAGAAAGGTTATTTTAAAATGTTCAAAACTATTTTCCTTCCTTTCAAAATAAATTGTTTTATCTTTGAGTAAAAATTATTTTTGTAAACATTTATGTATTTTAAATGGTCAATTATTAATTTTTTTTAAAAGTAAAAATTTTCAATGGTTTTTCACATCACCTTTTAAAAAATGACCTTTTCAAGTAACTTTATCTACTTCATTTGTGTTAATGATAATGAAATTTTTTAAAAACACTTTTATGAATTCACCATAATTTTCCAATTTATCTCTAAAATATTCATTTGTTTAGAAATTATTTTTGATGTATCAACTTCAGGATGTTATTAAAAAAATACTCTATTGGTGTTATTGGATTTTACTTGTCAATTATTCACATGCATGAGGTCAATTTTGATGATACTATATTGAAATGTTGAAATATCTATTTTTATTTTCCATGGGTTTATTTATAATTGGATGAATTAAAATTAATTTCTTTCCCATGAGTTTTCATTATATGTTGAATTATTGGAATATTAGGGAAAATATATGTTTTAATGATGAATTGTGTGGTCCTATATCTCCCTATAACACATTGGTTAATATTTTTTTCCTCACGAGACAATGATATTAAGCGTGAACATGATGTAAATTAGCTAGGTTCACAAAATAAGGTCTGAACATGATGCGGATTATCTATGTTCAAAATATTATGTGTGAAAATGATTTAAATTATCTACATTTACTAAATTAAGCATTTCTTGAGTTGTATTAGTTATGTTCAAAATAATTTCCATGAACTCGATGTATTTAGCTATGTTTATAATGTTAAAAATACATTTCTTATGTCAATTCCATAAATTTATGCTATATTTTTATCTAATTATCCATGGAACATGTTTATGATAACACGTTTCTCGAAACATTTTACATGGTATTTGTTGTTCATTCAAGATTACATTTTCTTAAAATAAAGACTTATGTCTAACTCTTATTGTTTAATGTTCTTTTTAATAATATATTTATCCCATTATCAATTTCTATCATATTCTTTTGATATAACTATTGATGAATTTTCAATAAGATTTCCCTTACTTGGTGTTTAAGCTCTCCCATTTCTTATGATTCCCTTCTACAAGTTATGAATATGGGTATATATTATTATAAGTATAAATGGGATTATAGTATTTTTTTTAATATGTTGAAATGTGTTACAGGATTTTTAAAATAATTTTATTATGTAACTGTTCCTAAAATACACTATGGCTTCCATTATTGGGAGTGTGTAATTATTTTGTGACGTGAAATGTTAATATCACAGAAATGATGTAAAATAAAAATACTCTTATCTTGGGTTTCTATAATCATCAAATTCATTACACAATTACCATATTTTAAATTTCATACCACTTCCATGTTTAATATTTATTTAGCCAATCATATTCTATTTAGATTCAATATAATTTCCATATTCAGGCAAAACTGATTCATTATAAAAACATTTATGTGATTTAACCCATTATGAAGTTGTGTATCATATTTATAAGGGATTTGAATACTATTAACTTAAAACATCATAATTATTCCATAAATATAAATAAATCAAGAAAAACCCTAACTCCACGAACAAAAAATACATGGGACCAAACCTAGAATCATTTCTCATCTAGGCTAATCCATATACACAATGATTATAAACATTTTTTATCTTCTTATAAAAAGCAGTTATAATATTTACTCATAGAAACAATTCATTGGTTAGTGGATAAATATCACATCAATATATGGACACACTAAAATAAGAAAAAGTGCAGTAGATGGTCTTTATGATTGAAAAGGATAAAATTGAATATAAATTCCAAGTTTCACATGCGAGTTCATTCCTAAAATTATTACATATACATCACTATCATATTTCTCATTGGTTATTGTTAGTGTTTTTATTTCAAGATAATAATAACAATAAAATCAAATTAAATAATATTGAAACATATTGAAACATACTTTAACAACACATCCCATATTTAACTTATTATTATCATTATTTAAACATTTCACATTGTAAGATTTAATTGAAGAGAAAAATGATTTTTTATAGAAAAATGAAGATGATTTTATAAATTAACTACCTTAGGAAGCTAAGTAACTCTATGATAAGAGTACTAAAACCAAGAACCAATGTGACCATAAGTAATAACTTATGATTAAAACATTAAATCCATAGTCAAGACATAAATCAAAAACACCCCAAAAATATTCACTAATACTGATTCCATCATCAAATAGAAGGAATAAGAGGGTCTAAAGGAATGTGGTCATTAGGATATATCAAATAAAATTATTTTAAAATCTAAATTAATCAAGAAGAAAATAATTTATAGGGGAAATAAAAATGACACTAAGAGTGTCCCTAAAATAACATTTGGCTTCAGGGTAGGAAACTATGTAAAAATAGAAAGAAAGATCAACCTTTACTACTAGAGAAAATAAAATAAGAATATTTATTAACATAGTGTATTTTAAACTGACCATAATTTTCCTAATAAAATGATATTTTGAAACCTATAATTCAAAAAGGTTAACTACCAATTTTTATACAGTGGTTGTTTCCCTCATTTAAATGTTTTTTACCGCCTCCATGGGGTCTTCTATAATATACATAAATCCTCCATGCCATTTTGGAATCCCAGAAAACCAAAAAAATATGAGATACATATTGGTGAGACTACACTATTCATTTTTAACTCATCATCTTCACCTCCCAGTAGATCTGTGACTTGAGATGCATTTTTTTCATCCATCCTCATTTCAACATGTGAAATCTTAATGAAAAAATCCCACTAAAATGGCCTCCATGGCCATTTCTCTCCCCTTTGTGCTTCCAAAAAAATCCAAATCTCAAGTCATCATGATGCAATGATCTTTACCAAAGTACCTTATATGAGGACAATTACATGATTCTACCATTACACAAGCTTTGAAACCTTGAGACTACCAAGATATAAGATCTGATTCCCTAACAAAATGATCTGATAACCCTCACTCAAGACAGAGATATATATTTACATGAGAACTTGACTACCTAAATGGGATAGAATACCTCCACATAGTTATGAATTTAACTTTATATTGGTAATGAAAAACCAAATTTAATTTTATATTGGTCATGACACTTAATGTGACCATTACACAGGATAAATTCTACCTTTAAGGAGTGATGAAAAACCATAACTTACCCAGATGAAACTTAGAAAACCCTTATATGAACTCAAATGACCTTCTTCATTTGAAATTCCAAATGAAATGGTCATATGGATGTCTCACTCTAGGTGGTGTTCCCTAGTACCATGTATCCAACTCCAAATGTTCCCCCTCAAAAAAGGCTACACCAAAATGAGATTCCCCGTGCCAAAACATACCAAACACCTACACTTCATGCTTATAACTCCTAGAAAACTTCACTATAGTCACTACTAGGCCTTTCACTATGGCACTATAGACCTCATAATCTCCAAAACTTACACTAGGATGTTAAAAAAAACCCTACAATTTATCCAAAAACCCTTATATTCTATAACAAACAAGGTAGTGGGTAAAAAAGTTTCAAACCATTACATTAGATACCACTTAAAAGACTCTAGTCATTGATAATTAAAAATCTAAAATTTAAGGAAGGCAGGGGAAGTATTGAACAACAACACCATGAGATATCTCTTTGAAATATCACTATAAAAAACCCGATCACCATATAAAAGTAATGGGGCACTAAAAAAATCTGACATCAACCCCCAAAACCACAATATTGTGTGAGATAACTCTAATATTGTAATAAATTATTGCCATCATTCTCTCAGGACGATTTGATTCACAACACCAACTCACATTTGATTATTCCATATTTAATAAAAATAGTAAGGTTTTATTTTTGGACCGTGTATGAAAAAATCCACCAATTCGAAAAACATTATTATTTCAGAATTTTTAGAAAATAATTTTTTAACTAATCATGAAATACAGGGTGTTAACATTTCATCCATGAAAATAATAATCATGGTTTTACCAAATTTTTATTTAATTATCACATCCCAATAATTTTCTCTCTAATCAATGTTAACATGGTTAAATTCAATGCAATTATTTCTTAGATTATAACATGAAATGACTTACAAAATTTAAGGGGTAAATAATCTTATAAATTAAGGTAAACCATCAAATTCACCATGACATTTTCTGATTTTGGTGGCATAGAATAATTAAAACAAAATTATGACATGTCACAAAAATAAAATTCCGTTATGGGGAAAGATTCACCTCTCTTTATATATTTGAATCTATAATATAAAGTTTCATTCCATAAAGAATACCTTTATAAAGTTAGCATGCCATTTATTAAGGAAATTTTTTTAGAAATAAAGAACCCCAAAACCATTAAGAATAAAAAAAATTAACGGAGAAATATATAATCCCAGCCAACACATCTTCTTGTCATACTGTTGATCATACTATTAGTTTCACACCAAATCACATCCTTACATACCTAGCAAGGCAACCAAACATAGCCTTTGTATCTAAATCACACTAATAATAAAACCAATCATAACAATCGATGACTTCCACTATACATATCACTATAATAAGTCAAAAAAAATCAAAACAAACATAATAATCAAAATGAAATATTGAATTATTCAATCATCAGTATTTTTATAATAATTTATGTGTATATAGAAAGAAAATATTCACTAAATATTAGATTTTTCAAACAACCACTTTTAATACCATCCCTGAATGATTAACCATTTATTGATGGTTATTATTTAATTCAAACAAAAAAACAACATAACACATCATCAATAAATATCATCATTTAACATCATTTTTAAATAAATATCATATAATTTTCATGAATAAGTCTTATTTGGGAAAAATTTAATTTTATACAACCAATGGACTTCCAATTTATAGTTTATGAATTATATTTTTGACAAAACATATCAAAATACAAGGGAAATTAATCATCTAATGACACATCAAAGAAAAAACTCTACATCATCATGCCATAATAAAAATAAATAATCATGCTTGACCTTTAAATAATAACACTTATACCTAATTCCAAAACATAAAATGAAAATACACACTATCCATTTTCTTATTCATTATGGTATTTATACTAAAATTAAACGTTCCTTGAAAATTATTTCACATAAAGAAAATGATTTCAGATCACAAAATAAACTTGTACATGTTTTTTACATTTATGATTCATAATAATTTTCTGAAATATAACAATATTTAAATGTATTAGTAATAACAGAACATAATTTCTTATTAATACATTTAAAAAATCTTCAATTCTAGAGTTTAATACTGCAACATAAACTATCTACACATTTACCCTTACACATTCTAATTTATATTTTCAAAAACTATACATGGCATTGAAACATGATTTGATGTATAACACATAATTAAATTAGCATCATGAAATATTATCCATGCTAGAAAATTAGTGGTGGGTTTTATTCTCATATAAGTTATCCAAATTTAAAGGGGTTATCACTAAGAAAGCTTGTCATTTTCATATATAAACAAAATATGTAATTACAATCCATACTTACAATGAAACACTAATATATGCTTCAATCATGAGGGGAAGGTAACTCAAGGAAAAATAAAATTTTATAAATTAATGTAATCCTGAGAATGATTCCAATAAAATTTATTTCTACATATCAAAAATGAATTCAGTTTACAAGGATCACAAAAATAAGTAATTTTATATCCAAATAATATCTATAAAATTATTTATATAAAAATAATAAATATAATGGAAACATTTCAGAATTTTATTCACTAAAAAAATCTAAAAAATGATGAAATTACATTGAAAATGGGTTATAGAAAGTATGGGAACAACACATCCCAATTTAAATATATTGTTAGTTAAACAACATATTCCAATTATTTTCCATTTTCACACTTTCTATTAGGATTTTAAATCAGTTCATTATGTAAATGAA
The DNA here is from genome assembly GCA_963277665.1 of Viscum album. Taxonomy (NCBI): domain Eukaryota; kingdom Viridiplantae; phylum Streptophyta; class Magnoliopsida; order Santalales; family Viscaceae; genus Viscum; species Viscum album. Next base: position 556,981,118 of record OY728122.1, on the reverse strand, counting down.
AAATCATCAAAAAATTCTACTTGGTAGTATAATCATTGAAACACATATAAGGATTAAAATAAAAATTCTAATATAGATAGTTAAAATGATGCATGTACCACCTTATGATTTCTACTTAGTAATTACTATACCATAACCTAAAAATATTATAAGGTTTCCTAGGTCCTTTCATTTGATCATTGGGAGACCCTAATATTTGTGTCGTAGTTGGTATCCTTAGTATATATAACATATTTAGATTGACTTTCACCATCAAACTGCCAATCTTCCAATCCTAGGTATTTCTATCCTGTAACTAACTTTGATATCCATCCTTTAATTAAACCATAACACTTGACACCATGTTATCATCAACCCAACTCCACTAGATCACATCCTTGCCTAATAATGAAGGGATGGAGTGACCCAAAAACCCCGCCTCTAATATTCCCCAGATTGGCGAATAACATTGTGGGTATAAAACACACAGTGAGAGGCAGTACCATTGATAAAAGAATTTAGGGATAAGTGATAAGGGGAGAACCACCAATTAATACTAAAGGTATTCCATTCAACATAATATTTTTCAATAACCCAAATGACACATACATGTCAAGGTTTCAACATTTATAAAATACGCGAAAGAATAGTTCAATATCCTTGATCTACCTACCAAATCAGTCCAAGAAGCTTGAATAGAGTCACCATGCTCTATTGATCTATCATGAACCCATTAGAAAATTTTGGTTGTGTGAGAAATTGAGAGTACTTAGTAGGACCATCCTTATAACAAAATAAACAAACATGTGTAATAAATAGACAAGAGTAGGCATAGCTGAAAAAACTAAGCAAAGAAATGTAAAAATATTCTTTAATGAAGGAATGTACAATAATAGTAATAATAAAAATAGAATATTCAATCCTTTTTATTTTTGAAACTTCCCTAATTAATCCCCCTATTATGGGAATCCATCCAATTATATATCTAGAAACCAAACCAAGAGATATCAACTATTCCATAACTATCACCACAAAACATCCTTTTATGGGTCTAATAATTTCCATCACCTTATCAACCTATCCATTATTAGGGAAATCAACTAGAAACTGGCAGTAAGGAAATATGTCAACCAGTCACTAATAGAAAATGGTCACAAGGAAGTAATATCATAAAAAACATATAATCATCATTATTTTAATTATTTAATATATATCATTCCATCAATATCCATATATATACAACCAAACCACCAAATATCACACCATAACATAGTTAAAAACACATCATCGCATATCATAATAATATATCCACTTTCCAACCAAAAGTTGATATAGTATCATAAAACTAAAAGACATAAAATTCATAAATCTTCCTTCATTATATATTCCCCACCAATTCATATTACAACCACACCGTCCTTTTCATAGTAGGGTATCATGAACACATAAGACATCTACCTCATGAATTCCTCTTACCATGAATGACCCCTGCAATGTATCATAACAATTAACCCCACCTCATGATGTTATATCAGTAAAGGCTTTCAAATACACCACATGCCATAATTTAATCACATACAGTATGCTTGGTCATACCTACCTTGGGTTATTACAACCTATAAATGTATGTTTCACTACATATTATTTTCTTCAATATTATCCTCCACAACCACATCCATGGTAAAAAAAATTATAACCATATATTAAGTTTAAAATTTCACAAAAAGTTAGATTCATCAAATTCATAACAAAACAGTAGTTAAGGGGGGAGTCACAGAAACAAAAATTTCCAATTTACATATTGTTTTCATCCCAATTTATTACTAATTTATAGCCTCATAGAAGATAATTATTAAATAATCCATCCTTTAACATTCAAAAATAATTATAATCCAAAAAAAAATTTAATTTTATGTCTTCTGTAGATTTAATATGTTATTCATATTCCCATAATTAATTAAAGAACAATCAAAGACCCACACACTCATTATTTAAACATACTTCACCTTTACATTTTGCATCATAAAATACATTATACAATTAAAATATATTAAATTACATCCCATGGTCCAATTTCATTTTTATTTAACCACCCATATTCCATTCTATGTCACTATAATTTCAAAATTCACAGAAAACAGATTTGTTACCCAAATTTACATGATTTAACCAATTATGAGTGTATGAATTCTATCAAAAAAGGATCACTATTCTATAACTATGATACATCAAAATTGTTTCATACATATAACAATAATATGAATAATCCTAACTCTAGGGATAAAAAATATTTTCCCCTCACTAATCACCATTTCACATTCTGGATAATGAAGAAATCTGTAAATAGTCATCTTTGATTATAATCAATTTATGTGTATTGATTCTAGAATTTAATCACAACAACAATTCATACATTCAGGGACATAAATATCACATCAAATTAAAGTAAAAAACACATGACCACTATTATTTAATATTTATTAGGATCGAATAACATATAAATTATAGATTTCAAATTCCATTATATTATAATTTTTTTCCATCTATATCACTTTCATATTTCTCTTTGGAGATTCTCATTTTTTCATTTTATGTGATTAAAAATAGCATAATTAGATAAAATAATAAAAAAACATGTAGAAAATTACATGTGATGTAGATTATCCTTTTTGCATAGTTATTATATTTATTTAATTTATTTATGTTTATAAGTATTTATTTTAATACTATGAGGAATAAATTATTATAGAATATGGAAGAAGAGTTTACAAATCCCATACCTCAGGATGCTGAGAAACTCTATAAAAAGATCTCTGAACACAAGAACCAATAGAACCAGAGTAATTTCCCCATTCCTTGAAGATTACTTCCATTTTCAAAACATTAACCTAGATCCATAATAATTGTTTACCAAAATTTATTCTATTATCAGAGAGAATGAAAAAGAAGAGACTAAGGAATGAGATGAGAAGTATATCCAAAATCAAATAAGGATTCAATTAACATTAATAAATAATATAATAATCTATAATGTATTTTAAAATGTCTATAAGAGATTCCCTAAAAGTTTCCACGTATCTAGGGAAGGAAACTAGTTCAAGTTGGGTAGATATGTTAACCATTACTCTTATAGAAAATCAAATAAACCTCTTCCTTAGAATAAATTCATTTTAAATATCTATAATGGATTGAATAAAATGATATCTAGAATTAAATAATTCAATATGGATAACTCCCTATATTTCTATGCAAATATTTTTTCACATTTAAAATTGTTTTATTACCACCATAAGATCCTTTATGGTTTTGAGAAATTCCCATCACCATTTTTGATCCTCAGAAAACCAGAATAGAATGAGCTATGAAATGGTGAATCCATGCTCTCTATTTCCAATTACTCATCCTCATCATCTCATATAATCACAACAACTTATATTGAAACCAATTTAGATAACCCTTTTCTCATAGGTGGACATCCATGAAGAGAACCCACCAAAATTGCCCCCTTACTGTTTCACTAGCTGTTGCACATCCCAACACCAAATAAAATACATAAAATACCCAAGTTAAAATAAAAATAATGTGAAGACAAACAATAAATGACCTTTATTTAAGTACTATTACACATGTATATAATTAATCAATCAAGGAAACCATGAAACAACCTGGACGTGAGACCTGCTACACTAACACTTGGATAAGATGACCCTTACTTGAGAAAAGAAATTACATTCACATGATATTGAGACTACTTATTTGTGAGACCCCATATATAATCTAGAATTAATTTACCATAATATAGTTAATAGAAAAATAGTTACTTTTATATAGGTCTTGAAAATTTTACCAACCCTTTTATAAACTCAACCAACCTTCCTCATCCAAAATGTCCATAAAAATGGCCACCCTATCTTTTTCACTCTCTATAGTGTTCCTTAACACCAAACAACAAATCAAAACAATGACCCTTATAAAAATAACACTTGATAATTGTATGACCTATGAACCAACTTCTAAAATAATCTCTCAATTCACTCATAACTTCAAGATAACTTCATGATGGATATCACAATGTACAAAAATAAACTATGGCATATCTCAGAAATTTCAAAACTATATTTATGATTCCAAAGCTCTCCCAGACATCCTCTCAAAGAATCTATCTCCCAAAACGAAAAAAAATTATGAGTTGGGAATGTACATTCCATTATAGATATGTCATTAGTGAGAAGGATGACACATTTTTATGCCGATTTTAAATATTCTAGTTGAAACATTTTTTTTCATGGTATAACAAAAACATTTATCACATGTGTCTATTGAAAACATCGAGTCATTATTTCATCAGTGGATTAATAATGTTTATAGTGTCTCATACTTAACTAATATTTCAGTAATACTTGAATCATTATAAAATAAATGAATAATATAAAATATATTGATCAAAAATTTCAAAAGATGGAGATTTGAATCGTTTTCATGTATGTACATAAGAAATTGTCAACACAACAATAAGAGGGGTTTTTAGAATCCTTTTATGATAAAATTCCAAGTAATTTGACATGATTTCCTATTGGGGTAAAAATTGACAATGGAATATTTTGATATTAAAGGTGAAAAACCCAAAAAGCTTTTAGTACTAGTAAAATAATATGTGTGTAGACTATTTCCTAAAGAATCCATTAATAAAATATTGTTATTTATGAGATTTCTTGAAGATATTTGTCGAATATAAAAGTAAATAATCGAATATTCTTGGTATATTATATAATATCCTACAAGAATTTGTTTTATAGTATATGTTAACCATGTATCTATAATCCATTATTAATGTAGAGTGTATTTTTTCCTCAACACATGTTTCCTTATACCCATAAAATAAATTATGTTAGTCTAGGGAGGATTGATGATAAATCTTAGAAGCATCCATTAATAATTAAAATATAGAGTATGCTCATTACTAAACCGACATTTCATTTTACAAATCATATCCATTATAAAAATACAAAAAGATTCAATTATGAGTTCTGTAAGCCTCTCAAGTATTCTTATTAATTTATATCTCATGCTTCACAAATAGAAACACCAACCTATTACCGTATACTACATATAATGTAAAATTAATAACATTTGAGTTTGAATATAAAATAAATCCATTATGTCAAAAAACATGTGGTTATATGTCACGTTTTTATTATGTATAAATCAACAAATGAACCTATATTAATAAAAAACAATGTTATTTTTTAATTAAAATAAAGTATATATAAGATATTATATAAATACCTAAGATTAAAAATTTATTTCCAGGTGGATGAATATATTTCAAATAAAATTACTCAATTATCTATTAGAGATGGTGTAAAAAATATTTACTTGTATAAAAGTAAAGGATAAATATGCATAGGTATTTGGAATAGGAACAAGTTTCACAATAACTCTTGGAAAATAAAGCTTCTAAAGACACATACTATGTTGGAATGATAAAACCAAAGTTTGTGGGTTATAAGATAACCAATTCAATACGATACATTATTAATTGAGAATAATGAATCATTATCCTATAAGTAAGTAATAAATGTAAATATTAAAAAAATGACAAGTGATTATGAATTGGAAAAAATTTATTAAATATTCCAAAAACAAGTATGTTTTTTTGGTAGTTTCTCAAATTCTTGTAAATATATTTGTAGGTATTTAAGATGAAATATTCATGGGTGGTGAAATCAGGGTAATAATAAATTCCAACTATTTATACCAATACATCAGGCTTAAATCAATTAGAATTCTACTTGTTATTCAAACTTTCTACAATTATTATATTGGTAATTGGTTGTGCAAACCACCTTCACTAAATGAACCCTTATGGATGATATTTATACAAAAAAACTATAAAGGGTTGTTGATTCTATAGAATAATAACATTTCATGAAAGTTGTAGAGATAAAATTATGGATTAATGGATTCATCATGATCATATAATATTCATTTGGAATGAATTTTTCCATGTGTTTATAAGACGTTAGTGGGAAAAACATAGTTTTCAATGTAATGTATTTTTCTTAAAATAGGAAAATAGTTATTATTATTATAGTTAGTTAAGATTATATTAAAAGAAACTCTCCACATATTTACTTAAACTAGAATCTTGGATTCAAGGGAAATGATTTAATAAGATGAATCTATATCTTTTATAGACTAAGTCAACGTAAATATTGTAAAAAGTTTTTGAAAAATTTATACAAGAAAAATTTGAGAGATAATGGTTTCCAACATCACAGAGAATAAATCTCTCCCCAAATACTTGTATAATACATAAGAGGACATTTAAATAGCAAGTTAAACATCACCATCTTCAAAGATAGATCTATAAAACATTCCATTATTTGTAATAGAAATTATATTTCCAACACATTCAATATAATAGTAAAACATCATATAGTCCAAGGGTAACTACACATGAAGTAGTCAGAATCGTCATATGGTACTTGAGAAAGAATAAGGGATCTATTCCTCATATGTGGAGAGGAAGGGACATTATTAATAATGGAGATAAAATCTAATATTATTATGGATAATTTGATCTAATATTATAGTTAGTCTTAGGAAATGAGAAATAGAAACTCATTGAATCCAGTGGTGGGAAAGACTAAAAATATCTAGTATGGTGAAACTTCTATTGCTAGAAAAGTAATATTGAAACATAATGATTTATTCTAGTTCTTGAAATCATATCAAGAAGGTAAATTGTAAACATTATTATAATTATGATACGATTATGGTAGTGGTACTAGGAAGGTTTTCATGTTTATGATAAATAGAAAAAGTGATATATTTGGGGATATAATCTCTTTGGGGAGTTTTACTCAATGAGTTGAAGTTATTGATAAAAGAGTATCCATGTAAGGAAACATGATAGGCCTAATGACTATAAGAATTACCCAGTAGAAGCGTGATCTTACCATGAAAGAGGTAGTAGGGTACTGGTTATCAAGTTTGTTCTTGTGCCAGTGGGTGTATTGTAAATGTGGGTTACCTATACCTAACACATGGTGTGCTTTTCAATTACTATATCATGTATTCATGGAGTTGTTCATGATGTTATACTACCATAATAATGTTAATAATTCTAAATATACTATTCACATTATAATTTCCTTAGATTATTTATCATATTGGTAGGTTATAGTAGTTCCGAACTATACAAAGAACCTCAAATACTATATCATCACTATTAAACATATTTTATATGGTGTAGATACATCATAGTACTTGGGTATAGATGATGTTTGATTATTACATTTTGTCGGATCATAAGCATTGATATGTCTTCCCATAGGGCTTTTACTCGGTGATCTTGTGTAGAAACTACTATAAATATGGCCCTTATCAGTGTTAGAAAATTCCATTTACAGTGATAAAAAAGCACTTTTAATCTATGTGAAGATAAAGGGGTCCCTTTAATCATCACTAAAAAAAATGACTTATAAAGACCCATTTTATTAGCGCTAGAAAAGCACTGATAAATGGTTCCTTTATCCGTGCATTTTTTATCATTGATAAAATTTGAAAAACATAAAAAAAATAAAGAAAAATATTTTTGAGAATTAGGGAGGGGATTCAACAGTTCCTAAAACCCCCCCTCAACAGCCCCCCGGCCCGCATGCCCTAGCCACCCCCAGCCTTTAATAGCACTAGCCTCCACCCTTTAATAACATTGCCCCTTATTCCACCAATGCACGCGACCTGTCTCCCCCTGGATTCGAACTCGGGACCTGTTTTCTGTGCACCTATGCCTTTACCACTCCAGTACATTTATTTTCTCTTCACTTGTTAATATTTATATTTATATATATATATATATCTAGTTATATTTACTCATATATTAATATATATTTATATTAACATATATATATATATTTATATTAGCATATATTTTGTTATATTAATATATATATATATATATTAATATATTAATATATATATTGTTATATTTATATTTTCATATATTTATTCGCATATTAATATATATTTACACGATCATTTTTAAATATATTTATAAAATATTTTTTTGAGTGTTTATAAATAAATAATTGCATGTATACAACACACACACACATATTATATGTGTATTTGTAGGTATAATTATACATATTTATATATATTTACAAATATTATATAATAATATGTATATACATATGTTTAAAATATATAGATAATATATATCAGTTTGTCAACACAAACACACACAAATATAAACACACACACAAACATCATATAGGTATATAAATATTAATATATTTTTATTTTAAATAAAATTGATATTATTATTTTATTTAGATAGGCCTTATAAATTTATAAATATACATTATATGTAAATATGTTTAATTATTTATTTATAAAATTAAATTTTTATGTTTGAATATATAAAAAATATGTATATATTGTTATATAATTGATTATAAATAACCTTACATTGTCAAAAATGATAAAATTTGAAATCCATAATTTCAATATAATTTATCACCTTTGAATAAATTCATTCCCCAGTGAAAAAGGTAAAAAAGACCCCCTAAAATGAGGTTGAAATTCAATCAAATGTTAAAAAATTTGGGAGTCTAGACTACAAACTCAGTTTTGGAGGACTTATATGACTTTTTAGCCTCAAATAATGTTACGGAAGGATCCCTTGTGTCACTGGCATGTATATCTTGTCCGATGTATCGATTTGATATGTTTTAGTGCTCAAATAGACACCCGGATCAAAAGTTATGATCGTTTGAAGATTGAGTTACATTGTAAACTTATTTTAGATATTTTTGTTATTTTTTTTTGATTTTTTGTGTCTTCAAATTGTTATCAAATAATTATTAGTTGATGATAGTTATAAAATTATTAATTAAATTTTTTTAAGACATTTTATAAGTCCTTATCACTACATATTTTATATATTGAGTGGAAATGTATATTTATACTAATATAAAAATATTTAAAATATATATATTATATTTATATCAACATAAATATACTTATATATTTTTATATCAATAAAATATTTTTTATGAAATATAATTTTTTTAAATATATACTTTATCAGTGCTTGAAAAAAAAGAGCTGATAAAGCCCCCCCATTATCAACGCTACTAAAAAACGCTGATAAAGGGGGACCCTTTATCAGTGCTTTTTTAGTGTTGTTAATGGGTGGAACTACAGAAACCCAGTTTCGTGGAAGTGGGAGGATATCATGATGAATGAACCACCATTATGAGAACCACATATTTTGGGTGTCATTAGTTGTTCTTATCCATCAGCAGATATATTGATCTCTATAATTGAGATCATTATCAATGTTTACCATCTGTTCTAATACTTTAATATATGATGAAAACCATGGTATTTATTTTTGTTGAAATATAGATTATATCATTTGTGTCATTGGGTTATGGTATTGACTGAATTCACAATAAAATATTTTTTTCTTATAAAAGGTTATGATATCTCAGGCCTAGTTGACCTAATTGGTAGCAACTTAATTAAATACGTGACCACTTTAGAATAAGGTAAGTTCATATTGTAAGGTCATATATTAAAAATAAATCAAGGATGGTGACATAATTATTCGTTCTCCTTTATGATATATTCAAAAATAAAGGGATTATATTTCACATTTTTGTTTATAGAATATTTTCAACACTATGACTTAACATTATATCTTTCTAGGCAAAAAAATATTTCTAGATACTTGTCCTTATCTAGGGGTGTGACTTAATTATATCTATACAAGATATTATAGTTTAAAACAGAATGGAAATTCAAAATCTTGATAATTTTTTTTGTATTATAGTTTAGTATATTGAGGGCCTCATGGTGGGAGTTGTGTTATGTTTGAGTTTTAATGATATCAAAAAATAAATAAATTCATTACTATTAGAATTTATTATAAAAAATTTGGAATATTTTTATATGTATTCCTAAATTTTATTTGAATAAAAAATAAAAAAATATTATAGATGAATATTAAATAGATATTTTATTAATATATTTATATGAGAGATAGGTCGAATTAATAACTCTTATTTTTTCACATATCATATTTTCAAGTTATAAGTATCTATTGAAATATTTATGTTGTTTAATATATGGGTACTGGGTCATACATGGTGCATATTTCTAATTTTGAATGTTATAATTATTCATGTGTCTAAATTTAGTTTTGGTATGTATAGTCCTCTTTATATATGCCATTAAAGGGTCAAAATCGAGTAAATATTCAATCACTCCAATTTTAGAGAACTTCTCTCACATGTCCCTTATCAACAGGATTAAAAATTATATTTCGATGATCTAGAGTGATATAACGCAGGTTTATTTGAGTAAATTTCTCCAATAATGAGAAGAGTACATGATTGATTAATATTGAACAAGGTGATGATTTTTTCATGTTTACTTTTAATTCACAAGAGATACTAGGTTTGTACCTGGTTTGATGACACTAAAAACTATGATTTTACCTCTTTAATAGTGTAAAAATTTGAAAATTACCCACTTTAACACTTTTATTATGTGATATGTACTAATAAATCCAAAGGAAACACTCTAATTGAGACAACATAGGGTCTAAAAGATTGCAACTCATCCTTCAATCCCACTCACAAATAAAAAATACATGTTGTTTTTCTAAATAAAATAAAAAAAAAAAAAAGAAATTGATAATCAAATAAAATGAGTATAACAAATCTCTACTATGGATGAAATCTTATTGATGTATCTAGAAGAGAAATAAATCACTTAACAACTGAAGTCGCATCATAATTTTCTCAAAAACACCAACACAAATAAAAAAAACTAATATTACTTCTAACTACAATGGTCAATACTTGGGGAAATGTATCCATATGTACCTTTATTAAAACATAATGAACCAAAGATCTGTAAAATAAAAGATATTGAAGATGAAAAATTAAAAACATTTATGCTAATATTTATGATAAATATATCATAGATTAGAAGATCTCTAGCCCATATTGAACTAGCATCTTCATCACACTGAACCTTTCATATCCAACTCATCTACTTCCCTAATGAGGAAGAAATCCATATATACACTTGAACCGATGTCTTTGGGTATGGGGAATATCTTAGTAAAGACATATACTTGTTCCATATCCTTTCAATGAATAATAATATTGTGGTTTCTTTTATTGATATGAATATTTATATAATTTCAATTGAGGGTGGAATTGATGCTTACTACTTGCACTAGGCTTATCACTGAAAATGGTCATACACTAATAACATCAATTAACAAATACTTCATAATCAAAATAGAATAGTGCAAATATAATGGTGTACTAATGGATAATATAAGATATATAAAAACAAGAATAATGGTACTAAGGATATTTTTCCACCAATTGAGACCTCTATAGAAGGGACACTTGACATCCTCCACCAATAACCCTTCTGTCTAGAGTGATCTTACAACTTCCCTGTTGATATGATTTTTGCTACATTGTATCCTATCAATCACCTAAACCATCTACTGCACCACCAAATATATATTTAGTATAATTGGAGTGATTTCATATAGAATAATCAAGTACAACACCTTCTATAGATTACATGATATGGAATCATCATCACATTAAAGTCTAAGAGGAAGTGAAGTAGGTCCATAAAATTGAAATCAATCCATCGCATAGTAATAATCCCCAAATAAAGGTTGATTATCTCCTACCTCTTCATTTACATCATCATTAATGATATAAAATCATCAAAAAAAAGACAAGTAAAATAACCCCTAAAGTGTTATCATCCTTCAAATCCACAAGATACAGAATCCAGAGTTGAAAAGAGACTCCCCTCATTCAATTAACTATAAATGAAACTCAATACTATTACCAAAATTGGATCATGATGAAGGTTATATCAACCTCATATTACTATGCTCAACCTCAAAATTATAGATTCTATCCTCATACTTTTCTAATACCTAATGTTGTAAACCTCATAGAGTCTTCCTCTAAGCCCCATCCACCGTAGCAAAATCAATAATATGGTGGTAAAAAAATTTATCATATTGAACGTCACAAAAACAAGACACATGTGGATGATAACAAAAGGGAATTATTGAAAAAAAGAAACAAACTCTTAAGAATGATAACTTAAAATTCATTTAAGATTCATTTGATTAGATTCATTTATATTTTCCAAAAATCAGTTAAATTTAAAAAAGACAATAGATAATGATTTATGCACCCCTTCTAGTTCTCAAATCTATAATAAACATTATCACACATAGTGTGTTGAATTATCTTATGTTCCTTATTTCAAAAAACTGTGATCTATAATCAACTGTACCATAGTGGGTCTCCCTAAACAAATCCCACACTAGGATTGAACAAAACTATCTCCTTTCCATTATTATGCAATCCAAATTGGCTATTAATTCCGATCACCACCCTAACTGTCAACCAATGTTTTGAGACCAAATTATCACAAAACTCCCCCATTAATAACCTCCCCTAGGTCTGCAGTAAATATGAGAGTTACCCCTGAGACACAACTCCAATATCCCTCAGTTTGGGGGACCATAATCAAGGGTATAAAAATTGTAAATTGTAAAAATTTCCCTTATATATCATGGGAACATAATAAAAAAATACACCAATCAAAAAAATAATATTAAATAAACCCAATATCCCTTAATTAACCAAAAATCATGAAATTTATATCAAATACAACAATTCAAAATGAATATAAAAATAAAATTTCCATAAAAGTATCCCCAACTACAACTCTAAATTCAATGCTTGTATAATCCGACTTGATCTCCTAACATCCCCTAGAAAGATGGAAAATATATATAGTGGTGAGAATACATGTATATTAATTAGGATAATCCTCATGAACACTCAAAAAAATGTGAAATAAAAGAATAATTCTTTAGTGAAAAAATAAATGAACTGAGAAGAACCTATTAGTTTAACTACTACCAAGCCTCACCAAGACCCACTAACAGAATTTTGAATCCATGTATATTTAAATAATATGGAATAATATATTAAAAAGGTAACAAAAAACACTTCCACACTAGCTTTTATCTATTAATACATAATTATAAACTTCATGACACTTTAATCCTTTATATATCATGTAACCATTCCAATCATGCCACCCCAGATGTCGATTAGATCACAACTATACTTACCCCAAATGGTGTGGGGTTCAAATTTCATGTCGGAACCAATAATAACCAACCATAACCACAAAAAATCCATATACCAAAATTTAACATCATATACACACACTATATATTGAATATAGTAGTGTATTGTGAACTTGAAGGATATCAACCTTATGCTCTCTTTCCACCTTGTAATATCCAAACGATATATACCACATCATCATCCCACATCATCAAAATAGTCACACAGTGATCCTATGGCCATCATAGTGATACCACACTTGGAAGAAAAATAGTGGATGAGGGTCTATTCACTCATCTATTCCCTTTCAAACTTGAATATCATGGAAAACAACCGACGTTACACCCCAAAATTCAAAAGTACAACTTTGTATTCAATAATGTTTGTGAAACACAATACTAAGTGTTAAAAGAGAATATATTAACAAGATAAATTAAAATATTAAATAAATATAATATATTCTATATATTTTAATACAAGCAACACTAGTTTATCTTGCATCACACACAAGAGTTCCTTCCTCGATAGCTTGTGCAACACACAAGACCGAGTTTCATCAAATAACAATGTATTTTTAAAATATTATTATTTAATATAATATGATATAATATATTCATTATGTAAGGGATTATAAATATTATTGACAAAAATATGAAAATTTAAGGTTTATATAAATATAAAATTAATTCATTTGTTACCAATTAATGAGATATGAAAATAAGAACCAATTGGATATTAACATAAATATTATTATTTTTTATGCTTCAAAAAGTGTTTTGTCTTAATAAACATAATAAATTAAAATAATTAAATTAATTTAATGAAATATAAATATTTTATATTCAATCTAATATTTTTGATATTCGTACATTAGGTTTTATAGGGATAATATTAGGACAAACCCAATTTCACACACAAAAACCTATACTTTTATAAAGGCAATTTTACGGCCGTTTAATGGAGAACACATTTTAAACCATAATTTAGACACTTTAATTGATTTAATATGTCAATATAAATTTACTATTTTAAATTTAATTATAATAATTAGGTTACGGTTATTTTTTTTTAGTCTTTTGAAAACATGACATTTTCTTATGAATAGTTAAAAATACTGTATTTTAGTTCAAAAATAATTTTTCATCTAATATATTTATAAGTTTAAATTATAATTTTTATTGGTTTTAGATTTTAATTAGATAATATTTTTTTTAAATTAAAAAAATTTATGTCATTGTAATCAATTTCACTTTGAAATTGATAATAACAACATAGCAAACTTTCAGAAATTTTAACATTAAAAACTCACATTGTCGTCCAGCCAACAGGATTAAATTTAAATAAATTTAGTCCAATTATAATATTTGAATTAGTAAAAATGGATTAAATATTTATAATAATAATAATTTATAATTTCTAAAAATATTACTTTGTTTTTGACAAAAATATTAGTGAATGTGATTAAAATTAATTACAATGATTAAGGTTAAATTATAATTAATAAGGGACCAAAACTTAACCTTAAGGCCCAAAAAGACATATAAAATTGTCAAATATATTATTTATGTCCATATTTAGAGCTTAAAATATCTTTTATATAAATTTTAACCTTATTTCATCCACTTTCAACAGGAAAATCTTAGTTAGAATTCGTTTTTCAAAATATTACAAAAGTGACACTCCCCTGCCACTATAAAAGGCCACCACTTACTCCCCATTACTCAAACCTACCAAACCACTTATGTTAGTCCAATATCTAAACAATTATATTTTAAAAATTCCTACCCTAAACCATAAATCCCCCCTTTGTGAATAAATTCTTCAAATGAATCCCTTTGGTATAAACCCGAAGGAGTTACCCGATTTTTAAGGTATCATTTTACAAAGATCTCTTCTCTTTAATTTAATCCTCCACCCCTTAAATTATTTATAAATATTAATTATATG
This sequence comes from Viscum album, assembly GCA_963277665.1. NCBI lineage: Eukaryota > Viridiplantae > Streptophyta > Magnoliopsida > Santalales > Viscaceae > Viscum > Viscum album. The sequence goes on along the minus strand of OY728122.1, from coordinate 556,965,984 downwards.
ATGAAAACATTATCCAAAATACAGTATTTTTTATGGTTTTAACCTAAATATTCACACACTTCTATATAATGGGTAATGAACATACTGTTTATGTGTACGGTGAACTATTGCGTCACAAAACGATGATTGTTCATTTTTCATATTATCACATATAATGGTGGAAAATATGTTTATATATAATATATATGATATTTATTATGTTTTTATACTTAATTAATTCTTTTATAACAAAAACCACTAATACATTCCATTTTTCATTAATACAATAACATTGTCTGTAGAAGTGTGGACTACAGCCCCCTCGAAGTGATGTGATTCATTCACACTATACATGGAATGTATTAAGTTTAAATTTAATTAAAATATATAAAATATATTATATAAATAGGGTAATTTAATTATAATATACATTTTTATGCATATCATTTTCTTTTCATCCTTTTAAAATATGACAATAAATTGAACATAGCATTCATGTGTACAGACGAACTACTGTCTCCATGAATGGTGCACTTAATTTCATATCTAAAAAGATTATATATTATTATAGATAAAAATATACTAGATATAAATTAAATTAAAGTTATGTTTTAAATTATGGAGATGATTAAACAATGATATATTTAATGATAACAACAAATAACATGTTAAAACATTGTCGAAAAACTAGGCAATTAACACCTAAAATATTTAAAAAAATGAAAGGTTATTAACAAACAGGAAATAAAATATTATAATAGGATCATATTCATATCATAAGTATAATATATAGTTCTAAATTAATTTATTAACATGTTAAATATTATTATACAAGAGGATAAATTATTTCTACCTGAAAGGAATCACTAGGCAAGGGATTCTTCTCTCATTTTCATTCCAAGTGGAATACTTAATTTTATACACCAAATTTATTTTATATGGTGTATATACTGAGAATTTTGATATATAATGTCATGAAAAATTATAAATTCTTGGTATTTTTAGTTTTAACTTGAATTATTTCTTTAAAGGGGGTTTGAGTTAAAAGGTTCCAAGTGGAATATAATTGTATAACTCAATTTCTTTTCAATGTGTTATATTATATCCCCGTTGTCATTATAATTATAATATTATTTTTGTAATATATTTTTATTATTTATTTTTTTATTTCCACATCCCTTATTAATATTTATAGTTGATACACAGAATGTACTCATTGATTTATTCTCACTTTGACGTTATATCCTTATCAAGTGTTTTGTTCAAAATCTCAATTTTATTCGACATTGTTTGTACATGATTTTAAATTCAATGTAATTATTTTATAATTTTAAAATAAAACCTTTAATTTTAATCACCTTGGTTATTCATGACCTATATCAATTATTAGTACCATTTTACCACTATTTTGTTCTTAAAATGTTTTCAAATATGTTTTCTGAAAACTCGACTTCATTTCTCTATTTATTCAGAGAACATATTTTTTAAAAAAAAAACATATCCTCAATGAAGGTTTTCAAAAAAATATTTTAACCATTTCAAAATTACATTTTAAATAAATTTTACCCCTTTTTCATTTATTAATGTTTTAAAATTAATCTTGCTTTTTTCTTTCTAAATGAGGTACTTTTCTACCCCTTTTACCATTAAAAAGGTATATTTCTCTTTAACTTGAACAACATGTACAGATTTATCAACCATAATTTCATTGAATCTTCCATTTCAAGTTTAAATGGAATATTTTTAATCAAATTTATTTTAAATATTATTTTCAAAGAAAAATATTTTCACAAGGTTACTAAAAAAGGATATTTATCTCAAGAATATTTTTAAGTTATTCTTCTATTTCATCAATGATAACAACCATCTTGTTTTACTGAGCTTTGGATATATTGTATTGATATCATCCATATCATTTATTTAGATGGATTTTGATTGATTTGGCCAATAAAAGTATTTATATTCTCTTCCTTCAATTTCATGTTATTCCCCTTGAAATATTCAATTTCATATGATCATTAATCATTAAATTTCCCCTAATTATCCGTATTATTTTTCAGGAATATTATTATTTCCCAAACCATTTCCCATTTTATATATGGTGTTTACATTGATATTTATTTTATTAATTTGGGTTTTATTTATGAATCCTCATTTCTAATTCAATATAGTTATTTTATATGGAATATTATTTATTTTTATTATTCAATATGAGGAATGATTTGGACTAGAAAATATAGATGGGGCCCTGAATTTATATAGCCCCTCAATGCATCTACATATTCCCATGATACGAATATGTTTTCCAAATTGATTAGGGTTTAACCCTTAATTTAAACCATAATGGGAAGGGTATTGAAGGTATTGGTTTTCATGTTCTAGAGACATGAAATCCAATAATTAATTATTTACCTCATTTAGAATCAGTTATTATTATCCATGATATTTTTCATTGATATATCTATAGATTCATCTTATTCTCACTTAATTGACTAATGGCATGTGTTTTAGTTTCTCACCTTTCTATATTTACTTTTCCTTATCTTGTTATTTGAATGGATTGTGTTTTCATTTATTGTCTAGGAATATTATTAATAATTTTAGATTATTGATTACATGTCATGTCTCTTCAGTTAATTTGATTTTCATATTAATTTATTCTCATTGATTCATTATTACTTCTATTATGCTTTACATAACCTTTCTTAGCATTTTATCTTACGATTTTTTTCCTCTCCAAAGGAATCCATGAAGAATACTATGAAATATTTGTAGGGATAAGATTATTGTAATAATGTTATTAACCTATAAAAAAAAGAGCAGAAAAAATTGTGTTACAATTAGTGTACTATTTTGTAATAAAAGACATATGTATGTATATATTTTTTCAATAATAATAAACTCGTAGGTCCTTCAGGGAATGATTCCTTGTAATCATTCCAATGTAATTGGAATCAAACATTGGATCTAGGATTATGGGTCAGTTTGTTTCATTTGGTGTCAAAAATAAGTTTAGAAGTTGTAACACCCCAAGCTTCCATGGTACGATTCTCTTTGAATAATTCAATAGCTTGTGTTGTATGCAACTTCAAGTTCTAACACACCACAACCAATAAAACTAGCCGTTATGAATACTAAAACCCAATTTTTGATATTTTATAAATTTTATTATTCAAAATGGACTTCATTTTTGGATTCGGAATATCAAAATTATCTTAGGGTGAATTTTTGGTATTTTTCTGAAAAAATTAAATTTTTGATGACTAGTGAAAAACACTTAGTTATAGTTTAAAACCAAAATTTTATTTAAATAATTATTTATTGTATTTAAATTTATTTTAGGTAAAAATAGATACATAATACCTATATAAGTTCCATGTAATTCATTGGATTCAGTTTGTAATAATTTTAGATATATAAAACTTTTATTTAAGTTTTTACCGTCTTTTACCCACCTCCTAGGAGCATTTGAAAATTTACATAAAACATAATTTTACCACTTATGTGAGTTTAAGTTGAAAAATCTGAGAGACACCGTTGATATAATTAAGTAAAATGTGGTTCAATAGGATGAAAATAATTTTTGGCGAATATTAACTTTTTACTATTATTTACCACAGTTAAAAGTAAATAGGGTAATTAAGGGTCAAATGATATTATTATTATCCTTAAACATGTATTAATTCTCTTGTATAAGTATAATTCAACCAAAAATACCTTAGTAATTAAATATGAACCACTTTGGTCCACATGGATTAGATTAGGACATTTATTATTATTTTCTTTTAAGAAGAGTTAAAAGAGTTAAAATCAAAGTTTAATAACTAAAACATTTGTAATATAGGGTTATACATAAGATAAATTAGAATATAAATATTCATTAGAAATATAAATATCTTTAATACATAATTGTATTTTATTTAATTTTTTTAGACATTAAAGAATTTAATTTATTTATGACACAATGATGATGCAGTAATTACCTAATTAATGAAATATTAAAATAATTGATATTATTAATATCCAAATAAATGTATTTTGAGACTTTATTTTGATTAAAATAATTTTCAAGGTTAATATGGCATATTATGGTCGGTTAGATGAATTATTTTATAAATAATAATGCTGTTATAAATTTAGAAAAAACAAAATACCAAATAGTGTCAAAATTGACATAAAAGAGTTTTTTAAAAAAAAATATATTATTAATTAATATTATATTCATAAAAATATAAGGTTCGGCAAAAAGACTTATATAATGATAGGTTTATAATTAATGAACCTCTTGAGGTTCTCTTGGAAGTATATAGTATGTTTATTAACCATATAATATAAAAATACAAAGAGACACAGTAAATGTCAAACTATATAACTAAGAGTTAAATCTAAAAGAAAAGGTTAATATAGTGACCCAAACCTGTATAAAACCTCTTGGTTGAGAGGGTTTTGACCCGTACCAACCTTATCCATTAAATAATCCATTTTAGAGCCATTATAAACCGAAATTATTTTATTGTAAAATAATATTTCTAGCTTTTCCTAAGGTGCCCCTCACCCCTCTTACAAAAGGGCACTCCCCCTTCTCTCTAATTCACACCTTCAAAGCCACTTGGCTCGGCCAACCTCTACTAAAATACCCTCTCAACTGTCCTACCTTCATCTTATAGTCCTTCCTTTAGTTATAAATCCATCCTATGGAGCCCTTTTGATCAAATCAAAAGGAAGAACACGAAGAAGAGGTAAATATTTCATCACCACTTTCAAGTTCCTTTCTTCTTCCTCTTCCACTTTATTTTTTGATTCCATTAAAAAATAATAACTGCAGTATCTTCTATATACTATTATGTTAATATAAATATGGTATAAACATATTCATTATTCTATCCATACTTTTAATGACATGTCACCACACGTGCGTATGTACGACTTACCGTCTCCACGCCGTGGTGTAATTGTTGTTCAATACATTATTATTTGTATGGGTATAATAATGATGTGAAATTGATTTAAATAATAAATATAACATTATAATTATTATTTATATATGATATATCATCCAATTATATCTTATTTCAATATCAAAAGAATGATATTGTTTCTTGTTCGTACGTACGAATTACCGTCTCCACGAACACGATGAGATTCATTCCCCATCGTATCCAATCAAGACTAATTTTCATTTAATGATTAAAAATAATGTTTAAAGACTTAATATAATTCTGAAAATGAATAATATACATCCTATCCATAACAAACATTACTTACACGACGAAGTATATAAAGTAAAACGAATTAGTTAATACCTGAAACAACAATAATACTAAGATATTATTAACAAATCAATGTTAAAATATCATATATGATATCATATTAATGTATATGATTATTGTATAATTTAATAACCATTATTTCACCATTATACTGAAGGTTATCCTACCCTCAACTAAGGAAAATTACAAGGTAATAGTTAATTTCAAAATCTCTTTATTATCTGAGGTTATTTTTATGTTTGTATCTACTGGGACATCCTTATTATCCATGTCCATGTTTCGTAAAAGAGTTTTCAAAGGGAATATTTTAAGGTAATTTTTACTAAAACATCATTTTAGAATGTTTTAAATATTTATTCTTCTAAACCTTTCTCATTAATGTCCATGTTTTCAAAATGGTTTTAAGGATTTATTTGTATGGACATGAATGTTTTAAAATATTAATTCATTTCAAAAGTTTCAAAGTGGTATGGGACACTTTGATTCAAAAATATCTGTTAAATTACTTCCTTTATAAATTACGTTACTTTTAAATGATTTAATTAAAAAGGGATATTTCTCTCAAAGATTTTTATAAATCATTTTCAACTATGTCAACATCCTTTACGGGATATTATTTATGATCAAGGTTGATTTAATATGATACAAATCTTCCATATTGTATTGAATGTTTCATGATATGTTTGAATGTGGATGTGTTATTTTTATATCATTCATTGTTTATAGATAACGTATTAACATTTCATATGATTTCTTAATACGATTGTTTATGTTATGTTTAAACCTTTTCATATAAGGAATGCATTGGACTTAGTAAGTGATGAGTGGATCCCGCTATAGCTCCTCGATGCATAGGTAGGTCTCATGAGACAAACTAGTGTCTTGGAACAAGGCCTTAAGAAAATCTTATTTTTAGTCTTGGCACAAGGCCTTGACTATGTGGTTTTGAAAGTCTAACATTATGCATTCCATCATTATGAAAGTGGCTATTTATATTACATGTGATTATTCGACTAGTAGAATATCCATGTGAGTAATTAAATGGAATTATTTTGATTTATATTTTCCATATTATAATGACGTTTATGTTGAAAAGGATTTTGTTTTAGTTTTATACATTTCCTTAAATTTTTATGCTTATTTATGAAAGATTACTCTATATTGTTATCCTTACCGAGCATCTGATATCACCCCTTTCTATGTTTTATTTTTCCCAGGATGTGAAGAAGTATATTATGACAGACCTGCAGGGATAGTCTATGGGATCTTCGTGTTATCTATGGAAACAATGTTGTTGTAGTTTTCCATTTTTTGATGTAATGTAAACCTTATGAATGTATCTAGTAATTCCAAGGCTACTAAACTAATTGGTATTTTGTGACTTGATCTTTTGGGATCATGAAAATGATACATAATAATGTATCGACTTTGGGCATCTGGGGTCGGGGCATTAAAGTTGGTATCATAGGATGTTTAGTAAAAACCTTGGAAACTAGATTTAGATGAACTCTGATTAGAGCACATAGCCCTAAGATAGATTTTGAGGATTGGTAGAGAAGAACTTCCAATAATTTTGGTATTTTAGATATTTTGTGAGTTTTCCAAGAAATACATCCTTGTCTGGATATGATCAGGTAGAGGCAGATCTGGCACAGATGTAGCTTGGTGTAAAAACTGAAAACACCGCTTTGAGATAGAATCGAACGGGAACTAGTGCACGACAAAAGGCATTACTACACTCTTGGTTACGACACTCCCGGGGGATATGCTTAGGATAATTCTCATTTTCATTACAAACCGTTATGAAGGGTTTATGTGTATATTATTCCTCAAAGAATTTTTTTTGATTATGGATTAGATCCATAAACTATTCAATTTATGTTAAGTGTTTTACATGTTTGGATTTATGTATTGTGATTAATAAACTAATCTAGTGTATGCCATTGTTTAGAAATGGTGCCTAGTGGAAGGAATGGAAACTGTATCAATGGACGCACTCCATGTAGGGATTTCCTTCCTTCTTAAGATAATTATATTGGATAAGGTGATACAACTGGTGCTGATCAGCTAATCACCATACTGGGACAACTCACTAAGGTTATGAATAATATCCTTACCCATATATAGCAGCCTGATCCACAATGTGGAGGATCAATGTTAGATCACTTCATGAGGAAACAACTACTAACATTTAATGGGGGTACAAATCTATTAGTATCTAAGCAATGGATAAATTCCTTAGAGAAAATATTCCATGCCTTGGGGAGTTGTGTGAGGGAAAAAGTTGTCAAGGGATTTTACTGGCTCACTGGAGATGCTGATCAATGGTGGTTGTTGATTCAAAACACAAAGGAAGATGATGAAGTATCAAACATGGAATGGAGGGAGTTTAAAGAGATTTTCTTAGAAAAATATTTTCCTCGTGACCATCGAGCGGATATGGAAAGGCAATTTCCTTGTTTGAGGAAAAAGGAGGATGAGAATAACGCAATGTATGAAGCTAACTTTACAAGGTTAGCAAGCCATGCTGCAGATTATATATGTAACCCAATAAGTAAGATTGAACATATCTTTGATGGGTTAAAACCATTTCTCCGTCAAGCATTAGTATCACAATCCTCCTCATCATACGATGATATTGTCTCATGTGCTATCAAGATAGAAAAGGAATTCTCAAAGTCTTATGACTTTAAAGCAAAGAAAGAGAAGAAGAGATCTTATGAACACTATGGAAATAGAAATAAGGGAAAGAAGGGAAAAGTTGAATATCTATCCTATAGTAAATGTGGGAAGAAAAACCCCGATACCTTTTTTGAAGGGAATGGGATAATGTTACAAGTTTTGTGAAAAAGGCCACCAAGCTCGTGATTACAAGGTGAAGAAAGAGGCTATCGATGTTTAATGTTATAATTGTAGAGAAAGGGGGCTTTATAAAAATGAATGTCCTAAGCATTAGGGTAACTTACCTCAGAAAAGGACAAAGGATCATGGCTAAGGTTATTCTTTCACTACTTCTGAGGTTGGAGCTCTGAATGATGTAGTGGCAGGTAATTTAATGGTTTCCTCAAGTTTAGAAAATGCTTTATTTGATTCTGGATTATCACATTGTTTCATATCTTCCCAGTTTTCTAAGAAAACTAGATATTTCCAATTTTATTTAACAAGGGAGTTAACAGTCAAAACTCCTATGGGAAGTATCATTGCAATAATGTTTTGTGAATCAGTCCCTATTAGGGCATATAAATGTTCTTTATCAGCTGATCTCATTGTCATAACCATGATTGAATTTGATATAATCCTAGGTATGGATTTTCTTTCTGACTATGATGCAAAAATTTATTTTAAGAATAAGGAGTTTACTATTTTTGATGATGATGATAAAGAACACCTTATCTTTTGAGTAGAATCATCACCACCTAATTCTAATCTAGATCTACCCCCAGTAGCTCAACTACATTCAATTATTGGGGATAAAGAGAATGAAATAATTGCGGGTGAGGAAAATAATGTTCAAAGAGAGGATGTACCTATTGTGAAAGTATATGGTGATGTGTTACTCGAAGATTTACCTAGACATCCTCTAGAACGAGAAATTGAGTTTTCCATTGATTTAATTCCTGGATGAAGGCCCATATCGAAGAACCCTTATAGAATGGACACTGTGAATTAGTGGAACTAAAGAAACAACTAGAGGAATTGAGTAATAAGGGATTTTTTCTCCCTATTGTTTCTCCATGGGGAGCCCCTCTTCTTTTTTTTTCAGAAGAAAAATTGATCTATGGGGTTGTTTATTGACTACAGGGAAATCAATGTTATATAAATAAATAAAAAAACCTCCTACATTGAATTGATGATTTATTCAAACAACTTCATGGAGCTCAATACTTTTCAAAGATTGACCTTCGATTAGGATATCATCAGTTGTGTTTGATGAAGGAAGACATTCCGAAAACAGCATTTTAAACCAGGTAAGGGCATTATGAGTTTAGAGTAATGAATTCTGGATTGACTAATGCACCCTCTGTGTTCATGGATCTAATGAATAGAGTTTTCAAGGAATATATTGATGAATTTGTAGTGGTATTTATTGATGATATCTTTTTATACTCCAAAATCAACGAATATTATGAATATCACTAGCATATTATCCTGAAGACTCTTAGAAGACATGAATTATATGGGAATTTTAGCAAGTGTGAATTATGGCTTCAAGAGATTTATTTTCTTGGCCATATTGTCTTTAACGATGGAATCTCTATTGATCTTTCTAAGACCAAGGAAATCCATGAATGTCCAACACCGACAAGTATAACTGAGGAATGTAGTTTTATTGGTTTATTAGGTTATTATTGACGTTTCGTCCAGAATTTTTCCCAGTTGGCTAACCCATTTACAAAGATCACACGAAATGAGGTTAAATGTGTTTGGACAAAAGAGTGTGAAGAATGTTTTGAATAATTGAAGATAATATTAATCAATGATCCTATCTTGACTCTACCATTGGGGAATTATGGTCTTGTTATTTATAGTGATGCATCAAAGAAAGGACTTGGTTGTGTCCTTATGCAGAATGACATAATTATTTCCTATGCATCACGAGAGATGAATATTCATGAGAAAAACTATCCTACTCATGATCTTATGTTAGCAGCTGTAATATTTTCATTGAAGATATAGAGACATTATCTCTATGGTGAAAAATGTGAGCTATATACCGATCACAAGATTTTGAAGTATATTTTATCACAGAAAGAACTAAACATGAGGCAAAGGAGATGGCATGATCTACTCAAGGAATATTATTTCATGATACACTACCACCCGGGGAAGGAAAATTAGGTGGCAGATGCTTTGATCGAAAAAGATCATAGAGTTTTGAACAAGATGATAGTTTAAAGGGATCCCATTTTCATGGATCTAGTAAATATGGATATGGGAATAACCATGGAAGGTGAAACATCAATTCTGTTTAAAATGGATACCAAACCATCTTTACTAGAAAGGTTAAAAAGTACTCACGCTGATGATGAGGAGTTTCAAAAAATGATTAATGCTGTGAATAATGGGAGATTTAATGACTTCGTATATGAAGATGGAATTTTGAAATTTTGGAAGAGACTCTGTGTTCCCGATATACCTGATCTAAAAAGAGAATTGGTGGATGATGCTTATAGATCCAATTTCTCTATACACCCCGAGATCACCAAAATGTATAGAGATTTGAAGGAACATTTTTGGTGGGACAACATGACGAGGGAGATTGGTGATTTTGTGTCAAGATGTATGGTTTTTCAACAAGTGAAAGATGGAAGGCAACAACCTGGATGATTCTTGAAACCTCTTCCCATACCTGAGTGGAAATGGGATAATATTACAATGGAATTTGTCATGGGACTATCGAAGGCTCCTAGAAGGAATGATGAAATATGGGTCATTGTTGACTGTCTTACCAAGTTAGCACATTTTCTTGCTATAAGGGAAGATTTACCACTTGAACGTTTAGCAAGACTATATATTAATGAAGTTTCAAGACTTCAGGGAGTACCATTGTCGATTGTTTCAGATAATGATCCATGTTTTACATCAAGATTCTGGAAACTTATTAAAAAATCCCTAGATACTAAACTTCATTTGAGCACTGCCTACCACCCCCAAACTGATGGACAATCAGAATGGACTATTCAAACAATATAATACATGTTGAGATCATGATCACTTGACTTTCAAGGTGTGTGGGATCAATATTTACCTATGGTAGAATTTTCCTATAACAATAGCTCCCATTCAAGTATTCCGATGGCACCATATGAAGCGTTATATGGAAAGAGATGTCTCACACCAACCCATTGGGATGATGTAGGTGAAATAAAACTTGTAGGCCCAGAACATGTGTAGGAAACGATGGAAAAGGTGAAGGTAATCCAAAACCACATCAAGGCATCTCAAAGTAAGCAGAAGAGCTATGCGGACAAATGAAGGAAGGATTTGGAATTTCATGTAGGAGATCATGTTTTCTTGAAGGTATATCCATGGAAGGGTGTAATATGTTTCGGTAATAAGGGTAAGTTGAGTCACAGGTACATCGGACCTTTCGAAATTCTAGAAAAAATTAGGGATGTAGCTTACCGTTTGGCAATGCCTCCAAGTCTCTCCAAAGTTCATGACGTATTCCGCGTATCAATGTTGAGAAAATACATGCCTGACCCAACAAATTTACTGAACTATGAGTAATTAGAGCTGGAACCCGATTTGTCTTATTGTGAAGAGCCTGTTAAGGTTCTTTATACAAGAGAACAAGTGTTGACAAACCAAATGACTCTTCTGGTAAAAGTTCTATGGAGAAACCATAATATATAAGAGGCAACATGGGAACCCGAGCGACTTATGATGAAGAACCACTTGAGTGTTTTTACATAGTAATACTCTATAAATTTAGAGGATAAAATTATTTGAAGGAGGGGAGAATGTAACACCCCAAGATTCCATGGTACACTTCTCTTTGAAGAATGAAATAGCTTGCGTTGTATGCAACTTCGAGCTCTAACACACCAAAACCAATAAAACTAGCCGTTATGAATAGCAATAAACAATTTTTGAAATTTTATAAATTTTATCTTTCAAAATGGACTTTATTCTTGGATTCGGAATATCGAAATTAGCTTAGGGTCAATTTTTTGGTATTTTTCTGAAAACTTTAAATTTTTGATGAATAGTGAAAAACACTTAGTTATAGTTTAAAACTGAATTTTTATTTAAATTTATTTTAGGTCAAAATAGATACATAATACCTATATAAATTCAATGTAATTCATTGGAGTCAGTTTATAATAATTTTAGATATATAAAAATTTTATTGAACTTTTTACCATCTTTTACCCACCTCCAAGGAGCATTTGCAAATTTACATAAAACAGAATTTTACCACTTATGTGAGTTTAATTTAAAAAATCCAAGAGACACGTTTGATATCATTAAGTAAAATATAGTTAAATTATATGAAAATAATTTTTGGTGAATAATAACTTTTTACATTTATTTACCACGATTAAAAGTAAATAGGGTAATTAAGGGTAAAAATGATATTATTACTACCCTAACACATGTCCTAATTCAATTGGATAAGTATAATTATACCTAAAGCAACCTTAGGAATAAAATATGAACCTATTTGGTCCACATGGATTAGATTAGGACACTTATTCTTATTTTATATAAAACAGAGTTAAAAGAATTAAAATCAAAGTTTAATGACAAAAACATTTTTAATATAGGGTTATACATAAGATAAATTTGAATATAAATATTCATTAGAAATATAAATATATTTCCTACATAATGGTATTTTATTTATATTTTTTAGAAATTAAATAATTTAATTTATTTATGACATAATGATGATGTAGCAATTACCCAATTAATGAAATATTTTAATAATTGATTTTATAAATATCCAAATAAATGTAATTTGAAACTTTTTATGAACTCCACTAATTTTCAAGGTTAATATGACATATTAGGGTTGGTTAGATGAGTTGTTTTTCGAAATAATAGAGCTGTTATGAATTGATAAAAAACAAAATACCAAATAGTTTCAAAATTGACAAAAAAGAGTTTTTAAAACAAATATTATATTATTAATTTATAATATATTCCAAAAAATCTACGGTTTGGAAAAAAGACTTATATAAAGATATTAGTATCATTAATGAACCACTTGGGGTTTTATTGGAAGTATATAGTATGTTTATTAACCATATAATATAAAAATACAAAGAGACATGGTAAATGTCAAACTATTTAACTAAGAGTTAAATCTAAAATATAAGGTTAATATAGTGATCCAAACCTGTCCAAAAACTATTGATTGAGTGATTTGATACCCATACCCACCTTATCCTTTAAATAATCCATTTTTGAGCCATTATAAACCGAATATTATTTTATTATTAATTAATATTTCTAGCTTTTCCTAAGGTGCCCCTCACCCCTCTTATAGAAGGGCACCCCCACCCCCTTCTCTCTAATTCACACTTTCAAATCCATTTGTCTTGGAAGAACTCTACCCAAATACCCTATAAACTATCCTAACTTAATCCTAGATTCCTTAATTTATTCATAAAGAAAACTTAAGGAGCCCTTTTGATCAAATCAAAAATAAGAACCCGAAGAAGAGGTACATATTTAATCACCTCTTTCAAGTTCTTTTATTCTTCCACTTCTTCTTTCTTTGTTATTTAAATTCTAAAATAATAACTCTAGTATCTTCTATATACTGTTATGTTATTATAAATATAGTAAAACCATATTCATTATTCTATCCATCCTTTAAATGACATGTCACCATATGTGCGTACGTACGGCTTACCGTGTCCACGCCATGGTGTAATTGTTATTCAATACATTATTATTTGGAAGGATATAGTAATGATGTGTAATTGATTTAAAAAATAAATATAACATGTTAATGATTATTTATATATGATATATCATCCAATTATATATTATTTTAATATCAAAAGAATGATATTGTCTCATGTGCTTACGTACGGATTACCGTCTCCACAAACGCGATGAGATTCATTCCCAATCATATCCAATCAAGACTAATTCTCATTTGATGATTAAAAATAATGTCTAAAGACTTAATATCATTCTTAATATGAATAAGATACATCCTATCCATGATAAACATTACTTATCTAACAAATCATATAAAGGAAAACGAATCAGTTAACACCTGAAACGACGATAATACTAAGATATTATTAAAAAAGAAATGTTAAAAGATCAAATATGATATCATATTAATGTATATGATTCTTTTATAATTTGATACGAATTATTTCACCATTATACAGGAGTAAAAACTACCCTCTACCAAAGAAAAAGTACATGTTAAGGGTTAATTTCACAATCTCTTTATTATCCGAGGTTGTTTTTACGTAAGTATCTACTATGACATCTTTATTATGCATGTACATGTTTCATAAAAGAGTTTTCAATTGGAATATTTTTAGGTAATTTTTACAAAAACATCATTTTAAAATGTTTTATATATTTATTCTTCTAAACCTTTCTTATTAGTATCAATGTTTTCAAAATGGGTTTAAGGATTTATTTTTATGGACATGAATGTTTTAAAATGTTAATTAATTTCAAAAGTTTCAATGTGGAATGGGACACTTTGATTCAAAATTATATTTTAAATGACTTCCTTTATTAATTATGTGACTTTTAAGTGATTTCATGAAAAAGGGATATTTCTCTCAAATATTTTTAATGATCATTTTCAACTATGTCAACATCCTTTATGGGATATTATTCTTGATTGAGGTTGATTTATTATGATACAAATATTCCATATTTTATTGAAGTATTTGTGATATGTTTGACTATGGATGTGTTATTTTTATACCATTCTTGGTATATGGATAAAGTATTGATATTTCATATTCTAGTTTTAATAAGAATGTTTATGTTATGTTTAAACCTTTTCAAATGAGGAATGCATTGGACTTAGAAAGTTACGGGTGGAGCCCGCTATAGCTCCTCGATGCATCGGAAGGTCTGATGAGACAAACTACTGTCTTGGCACAAGGCATTGAAAAAAATTTATTTGTAGTTTTGGAATAAGTCCTTGACTACGTGGTTATGAAAGTCTTGAATTATGCATTCCATCATTATAAAAGTGGCTATTGATATTGCATGTGATTATTTGACTAGTAGAATATCCATGTGAGTAAGTAAATGGAATTATTTGGATTTATATTTTCCATATTATGATGAAGTTTTTGTTGAAAATACTTTTGTTTTAGTTTTATACATTGACTTGAATGTTTATGATTATTTATGAAAGATTCTGCTATATTTTTATCCTTACTCAGAATCTGATCTCACCCCTTTCTATGTTTTATTTTTTCCATGCTGCGAAGAATTATATTATGACTGAACTGCTGGGATAGTCTATGGGATCTCCATGTTGTCTATAGAAACAATGTTGTCATAGTTTTCCATTTTATGATGTAATGTATACATTATGAATGTATCTAGTACTTCCAAGGCTACTAAACTAATCGGTCTTTTGAGACTTTATCTTTTGTGATCATTCCAATGATACATAATAATACACTGACTCTGGGATTCTGGAGTCAGGGTGTTATAGTAGAAATATTGGGAACTAGATTTAGGAAAACATTGGTCAGAAATCATAACTCAAAGATATAATTTGAGGATATGTATATAAGAACATCATAAATATTTTCTAAGGTAGAGAATAAGTAGGTCTTCCTAGAAATAAATCCATGTATGGATACTACTATAAAAAAAATGTAATTATGAGTAATATCTCGGACATGGTGTTCTGAGCCACACTCAGGGTAACCTGGTATACGACAACGAGCCTTACTGCACACTAGTCTTGACACTTCGAGGAGTTATGCTCAGGATAATCCACATTTTCATTACAAACCATTATGAAAAAATTTAATTGATATTAATGAATAATGATCAAGGTTAAAATTAAGAAGATTTATATTTAAAAATAATGTGTCATGATTTAGATATACTATGAATGACTATATAGTTTTATCACTGTGACTATTGTTGCTCTCACTATTCATTCTCATTTTAGTCAATGGCTGGAACCCAAAGGATTCATGTTAATATGAAATATAAAGGAAAAGGTGGTGAAAATGACCAACCAAATGTGTTGTTGAAAGGAGTGAAGGATATCATGTTTTTTTTCAAATTATTTTTCCCAAAATATGATTAACAACATAACCTTACAGACCAATATAGAGAAGGATGAATGTTTTTAAAAGCTTGAGTGGTGGAGAACATAAATAATAGAAGGATAAATTTATCACTTGTGGGAAGTGTGGAAGTATAAAACCATGCATGTGTCTCAATGTAATAGATAAATTATTTATAGGTCGTAAAAAATATATATAAAAATTTATTTTTTAGGAAAAATGAAGAGTACAATGGAAGGAAATGAAACTCACTCTAAGGATCCATTTATAGTTCATTTCCTTAAATGTGGAAAAAATTGGCATTATCCGATTCAATTACCACTCTTAAAGGATAATCCCTAGATCATGTAGGAATTTATGCTGGATAGAAATGGATGAAATAGTTATGTATTTGGGTTGTATTTAAAACCTTATTCAAGGTGAAATACAATCATGTTTGGAAATTACATGGGTCTTGAACCCATAACCGAAGGATGGTAAGGGTTTTATGCTAACCACAAACCTATATAATGCGTTGGTCAATTATTCATTGTTTTTAGTTAAACAATTTGATTAATAAATTTTAATGATGAACTATTAATATAATATTTTTTGAACTAGATATTAAAATAATAACCATATAGGTTTTGGTATATATTTAGTGAAAAATAGTCAGACTTTTTAGTCTTTTATATTTTTTATGATCCATTAAAAGACTTTTTAGTGCTTTAGGCACAAAAAAATCATTATTGGAATTTAATTTATGGGAGTAAAGGGATGAATTAGGATTTATTGGAGAAAAACCAAATGTTTTTATTGTTCATATGAAATTGATACCAATCAAGTGATAATATTTTTTTATATTATTGTTCATGAAAATATTTACCGAACTTTAGGAAGATGAAATCAAAAAAATTGATGTCCTAATACCATAATTTCCATTTAAATGATGGTCTCTTAAATTATAAAATACTTATTAATTGGGGCCCTAAACATTATATTGAACAATCAATTGTTTGTGATTTATGACCTCATTCACTCAATATAAATATTTCTTCTTTTACTCTAATTAAATATGTGAACTTTCCACTAATTTCCTCTTACATAGATACCATGTAACATGGTGATCCATGTGAGCTTTTTTACTTCCCATTCTGTCTTTTCTTGAAGATATTTTATGAATCCTTCTCATTATATGGGATTTAAATGTATGAAATATAAAATAATATATTACCATGATAGAGTTTAAATTTCAAGAATGAAATTTATTTACGGTGGGAATAATGTAACACTCTTAAATTTTAATGTACAATTTGTATTCAATAGTTTTTATAACACAAAACAACAAGTGTAAAAAGAGAATATATTAACCTGATATATTAAAATATTATATAAATAGAATATATTATATATCTCGAATTTCTCACCACATTGTGTTAGGTTGCATCACACGCAAGAGAGACCTTCCTCGATAGCTTGAATTACACGCAAGACTGAGTTTCACCAAATAATAATGTATTATTAAAATATTATTATTTAGTGTAATATGATATAAAATAGCCATTATATTAGTGGTTATTAATATAATTAAATAAATTAGGAAACTTTGGTGTTTATATAAATATAAAATGAATTCATTAGTTACCAATTAATGATAAATGAAAGTAAGAACCAATTGGATATAAAAAAATATTATTATTTTTATTCTTATAAAGGTGTTTTTTCATAATAAACATAATTAATTATAATTAGTTAATGATGTTAATGAAATATATATGTCATATATTCAACAAAATATATTTGATATTGGCCCATTATGTTTGATTTGCATAAGATAAGAACAAAACCTAATTTAACACATAAAAACCTATATTTTTATAAAGGTAATTTTACCATCTTTTAATAGAAAATCCATTTTAAATCTGAATGTTTAGTCATTAATTTATTTAATGTTTCAAACTAATCATTTTATTTTAATTTAAAACATAAACATTTTGTTTCGATGATTTTTTAATATTTTTAAAAAACATAACACTTTTTAATGAATAGTTAAAAATAATGAATTTTAGTTCAAAACATCTCTTTCATAAAATTTATTTATAAGGATAAAATATAATTTTAATTGGTTTTAAAATTCAATTAGATCATATTTTTTTCATTTAATACAATTTATGTCATTGAAAGTAATTTAAATTTGAAATTGATTATAAAAACATAGAAAATGTTCAAACGTTTTTACTTTAAAAACCCGCATTGAAGTCCCACTTGCAGGATTAAATTTAAATAAATTTCTACAAATTATATGATTATAACTTGGAAAATGGATTCAATAATTGTAATCATAATAATTTAAAATTTCTAATAATGTAAATTTTTTTTGACCCGAAATATTAGTGAAAGTGATTAAAATTAATTACAACGATTAAGGTTAAATCAAGATTAATAAGGAACCAAACCATAAAATAAAGGACCAAAACAACCTATAAACTTATCCACAAACTATTTCATTGTCTTATTTAGACACTATATTATATTTTTATAGAAACTGAACCATTATTGGATTCACATTCAACATTAAAAACGTGGGAACAATTCCTTTGTCAAAATAGTGAAAGAGCGCCACTCTTCCTCCACTACAAAAGGCCACAACGTCCCCCATTACTCACCTCTAAAACCACATAGGTTAGGCTAGGTTATGAAAACATATCTTCTTATTATCCCTACCCTAAACCTTAATTCCTCCCTTTGGGGATAAATAATTACAAGGAATCCCTTTAGTGTAAACCAAATGGACATACACAATTTTTAAGCTAACAATTTCCAATGATCTTTTATCTTTCATTTACCTCTCCCCCACTTCAATTATTTTTAAATTGTGATTATATGATTTAACTAGTATCCCATATAAAATGTTATATTTTTTTATTAGGGGTATGACATAAAATTACACACACTTCAATCTAGTGGGCAACGAACATACACTTTATAAACCCTAGAGTGAATAATGAAAAGTTTTCCATTCTTATTCCCCAGAAAAATGGAATAACCAATTAAAATCACAAAAGAAATTATGTTGGATGAGATGATAAAAATTTCATGAATATGATATGGATTATTCATATTTATCAATTGAATGATTTCTTTGTAGATTATGATATGATGTTTTTGTAAAGGTGTTTTCAGATCTTCCTTTATCATTTCCTCAAATGGGAGGAAATCCTCTAATTCTATAATTCTTTCTAGAAACACACAAAAATCATAAAATAAATTTAACAATGACTTTTAAAATAAAATTTATAACGTTGTAAACTCCAAATATTTAACTAAAACTACTTTATCTACTATCTTTTCAACCTTTTTTTCGGAAAATAATCCATTAGTCATTTTCGTTTTCCCAAAATATTTCGTAGACATATCTGAGATAATTAGTCTTTTCTTTGTAATTATAAACGTGATGTAAGTTTTTGTATCTAATAGGTCAAATATATTACTTGATATTCAACATATCCTTTTTTTCTTTTTAAAAAGAACTGATAGAATTATTTTTTTACCATAATATTATAGTCAATTTTCATTTTGTTTTAATTTTTAAATATTATCTAATTTTTAGATCATTAAAAATTAATTCAATAAAAAATATACCTATTATTGATATGAATGAAATAAATGTGTTTATGGTGAAGTACCACCTAAGAAATAAATATTTTTCATTTTTTCTATTTAAACCTATAATGGATTCCATTATGATGGAAAGTAAGTTTATATATTATATATATGACACTTATTATGAATGTATTCTTCCTTAATCATTTTATAACACATAACTTTAATAATTTCCATTTTGAATTAATATGATAACAATGTTACAGGAAGAGTACACTACATCCCCCTATAAGTGATGTGATTCATTCACACTATACATAGAACATATTATGAATAATTTTAATAAGAATATAATAAATATATTACATAAATAGGTTACTAAATTATAATTTGAATTTATACACATGCCATTTACTTTTCATTCTTTTAAAATATGATAATTAAATGGTGGTAGAGTTCCTGTGGATATATTATAAAATTATTCTCTTATAATATCAAATACACCACAGAATCCTTTAAAACATTTTAAAAATGATTTTAAAAATTAATTTTTTTAAATATAATTTTTCCCCTTTTGTCATTCATGACTATTTTAAAAGTAATCTTCTTGTCACTTTCTGAAAATTTCATTTTCTTACCCTTGTTACCTTGAAAAATTAATGTTTCTATTTACCTCATACGACATGTATATATTTATCCATCACTTTTTCCTTGAAGATCCCTTTTCATGTTTCAAATTTTTAATTTTAAAGAAAATGTTTTTAAAATGGATTTTCATAGAAAAATATTTTCGATAGGTTTTTCAATGAAAAATATATTTTCCACAAGAATATTTTTTAAGTTATTCATTTGTTTCGTCAATAAAATAACCATATTTTCTTACTCCACTTGGGATATTTTTTGTTGATACCATATAAATCCTTTATATAGATGGTTTTCAATTTATTTGGCTATGGAAAGTATTTATATTCACTTCTTAAACATCCTTATTAGTCTCCTTGAAATACTCAATTTCATATTATCAGTGTGCATTGAGTTTCCCCAAATTATCAACATCATTTATCATGGATATTATTATTTCCCAAAGTATATACCATTTTACGTATGTTGTTTACTTTTTCAGTTATTTTATTAACTAGGGAATTATTGATAAATCCATATTTCTCATTCAATATGGTTATTTGATAAGGATTATTATTATTTTTTATTATTCAATATGAGGAATGCTTTGTACTAACAATTAAGGGTGGGTCCTTAAATTTATATAGAACCTCGATGAATAAACATTTTTTTCATGAGACAAATAGTTTTCAAAAAATGATTGGGTTTCTACACTTAATTTAATCCATCATTTGAAATGTATTGACTTTATAAGTTTTCATGTGGATGAGGCCCTATATCCAATAATAACGTATTTCCCTCATTTATACTGAGTTATTATTATCCATTAGATTATGTGTCGACATATATATGGATTCATTTCATTACAAGTTTATTAATTAATTACACATTTTTCTGTTTATCACATTTCAATATTTACTTTTACTTATCTGGTTATTTGAATGACTTGGGTTTTCATTTATTATCTTACCATATTATTTATCATTGTAGTTTATTTATTACATGGAATGTGTGTTCAATTATTTAAGTGTCTATATTAATTAATTCTCATTAATTTATTATTGCTTCAACTATGATTTACGCAGCCTTATTGGGCATTTAATCCCGCCCTTATTTTGTTTCCTCTTCCTAGGAATCCCGAAGTTTAATAATCATGCTTTGTAAGGATATGATAGATGAAATAATGTTTTTAACATAGAAAGTAAAATGAGAAGATAAGAAATTTATTGTAATTAGAATATTATTTTGTAATAAAATATTCATGTATGTATCTATTTTACCAAGGCTACTAATATCTTCGGTCCTTTAAGGCTGGATTCCATGTAATCATTCCATTATAATTTGTGGCAAACACCAGCTCCAGGCTTCTGGGGTCTGGTTCCATCACCCGAAACCTAAAACATTTTGGAATCAGTATGGTTATCCAACTTGTGTGGGGTGTATATGATATTAGGAGAAAATAATGGTATAATATATCGACACTCAATCCCAACTAAACGGTTTCACCAAAACAACAATACCGAAACTCACTCAACCCCTACACTATCACTTCCCTACAATAAAATAAATTACATACTTGAAAAAAAACCAATTAATAATACAAAACAAACAACCATAAAATCCATCCAAATATTCTTATTTTAATTACATCATTTAATTATTTATAAACATACCATTTACCATCCATGTTATGTTTATGATTTCATCCAATTCCATATTTAATGAAGAACCATTATTAGCCAACAACAATGTTTAACCAAGTCATTAACCATTTATTTCATGTTTTATAAATTTAATTTAAACCCCATGTTTCATTAAATTCCATCCCATACCCATTTACCATTTTCATTATTAACAAACAAAGTATTTTACTAACACGAAACTACAATATAAATTTTTACTACTCACACAATCTACCACATCATCCTCCACCCACCTTAAGCCAATCTAAACCACAAAATCCACAAAATACTTTATATTACTTCATAGTATCCCATCTATTTCAATCCTCATCAAGAACCACTTCACCATCCAAACCATGAAATGGAAGCTAAAACCCAACCAAATAGCAAACACTATCATATTAAAAACATACAAAACCATTGAAAACTAAAACCAAACAATTGAAATAATAGAAAATAAATTATAGAATTAATTCAAAAACATCATATTCAAGACACAATAACATCTAGAATATATTTTTTTACAAAAAAAAACTTCACAATAGAATTTTAAACAAATAGTTTACATATGATAATTAATATATTAACCTTTTATGAATTGTGATCCCATAATTTTATTTATAAGGAAAACATAGTACAAATCCAAAATATAAAATTTATTTTAAAATTGCACTGGTTTTCCAAAAAACACGTAATCATGTCATAGAAACTAGCAATCCCATACAGATCAACCCTTCATATACATATTATTTAGTTTAGTTCTTTATCATTATTAGGCCAATCCATACCATCTATGAATAGAAACAAAGAGAATGAAACATCCCTAATTCATCCAAAAATAATAAGATTTCTTGAATCTCCAAATCCAATAAAAGCATTAAAATCACATATTTAATACGAATAAGAAAAAATCTAATCAAAATTACCCCAATTGGACAAATAAAATCCTAAAAACATAGATCATTATAGTTTTCATCACAACTATAGCCCTAGGGAAATATAACCAAATAAAATATGTTGACATGAGAAACTTAAATATGAAATAAAGATGTATTCCAAGAGAAAAGGAATGGAAACTCACCTTGGATCACAAAGAAGGGATCCTAGGATTCTAAGAATCATGGTTGGGATAATTAACTTAATTTAATCCAAAAAATTCTCTTCTTTCTTCACATGATCAAGAAAAACAATTGAAAAGGAATGTGATTAAGAGAATCTCATAAATTTATACATGGAATTGAAGACATTGTGTCTCAGTGTGAAATTCTATCATCACAACGTGATGGGTAATCTGACTAAAAATAAAAAAATTTATTTTTGAAGAAATTTTGTTGAAAAAGTGTGAAACCTCCATGTTCCAACCATAAAATATCAAACACTATAACTACTAAAACAATTATGAAGATAAAAATTTAAACTATTAAAAAAATTATATATTTTTAACATATTTAAGAAAAAACATTGACCTATTACTGTTACTAATTTGGAACTAGAAAAATGAGTCTTCACTCTATAAAATTTGGGGAGAATCAATGAGAAAGACTTATAAAAGATATAAATTCTATAGGCTCAAAGAGATAGATGGAAAAAATAAGTTTGATCTAACAAAACCTCGAAGAAGTATAGATTCTTTACCCAGAGAATTAGGAATAAATCCATACCCTACGATGAAGGTATGAAAAATCTGGGAATCATTATAGCTTCTAGTTTCCACTATTTCTAGAATACATGCAAGGAGAACACATAACAGATTTTCTTTTAAGGTTAATGGCCCCATAAAGTGTGGATTTTATTTGGTGATTTTACTATGTACCTATATCGAGACCTCTACGATGCACCGGTCTTAGAGAGTTGGTTCCAGGGGATGAAAAATGCGACATCAAGATGAATGGTGAGATATACTATCTTCAATGCATGGTGCTGGTGTTTATGGAAATCTAGAAACCAGATGAGATACAAGGGGATTATATTAATAGGGAGATCCATCATCATGATAACTAGGAGCCTATTGACTGATTGGATCACTTTTATCAGCAACTGGGAAGATTATCCCACTCTCTGGCTGCTGTGTATTTCCTACATAGTGCTTCCATCTCCAAGATCCATGTTACAAGGCCATTGGGTGTGGTTGATTCCTCCAATATATGGTTTCAAACATAATATAGATGGATCATGCATATCGAGTTTCATACGTGGAGAAGGGTTCATGCAGAACTATAGGGGAAGTGTTGTACTTTCTTTGATGGAACACTATAATAATGGTAACTCCCTAGAGGGAGAGTCCAAGATGATATTGATCGAAATCATTCTTTTCATAAAAAAATGTCCACCTCTCCTAGGAAGAAATGGAATCTATGATCATTCAAGATTCATTATATTAGAAAGGTTCCAATCTGTAGTTGATATCTAATATCATCAGGAACTGTATATTCCTAATCAACAAAAATATTATTGTAACCCATACCTAGTGATATGGGAATAAAGTAGTGGATCACTTTTCTTTCCTAGAATATAAATAGTTTAATTCACATGTCTTTCTAACATCTCCGATTTTAAACCTCAGGGGGTGAATGTGATTCTAAGGGATTCCCTTGGCCTACCTTACTCCAGGCCTCCGTTGGCCTCTAGGGACTTGGTTGCCACATATCTCTTTTCTTGGAATAAAAATGATACAATGATGATGGTGAAATTTTGTTTTTTCCCATCAATGTTTTTAACCCCATTTTAGGATTTTTCCTTGGTGTTTGACCAGGGCACAATAGGGGTCCTCCAAGATCCTCCTCCTTTGCCTTACATACATTTTTTAAGCCCATTGAAGGTTACAAAGTAAGAGTCCATTGGTTTTTGGTCATATTCCACTTCACATATCCCTTCTCTCTTGATTTCTTGGTCTCTCTTGGTGTGGTTTCTCTATTTTCCGAAACCTAGAATCTGTGTCTGGTTCATGGGTTGTTTTATTAGATGTTTGGGTGCATGTATTGTGTCTCAGTCATGGAATTCCTCCTTTTCAAGTGTCATTGAATTCGCACATAATTAAGGTAGGTGTATTTGTTCTTTTCATTTAGGATGCATTCCATGTGTTTCTTGGGTATTCTTAAATAATTTCTAAATTTCTTTCTATATGCCAATTTTCCTCAATCTTGGATGAATTCCTTCACTATTATCTTCCATTCATTGGATCCTATCATTAGAATTATATATTTCTTGTTGATAAAATTACTCTACTCCTGGTTTATGTCTACATGAATTTGTATCCCTTATATCCTATCCACATCCCCATGATAAGAATAAATAATCAAGGCCTCCTCTAACATTTCTTCCTTGGTGTGCAGTAGAAGTTACCAATAATTTTATTTAACCTCCACATATATATCCCACTTTGATTCATCCGTGATCTTTAATGGTGCATCAACATTATCATCCCCTTTTTATAACAAACCATAAGGAAAAAATATGGAATCGTCATTAATCACAAAAACTCCATTTATCTGTGACCGATTATCTACCTTGTCATCCATCTTCTAAATAACGTACTTCTTGGAGTAACCAACTTCAACAAATTCACTTATAATTAATAGATTTAGTATAACCTCTTTAACATAATCATTCTTATATGTATCACCCTCAATTCCCATGGTCCCAAATTTTTTTACTGACTTTGTCTCAATTGGGTTTGTTAAGAATGAATAATCCTTACACCCTTTTGATTTTTTCCTTTTGCTCACTATGCAACTACTTGGGTCCCTATTATCTTTTTTGTACCTTTTTACTCCTTGTGAAGTGAAGACATATACCGAGTCTTCCATTTGCACTGTCGTATAATATTTGGCTATAGCTATCCCACTTGAATCTTCCCCTAAGAAGCTCCCTGGATCACTTGGTTCATGGACAAGTGTATTGGTTCCCAAACAATCAAAACAATTACTAGAATTAATGATTGATAAGGTACTTCCTAGATTTTTTCTTCCTAGTGAATCCACACTACTCTATGGAACACCTATAAAGTCTTCCCATTGAATCACATGTCCCTTGGAGGCCACTGCCTCATGTGA
The DNA here is from genome assembly GCA_963277665.1 of Viscum album. Lineage (NCBI taxonomy): Eukaryota > Viridiplantae > Streptophyta > Magnoliopsida > Santalales > Viscaceae > Viscum > Viscum album. Next base: position 556,940,047 of record OY728122.1, on the reverse strand, counting down.
CGAACCATTTCCAAGCCAATAAGCATAAGTATAAGAAGGATCCTTTGTACAATTTGCATCAGGTTGTAGAAGCATAGATTCACCAATATCCCAGAACCCTAGTAGTCCCTACACATTTGGATTCATACCACCCAAATTATTTGTTAACCTATCCAAAATGTTAACCACATTCATATTTTATTTTTTCAGTCATGGATCCTTTAAATTGTGAATAGAACATAAATCATTCTTATTGCTCAAGCGATCCACAACAAGGACACCGAAGTCTTCCCACCAAAGTGAATTTTTAAAAAATGGATCAATCACACTATGAATACCCCCAATTCCCCATCGGGATGAGTAGGAAGGCTAACCCAAGTTATTATAGGTTGAGAAAAAATAGTCCAAGATTCGAAGACTACCTCTTATTTATAGCAATATTATTTGAAATAATTGATCCAAATCCACTCCTATGGTGGTCTTGATACATCAACTTCAATGCATATTTGTGGTGAAATCTATTAAAAAAAATAATTGGTCTTATATTCAGAGAAAAAAACATCTAACTAGGTTCCCAATCGTATGTATAATAGGGGGTTTTGGAAGGGGAGTGGATATTCATAAAACCTTACACACATCGCCGTTAGAGGAGTATCTCCACTGATATGTAAATTATATGACCGGATAAATAAATAGAAGGGAAAACTATTGGATATCATCAGAGCTCTAGAACAACAAAGAATCAAATCATCCTATGAAAAAAATTAATCATTATATGGCGTTTGTTGAGAAGACCCACCATCACATGGTCATGAAGACCCCAATATCTAAAGATATACCCATAAAAGGAATAAAATGAGGGATAGTGCTTCTGAATCAATACACCAATGTAAGATTATGGAAATATAAAGAATAAAAAAACTCTAAAGTTGAGAGGGAAATATGGGGAAATCCTTCATAGATATCTTTTGGCTAAGAATGATAGCAAGGAATCATAGAAAAAAGACTATTTTAGAGAAAGGATGAGATGGATGTAGTCAAGCATGAGGAGGGGGTGGATTCATATCTTCCCCTCCTCCAATGGATGGGGTGGGGATCCATGATAATATGCACTTAGGGAATCTAGATGAGGAATGGTGTCAAGTGAAGATGAGCTATAAATCTGGAAAATATTAGGTTATCTCAATCTACACTCTTAAAATCACTCCACATATCCCCCTATGTCCCCATATTTAATGAATGAATAGACACTATAAATCCAATACAACCAAGGAAGGGTTTCATGGTGATTGAATAATAATGACATGACATCAACAATGATAGAAACTTATGGATTTGTCTCTATAGGATATATGTTATGATGGATCTGATCACGTCATGAATCTTATCTATATAAAATCTCAAAAATAGACCGTGAAACCATTCAAAATTGACTCAAACAAACAGACTATGAGAATAAAAAATAAATGGATAATACAAAAGGTTCATCAAGACTTCATATGGTTTATCAAAGTATTCATATGACTCATTTCATTTCCCAAAATAGCCTCTCAAACCTTAACACCATGACACACCCCGTTTCATCATGACATAGTTACCTATGTAAGATACAAATTTCATGCCCCCACACACCCTGGACACAACACATACTTTTCACCGTGACACACCAATATATGTTGTATCCCTATACCAGAAGAAACCCTTCATATTTTTATGCCTACGGTCACATTGTTACCTACCTCTCACAGTCAAACTTTCTCTTCAATATCTACCCTTCTTCCCCCATAATATTACCATCACCTACAAAATTAAAATAATTTTATTTATCAAGCTAGAAAGCTCCATGGAATTATATTTATGATTGAAAAGGATATTTGATATTTTACTATTACGTATTAGATATTTGACTAGGTATGGATTGTTATGTAATCAATATATTTTATTTTAAATATTCAATCATATATGAATATTTAAATATTGGGAAATGTATTCATATTATGATGTTAAATTTGGCCACCCATACATATACAATGAATCTAAAAGGATCTCGTCAAATAGATGAAAAAATATTAACATTTAAATTGTTAATATTACATATACAAATCAATAGAAGTTATATAATTTTTAAAATTTCTTAATGAATCAATGGAATTAACACTTACACATTATAAGAAGTAGTTTTAGATAGTTTTATACCTTTATATTTATAGTTAAATAATGTACCACAAACATGGATTGTAACACCCGATGTCACTTTTATTATTTATATTCTTTTGGGTCATATTATTCTTTGGAGAGTTTTTGGGATTTAATTTTAAATTTTGGGATTTTTTGGGGTGTCATAAGGCCTTGAAAGTATTAAGAGTAATCATGTGGGAACTGTGATAGGATGTTTTAGTTTCTGAGGGTGTGGTCATTCACTGTCTTCAAATGATTCACCAAACCCTGATGGACTTTCTATTAAATTTTATATGTTAATTTTTTATTTGGGTTTACTTGATTGGTTGGAAAATAGGTATGATTAATTCTGTGTCCAAACTATGACATGCTTAGTGATTTACCAATATAAATTGCATAGTCACCACAAAATTTACCAAACTATGGATATTAACCATTCGAGCTTCCGTGTGTTAGAAAACAATTTATGTTATGTATTTTCTCATACCCGATTCTAAGGGGATAAATCGTATTTTCACTATCCCATATTTAGTGTAACCCTAAGATGCATAAATATGGATCTCTCCCTCCCTTCTCCATCAATTTTTATCACACTATCCAATGATCACTTGTGATCCTTCATGGTGAAGCCTATATTAATTCTTATTTACTTATCTTTATCTTCCGTTGTTCCATTCTCCCTTGTTTTTCTTTTCTCCTACAAACCTTATGTGATTAAATGGACAGATTTAGAGTTTTGGGTTATTTAATCTTGAGGTTTTGGTTTGTTAGGGTTTATATGGTAAGTATCTTTTCATGTATAAGTGTTCACCATTGAAGGTGATGTGTTTCTATAACACCTACTAAATTTAGTTCTAGTTTATTTAAATGAATATTATGTGGGTTAGAATGTACCATATGAACCCCCGTGATTAAATAAACAATGTTATAGTATATAAATATTGTTATTCAAATTTTAGTGTTATAACATGGTAGTTGGATTTTTAGGTATGAACATGATTAATTAAATTATGAAATATATGTAGAAAATTTTCCTTAATAATATGATATTAATTAATTCTTAAAAAATAATTAATGAAATTTTAATTAGAATAACAAAATCATATAATGTTAATAATAATTAATCTCTAAAGGGGTATTTTTCTATAAAAGCAGAATTTCCTTATATTTTGTATTTTCATTTAAAAGAAAAATTTATTAATTTTCACATTTTATTTGAAAAAACAAATTTTTTGAAATAATAATTTCAAATATATATTATGATTAATTTTTGTGTTTTTTTGAAAAAGATTTACTTTTGGGTGAAGAGTGGGAAATATCCTGTTTTATAAAAACCATTATTTATTTAATAGTTTTCCTAATGTGTAATTCAATTTTATATTTATTTTAATGTAAAATTTTTACTGTTTTATTTATCATAATATAATTAATTAAATGGATGAAAACAATCATACATGATTTTGGTATAAAATCATTTTTATGCATAAAATAAGTATTTTTCCAAAAACATTTTTCTGTTTCATTAAAAAAAATATTAAAATTAATTTTTAAGACTTAAAGAAATTAAATATTATGAAATTTATATCATACTTGTAACCACCTTATTAAAATAATGTAATATGTTCAATTTTATTTTTATTCATAATGAATAGTAACATTAATAATAGTTCATAATGATGATAAATGGTAAATTGTGTTAAACATGTTTAAAAATATGACATATGGTTTAGAAATCAAATTAATAGATACATTTGTTTCATTGGATGTGTTTATTTTGAAAGGAACCATCCAATCTTGTAAAATATGATAGTTTGTTTCCAGTTTCCTTTGATTATGACATTAATATTATTTTATGTAAAGGATAATTATAAAATACGACTCTCTTTATTTTAATATATCTAATATGTTTAAATAGAGATAAATAATTTTTTTGAATACTTTTAAATTTTATTTTTTTAAATTAGAATATATTTTCTTATAATAGTATTTTTTTAGTGATGGAATAATTACTTTAAATGCTTATTCAACGTTAACAAAACATTTGTTAACGAAGTATAAAAAACAAGTGGATTAGATTAAACAAATTATAAGAAATATTTTTTGGATGAATAATAGAATTACATGATATTTACGGATAATTTTAAGGAATTATTAAAGAGTAATGTGTTTATATTCATATTCCACTATTATATGAAGGCATTTAATATTAAGATATGTTAATACTAATTAAAATGACATTAAATGATATTTAGTGGATAAAAATTATTATTTAAATAATTTTAAAATCATAAAGGTTCTCTCTTAACCAAAGTGGATTGTAAATTTTTAGATCATATCATTATTTTTTTTATGTATTTTAACTTTAATATTTTAAAAATATATTCAATACCCTTAGATTTTTATTTTTTACCGTGTTTAAGGATAAAAGATTTAATGATGTGGTTAAACCAAAAAACAATTTTTAAAATTATATATAAAAATGTATAAATTTCATTATTTGTATTTATTTGAACCTTACAGTTATTATATATTATTATATAGATCTTTTTAACCATTTATATGGGTTAGAAACATATTATATATTAAAATTTCTTGTATTTATAATACTGTTACCCACCCAACCTATAAAAGGAGTCACCCAATCCTATATTATTATGAAATATTAATCCATTTGAACCAAAAAATATATAAAAAATCCATTCCCGACCTTCCTACCCATTTTATATAGGTTTTGGTCTCACTAAAAGGCCATCCTTTGAGGCTTAAGGTGTAAATCAAAAAGAAGTTTTCCAAATAAGATATATAACTATTAACCATATTTTTTCATTTTTATTTCTTCTTTTACCTCATTTAAATATTATAAGTACATGATGATATTATAAAATAAATATTATACATAAAATAAATATTATTTATTATGTGTAACAACCCATGTTTATATCCTCTTCCATCCTATGGGAATTAAGAACATTACTCCTGATTATGTGTGAACTGCCACCTAAAGGAAGCAATGTGTTTTGTTTTTGAACACTATATAAAAAAGAATGGTAATTATGATATAATTGAGTAATATAAATTATATTTATGATAAAATTATAATTTTCTTAAAATATTATATAACTTACCATCTTACCTTTCCATCCTCTAGGAAATGATAATGTCACTCGTGTGTACTTGTGGACCACCACCTCCCTGAAAATATGTGATTAAATTTTCATGCATGTATTTCAGGGATGGTTATATAATTATATTTAATTTATAAATATGATAATTCTTTCATGATTAATATTCTAGATATTATTGAACCATGAATAGTTTTTTCTTGGCTAACCTACTGATGTTGTTTTTGAAATATGTTCCAAAAATCTTTGAAACGTATGATATAAACATAAAAGATTTAGATACTAAATAATTAATGGTAATAAATGAAAAAAGAATAATGGTAATGAAATGGATATTAAAAATTATCTTAATCAAGTATAACACTTATATAATTATATTATTCAATAGTTAGAGATTTTATGAACTGATTAGGGACACGAGGTAAGGGGTTTCTTATCTCTATTTACTTTCCCTTAGACTCACACCATGATCACTATATGTTTTTTTATTATAGTTTATATAATATAATATAGATTTATTTTATGATTAATTTATCTAAATAAAATCAGTTTATAAATAATTTTTAAATTATCTCTTTCAATGTTCTTTTTATTCAAATGTTATCAAAGTGGAAATGTTTTTTTAAATATTGTTTTAAATGTTTTAAACATTTTTTAGTCCATGTCCATGTTATTAAAAATGTTTCAATAATGTGTCTATGTATACTCTAATGATTATTTAAAGTAAATTTAAATTATCCTGGAATGTTTAAAAAGGATTTAAAAGGGGAATCCTTTCAAGATATTCTATATAGGTTACATTTGACCATTTTTTACCAATGTGTTAAAAAATATTTTTTTGGACATGTATGAAATAAAACTATTTTCCTAATATTAGGCAATTTTTTCATATTCAACGTTTTCTACATGTTTCCTTGGTTTTTAGAATTATATAATTTTCCCATTATTTTGGGAATTGTTAATTTTAAATGTTTTCAAAAGAAAAAGATTTTTCTTTTCATAACTCATCCCAAAGGGGATCATACCATAACCCCAAAGCCCACCTTGAATAGGTTAGGGGCTGGTGACTAGCATTGGGTGGGCATATCAATGACATGGGAGGAATTATTCTAATTACATGTACACATGCACGCATATCCAAGCCTACAAAATTATGAAAACTAAAAAACAAATGAACTACCATAAATGCTTAAATCTAAATTCCCCAACCATGGTATGTAAATAATTAAATTTAACACGGCCAAGTACATTCCCACCAAAGAGTTTTGCAACAAAAATATGACCTGAAATAAATCTAGTACAACTTTCAGAATACCATTGAAACACTTCTTGGTTTTTCCAGTATCACTAAGAACCATCTGGTCCTAGTTTGTCAAGGACTCCATCCAAAGGATGACAGTCAGCATAAGACATGACAAGTGTAAGAAACAATCATGTATGGGTGAGTATAACAATACATTGTAGGAAATCCTAAAATTAAAAATCACACATCATTGGAAATACAGTAGGCTCTACCTTGGTATATTTCTAACACATATATGACAAGAATATCAAAATATTCTCAACAATGTAACACATTCTAAAGGCAAGTCACAACCAATGTATACTTTCCTAGGATTCTAACTCGAAGATACCACAAAGTAATCTTTTGGGACAACAAACTCCTGAGTCTGATAGAATGTAGGAAGTTCCATTGAGAGTTAGTGCTCGTTGGGTCTCATCATTAGAAGTACACACTGATAGTCCGAAGAGAATACGATATATATATGAAGATCACTACTAAGGCCATGTTGTGATACAAACATCTCAATATTGATTAAACCTTGATGTAGATGACCAAAACCTATGTTATTTTTGTCATGAAGATACCATGAAACCCACCTAGGGACCAAAAATGAATATAGGATCTCACTCCAGGCCTTTTAGAATGGTTTCAACTACTCTATGAAAGAAGTCCTACTGAATGTATTGTAATCATAAGAGTAGAAAATGATTCCATAATAATTCTTGAGTATAGGATAATGTGAAAAATCCCCAATTCTAATCATCCACGATATCGAGGAAAAGGGCTCTAATGCATGTATAAAAAGTTACACGACCTCTATAAGGTGTCACACATCATGTCCCTTGACCTCGGGTCCCACCCGTTTAAGAAACCCTTGTCTCTTTCCTATGTTTGTGAAGAAGTATAAAACATGTAGGATGATCTTATATTCTAATTGTGTGCCTTTATATGGATTCAGCCTATATACCTATTCCTGTGTACCAGTACATAGCTTTTCCTTTGTACTCAGCCAAGGTCATTTCCACGTGGGTGAGTGCATGACATGTAGGCTACATGTGTGGTCCACCCTGTGCCTATGTACTTCCGAGTTACATGTTGAGTTCACCAAGGAGAGACCACATATATTGTGATAAGTGTCTCATTCCGTGTGATAAATATGTTTATCTTGAAATACTAGACACTACATGGAGGGACCCACATGCCATGTAATCCTAGATTACACACCTTATGGATTAGGATTTTCCAAAAAACACTAGTTCTTCCATCTGCACATGATGATGCTACCACTACCTCTTATATCATCTTCAATCATTCCATAAATCAAGGATCTCCATTTTCTGAACCATACAATGGACATTCAATGGAATCAAGGCTTCAAATATGTTCTGAAAAAGTATTTCATTTATCCTGATCTTCAACCACTCACCCCTCTCAAATTGGGGTTTGCAAACTGATTCAATCCACTAACCAGTATCACCATCACACTACCATTGCATTGTTCCAAGACTAGATATATAATTTCAGAGCATTGTGAATGGAAATATGTTCACAAAAATTGATTGATCATGATATGTTGAACTGTGGCCCAAATTCAGAACGCCAATGACAAACATAAAATATAGGGAGAAAATCACAAGAACAGAAGATAGGAATGAACCTTGATCAATGTTCATGTCAATATTGTTCCATTTATGTGAGAATAACAATGAATATATCAGAAAAACAAATTAATTCGCCCAATGCCAACCCAAAATAAACCCATTACACAAATATTCATGATCCATGGATCAATCTGTTAGTCGATTGATCAATTATCATTATAGGAAACAATAAAGGGGAAACGAAGAAAATATAAAAACTACATTAACTCTATTTTCATTGACCGATGATTAATTATGAAGCTGAGTTGCATTATTTAGTGATATGATTCCTTATTTTCTGACACCAGTCATCGATCTCTGATCTAATCATTTTTATCTAATGAGATATCCTCTAACCACTCTAATGGATCTTTTCAATACACAGGGTTATGTGGCTAACCTTGTAAATTTTCTGTAAGTTTTTATTTGAGGAGGTAAATTAGGTTGTTGTGTTATTAATCAAATAAAATAATTTTAATAATTAATTTTAATTCATTTTATGCCCATGATGACTTTTCTATAGATGACCCATGATGACAATGGTTAATTATATCCTAGGGTAAAACCATAATTTTAAAATGATATGTTCCCTCAAATTTCTAATCCAGGAACCCATTTAGAATTTCTTCTACTTTTTCTAAAAAACTGAATGGATGTCTTATTTAGAAAATTTAATATACTTCAAACATTTATTCCAGTCACACCCGAACTCAAAATCGAACACTATCTCAACACATGGTCTTTAAAATTATCCATAAAATATCCAAAATTAATACATGGAAATCATGAGTCATTTAGTTGTTCTAACCTTTGGGATTTACATCCCAAATAGCCAAAACAAGGGATAGTTAATAAAATATGTGGTAACTGAGCATGAATATGAGCATCCCGCACCCATGTGCTCTCCTATATAATCTTGTCCTACCACTAGACATGTACAAATGGAATAACTTACCCACATAGGATCCTCTATTGTCGATCCTTGATCTCCAATGGGTACCCATTAAAGGAAGATCCATCCTTAATGTATGGATCAATTCAGTTGATAACATGTGATAAATCTTGCACGTACCTTCTCAGATGAAACACGCAGAAGACATCGTGTACCCTATCTAACTATGGAGGAAGATCTATGTTGTATTCCACCTTTCCAACTCTATGAAGTATTTTGAAAGGGGTGATGAAACCTTGAGATATATTTCCACTCAAAACAAATATTCATAATTCACACTGAGGTAAAACCCATAGGAACACATGGTCTCCTACCTTAATCACCAAAGGCCTTAGTATCATATCAGAAAAAGACATATGATAACTCTATATAGTCTTAATCCACATCTGGATGATTTGTACCATCACTATTATATCTTAGTCCAAGTCCGGGCCCATAAGTGCTAACCTTCCTTGGTAAGTCTAGAAAAGTGGCCACCTACAGGGCCTTCCAAACAAAGCCTCAAAAGGTTCCATACCAATGGTGTATTGGTAATGATTTTTGTACGCAAACTATATTAGTGGTAATTGATCCTCCCAAACATGAAAGAAATTCAACATGCATGATCAAAGAATTTCCTCCAAAACATGAGTTTTCCTCTCAGTTTGGCCATCATTTTGGGGGTGAAACATTTTTCCTAAGTATAACTATGTCTGAAAAGCCTCATGAAATCCCTTCCAAAAGCAGTATATGAAGTGATAATCATAGTTATAAATAATCATCAATGGGACTCCATAGAGTTGGACTATCTTCTACACTTAGGGGTGTCCCAATCTCTCTACTGAACTCTACTCTCAGAAAGATAGGAAGTAGGTTAACTTGTCTAGTCAGTCTAAAATCTTCTATATGGTATTTTTTTCCACTAGAATTTTGTGGTAATCCCATTATTAATTCCATGGATATCACTTTTCACTCCTACTCTTGCAGATCAAGGTGTCGAGATAAACCTGTTGTGACTTGGTGGTGAGCGTTCACTTACTGAAAAGTAGGACATCATGATACAAACCCAACAACTCCCTTGTTCATCCCCATACACGAAAACTAATGTTGGAGGTCATGGTTCAACTTTTCCACACATGGATGTACCTATAAAGTATATGTATGAAACTATATTAAAACCTCCTCCTATAACCTCACTGGAACCATCTTACGTCCTCTAAAAAATGACATGCTCCAAACCTTTAGAAAATATATCTGGATAATTCCATATGGATATCTATGTATGTAGGGCCTCATAGTTGGTATCTCCATGTTGTACCTCCCTAACTTACTACAAGAGAGGAGGGGTAACAAACATTGACTAGAGGTAAGTTTCCCCATGTTCATCCACAAAGGATAACTACCACAAGGCTAACTGCTCTGATTCCTTGTACACCGACTACAATCAAAATCACCCACTAAGAGCATTTACAACCACAATTCACTTCCAAAGAGTATATATAATTATGAAGTCATAATATGGTAGATACCAAAACCATCACCTCTACCTCAAATTTATATCCTTATGAGAGACAATATACTTGAGACTCTTATGATTAGATTATATGGTAAACCACTCTCCAATTAGTTATTTTCATCACATCGTTAGTGTGAATAATACTGCTGCTAACTCAAGATCATTGGATGTGTATTTCTAGTAATGTTTTCTCAACAGATGTGAACCCTTGGAAATCACTTATTACCTCTTAATAAAGCTAATATTTTCATAATTAGGCATATTTTTAAATTATTTAATCCCTTCTAATAAATTAATTTTAGCTGATTTGCATCATTGTAGAATTTTTGGTGAATTTTGTGCTTAATTGTAGAAATTTATTTGTTATAGAAATTTACATGTTTTTTAGATTATGTTTTTGAGAATAAATTTTACAATTTTGATCCAATTGAAGTTATTCATTTTTTTAGTTTTCAATTGTGAATTTGATTCAAGTTTGTCTTCTAGACCTAGATCCCATTCAAAAAACAATAGCCCATAATATCAAACAATTGTAGATTTTATTTGGCTAACAGAATTGAGCCCACCTCACTAATGAATGCATATCTTAGCAGAGAAAAATCCAAATCTTGTGATTCTATCTAGGTGAGAAATTTTACTTAGAGAAGCAGTTAAAAATTAATTTTCATGGATATTTTTTTTCCACAATACATCCATTGAATTTCACAAGGTTTAGTGTGTTGAGGAGTATCCTCGGGCATAAAAATTATTCATCAATAATTCAAGAATAATTTTTTCATTGCTTATTCAAATATGGTTTGATTTTGTGGGTGCATAAAAAAGTTATTGGGGAGCATCTTTTGTGAGTACTTGTTTCCAATGTTATTCCATTTAATATTCAAAATAAACCCAATGTTTTGGAGGAATGAATCATGATGGATGTTTTCCACCCCTCAACCCTATAAATAAGAGTGTTCACTTACATTGAATGGTTTGAATGCAGGTAAAGGAGAGATTGTGATAGATGATTGTAACATCGATGTTCTATGTATTTTATCATTTATCATTTAATAGTTTCATAATTCTCTCTTATTCCCCATTAATCTTTATTACCCTTCACAAGGAGGAGTAAATATCTTTAGGGATTTGGGATGGGGGAGTTTTCCATTTTTAATGTCTGAGACTAGAACTATAATTTAAAACTATATATTTCTATATTGAATGATTACTATTTTTAGTGGTTTCCATTTATCTTAATTATATTTTATTTTGGGTTTTGGTTTCATTGATTTTTTAATCATTGGTTAAATATCATTAAACTCCCTCTATCTGGTACTATTTATCTTGATCGAGTAGATTGTTTTAAGTGGTCAGTGTATAGCGATCGTTGTCACGTGTGTGGAATAAGTGGATTTTTTCTAGATATTTTAAGAGATAAAATTCCCAATTGGTAATTCCCATAGTTTTTTGGTAATGTTTTATGAACATTCAGGCACATATGAGTGGTTTCCATTGTCTCATTCAACCATGGGTGATTGAAAACTCAATTGAGTAGTAATTAATTTTATATTCAATAAGAAAGAGGGGGTATAATTTTTAGGACAATGACGACATTGAAAAATTTGATCCTACCACGACCCCATCACTCTATCATCAATTTTGGTTCAAACATCATTTTAATCTCATTATTTCTTTAAAAAAATAATCAATTTCAAAAACAATTTCAATTATTTTTCTAATTTCATGTGGAAAACATGATTATTATGTTCTTCTCTCTGATGATGACCTATATTAACCACTTTAAAACATTTTAACTTAGTAAATATTATTTTTCAAACTCTATTATAGAACCTTGTAAGAACATGGTTCCGTTTCTGGGGACATGGTTTCAAAAATGTTATTTCTTTTTTATTTATTTTATATTTAAAATTTCATGACTAGAACCTCAAACACTAAACCTTATGAATAGATAATGAAAATGAAATAAAATTGTTCCATCGACATAGAAACCATAATTTTCAATCTAAATTTGAGGAAATTTATCATGTAGACTCAAGTGAAACTTTATGTGTTCACTCTGAGCCTATCATCATTGATGGAAATTTGAACCCAAACCTTGGAGTCCAATTCACACCAAAATTACTTAAATAAAAAAAATAAATAAGTCATTCTAATGATACAAAAAAAATTTCACATGAAATGTAAAATGATTCTATTTCTCAAAAAATGTCATGTCTTGGTAGGAGAAGACCCAAACCAATATATTAAATAGTTCACACATTTATGATCTATATTAAGACCCCAAGGAGTAGATAAAGAGTAGGTAAAGTTGAAGTAATTCCCATTTTCATTGGAAGGAACATCCAAATATTGGTTGTATGGTATAAAAAAAGACATGAGAATGATTGGAATGAATTAGTGAGATTATTAATGTAATGATTCTTCCCCACCTCCAAAATCCCAACCATATAAAGGGAAATCTATTCCATCATAACTTCATTTTGAGAAATCCTTTAAGAGTACTAGGAATAGTTTAAAAAGCTATGTATTAGAATTACATCAAGTAATTGAGGAGAATAATTTTATTGCATTCGTTTACCAAGTATTTATAAACAATGATAGAAAACTTCAGGATGAATCATCTGGATGTGAACTGATTGAAAAGTCACTAGAGTAATCCATATTCGTAGTTGAGATGATTTCCCAGAATAAACAATAGTTTTGTACAAGAGGTATTGAAATAAGAGGAATTCATTAGTAATAACTTAGTATCCATCACCTCTATAGGAAACTATGATTGATGTCATAAATAATATGGTGAGACAGATGACCCTGAAATAAGTGGGTGAACAATATGAACTGATAAAGGTATGTGGTTTAAGCTCATCATTTGATTATTTCACTGACAAATGTGCTGAAATATATGTAACATAGACTTGTGTAATATCCTTTCATCCAAGGTGGTTCCAAAAAAAATCAAGGATGGAGAGATGATAACATAGTCCAAAGTGGATTTGGAAATCAACATAACATAAATAGACCTCCTTCATAAATCATGTTAAAAACAACCCCCATATCAGTAATAATTCCAAAACTCACAACCATTTCAAGAAAAGAATTATTATAACTATATTTAATTCCACTAACCACCCAATTTCCAAAGACCCTATGAGAAAACATCCACCATAACAAAACCATATTCAGAACAAATACAATCTATGTTTATGTACATAAAGGATATGTTTGATAAGATGGAAAACACGGTATGAAGTCTTATTTAAATAATATTCATAATCCTAGAAAAACACCCTTCACAAATAGTCTCAAACCAAAGGGATAATGTTATAATGATAACACAAATAAGTGGAAAATATATCTCACCACCAATATCATATAAACCAAAAACATGACCACCTAGTCTAAGGAATAACAAAGATAGGAATTTTGAAAATTCATTGAAAATGAACTAAGAATAATAAAGGAAAGAGGATGAGGATAAGGATAGGACGAGGAGAAAGAGACATGAAAAATAATTGAAAATTCAACAAATGGAGAATAAATACTTACCACCACCATTTCCATTGTGGATTATTTAATAAAAAATAACGTAGGAAGAAGAACATCAAAAATAAATTATAAAAACCTTCCAGAAATTAGAAATGAATATCTCCATACTTGAAAAAATAAAAAAATTCAAATGTATACTAGATTTGTGAAGGATATTTTCACCAAGATGAGGATATGTAAAGAACCGTAAATTTAATGGAAATTTTTTTCATAAATACTTTGGTATTTTACGAGTCTGTGGCTTCTGAAGGCACTTGATTCTGAGGCCTAGTGAGACTCAAATCAATTTCCGAAGTTTAGATCAGGTACGTTCAGTAAACGAACGAGCGGGTTTTTCTATATTTTGAAATGATGTTCGGAATTGAAATCTGAGGGCACCAATGAACTCGCAGAACCGGTAATTTCTTAAGGGAACCTTTACCGTAGTTGCGTTTTAGGCGGGTTGAGAAATATTATTTGGGGAATTAGTTTAAAATAAATAAAATTGTTGAAAAATTTTATTTTATAACCTTGGAAGTTAAACCCTCCCATGGAAAGTTGTTGGTGGGGCCCACAACCACCCAACTTCCCATGAGTGGTTATATGAGAGGTGGGGCCCACACGAGCCCCAACCTTTCACCTCCCCCAAACTTCTTAACCCTCTTTAAACTCTCCCCATTAAACTCCCTTGTTTAATGTTGACAACTCTCCCATATTTATGAGACCTCTCACCTCCTCCTCTCTCCCTCTTAAACTCTTGCCAACTCATTAATTTAATGAATTCAACCACATCAATTAATTAATGAAGCTGTTTGAATTTGAATTTTAAATTTCATGTGATAATAAAATAATAGGAGAAGACTATTATTTTATTTTGACAGGGCTTTCGTTGTGCTAAGGAAGATTGGGAGAGAACTCTTGTGAAGAAGAAGAGAACTACTCTCTCGACAAAGAACGACGTCTCTTCAACGAAGAATGCCTGTTCCACAAAGAACGACGACAAACACCGACGGCGTCTACGAAACCTCACCCCGCGACGACGTCTTCCGCGACGCCCGACGTATGCCATCAATTATTGAGGTAGGGGTTTATTCTTGAAAGTGAAAGTTTCTGTACCCCATTATTTATTGGAAGTCATTGTTTATATATGGCCAATTGATATCGCTTTACGCAGAGGGCGTGGGCTGAATAAACACGGCCCGATGACCCTCCGCTGATCTTGTTTATTATTTTTAGAATCGGCAACTGAAAGCAGAGGAGGCACGACCCCGTCGTGCTATGCCGGGAATGCGGCAGAGGAAGCCGGTGCCGTCATGCCGGCTGTGTAGAAGAATCCACGGCTCGCTTCGCGGGCCGCTTCGGCGGAAGAACCGGCTGGCCCGTCGGCCAGCCAGGTGATGGGGAGCCGCGGCGCTAGGAGGGCGCTGTGCTGGAAAACAGGCCGGCCCATCGGCCAACTAGGTGGAGCCGAACCGCGACTCCCGGAAGGTGTCACGCTGAAGAAACCCGCGGCCCACCGTGCGGGCCGCGTGTGCCAGATGGACGGCGAGTTTGGGAGGGCGGCACCGCCGGTTCGGGCAGCCGGGGGCCGCACCCCCACCACCGACCGCTTGGCCTTCGGGCCGAGCCAGCCGGGCTGTGTGCCCCTCCGGACCGCGCCCCGCCCGACCGCGCCCAGTAGGGCCGCACTGGGCCGGGCCTCGCCGGGCCGGGTCGAGCCCCTATGGGTCAGGTCGCGCCACTTCGGGCCGGGCTGTGCCACTTCGGGCCGGGCCACGCCCCTCGGGCCAGGCCGTGTGACTCACCAGGCCGCTTCAACCCCTTTTTCGGGTCGGACCTGCAAAAAACCGAGTCGACCCGACCCATCAGCCCATCGGGCCTAACGGACCATACCCTTTTTCAATTAAAGGTGAATATCTTGAAGACCGCGCGTCCGAACGACGTGCCGTTTGTGGCACTGGGATCTTATCGATGATGTTGTCCTTTTGTATTACTCTAAGTGTGTTTTGGAAATCATTGGTAAATGGACGGGTTTGGAACAAGCATATTTCCAACCAGGCCCTTGGAACGAAAATGACAATATCTCTCAGACTGGGCGTCCTTTTGACGTGCCGTCTGTCACGTTGAGTTCCTTTTGACGAGAAGGAAGTTCATGATACATCAACTATGGAATTCGTGATAGTTTATGTATCGAACCCTTTTTACTCGTGGAGCGGCCCTCCATGAATCGAGTACAATATGTGCAGGAACAATAGAGATGACTGTGATTGTGACGACTATGACGACTGTTCTTGGATCCTACATGGGTTCGGTAGTGAAGACGACTGTACTTGGATCCTATCTGGGTTCAGCATTGATGACGACTGTACATGGATCCTACGTGGGTTCGGCAGTGATGGTTACTATACTTGGATCCTATGTGGGTTCGGTAACGACGACTTCTGTACTTGGTTCCTACGTGGCATAGGTAGAGGAGATGATTCAAAGGCTACATCTAATCATCTCCACCCCTCTTCGTGAGTAGTATAACTATGTGATATGAGTATTTTCTTTCAATCTTTATCATTGATGTGATTTACTTCCTTCCTGTGTGGACCAGATTGTGTTTGGGATTGGAAGTTGGAGCTGAACTGAGATTGGTGACATAGGTATATGTATGGGCATATACCTAAGTAGAGTTCGTTGATACTTCGTGTTTGTATATTTCCTTTGTAGTTTATCCTTCATGGATTCTGGGAGACCTTCTGGGGTCTTGGGGTCCCAACTGAGTATCGTTATACTCACCCCTACACGAGCAATGCCCACACTACGTTGTGTTGGATGCAGACGACAGACAACACTGATCGAGGTAGAGGCTTGTGGAGCTAGACAGTACCCGGAGGTGGACCACTAGACTAGATGTACACGGAGCGAAAGACCGGAACTGAGGAGCTGAGGAGGCCATCTGTACCCACCCTTCAGGTGGGATATCCGGAGGATGACTCAGTGGTTTCCTGTTTACTTTACTGTGGTTGTAATTTCTTTCTCAGTTGTACTGTACTTTTAGTAGGGTTTGTATACTGGCCAATTTACTTTTTAGCACTTACTTTTGTACTCAGTTTTACTTAGTTATTGCTTCACTTGTGTACTCTGTTGTGTATATTTACTTATATAAAGGCAATTCCTTCCCATTTTACCAGGATTTATGCCTTTGGTTCTAGTCGCCAGCCCCTGGCCTATGGAAGGCGGGCTTGGGGTAGTCACGGAACTGGCCCCAAGGACGGGTCATGAAAAATTGGTATCAGTGGAGTCGGTTCTACCGAAGAACTCAGGAATCTGATAATTTATTCTTTGGGAAGAAATAGTGTTAAGACAATTGAGTGTGGTTTTCAATCCAGGGAGTCTAGTGATGGTGCAGTGGCCGACGTATCTATACACCAGTACCCTGACTTCTAATTTCCGACTCAGTGCTCGAAAACACTGATTGCATGTGTGTTACAAGATATTTATTTGCGATTACTTGGTGTCAAATCACCAGGAATACTGTATTAACCCGGGCGCACCTGTTGCTTTTCAGGATGGCCCCATGTAGGCATCTAGATAGGGTTCCGAACTACGTGCGAGATGGTAGACCACCGAGCGACGAGGCCTCAGTTTAGGGCCCCATTAAAGTAGAGGCACCAGCGGTAAAACTACCCGCTGGGCCACCGATACCACTAGCCCTAGCAGTGGAGAGCGCACGACTCATGAGTTTGTTGCATGAGTTTCAGTGAGAGAGGTCACCTAGGTTTCGCAGAGAGATGGATCCTTAGGCAGCCGACGATTGGATGGAGGCTATCGTCAGAGTCTTCAGATTGGTAGGGACACCATCAGACCTTATGGTGATCCTTACCGCGAGTCTCCTACACGCAGCATCAGGTAGATGGTGGAGGTTGATGCTCCAGGTGCACGACGAGGCATCTCTACTTTGGACGGACTTTGAGAGCCTCTTCTGCTCAGAGTTTGTTCCAGCCACCCACTGTGCGGTGTGCATCTAGGAGTTACTACAGATACGACATGGCAGCATGATAGTAGCCCAGTACTCGGTGAGATTTACCGACCTCTCACAATAATCCACAGACATGGTACATGACCCATTCTTCCGGGCCCAGACCTTTGAGCAGGGAATGAGTCATGTGATTAGGGCTTCGATGATCTCCCTCAGCATTCTGAAATAGTCAAGAGTAATGGAGAGATCCCTTCTTGCGGAGAGCTTTCTTGCTGAGTCGACGCCAGCAGCGATACCCACCACAGGGCGACACGTAGCGGAGTCTTCTGCAGCCGGCAGTAGACAGATGTTGTAGAGGTCCAAGAGGACCAGGACATCAGGCGGGAGACCTCAGGATACTGGTTCATATGTGCGGGGCACACACAGTAGAGCCAGTCATATGAGAGGCAGGCAGTGCTATGCATGTGGCGGCCAGGGCCACATGGCTCGTGACTTCCCGTCCCGCCATGCGGAGGAGCAGCAGACAGTAGAGGGACCTCCCAGGCAGAGGTAGAGGTTCGACCAAGGTGGTCCGTAGGGAGAAGGCGGATGAGGCATAGGAGCTGTCCGAGAAGCAGGTGGTGGATGACGCTTCGAGGATCTACCACCACCACCACCAGGAGGACAACCCTGACCACATAGAGCTGGCAGACAGGGGCAGGCTCAGCTCCAAGCAATCGGGGCCTATGACCACGGCGCACCTGATATGATTTGAGGTACTATCTGTGTCTACTCCACATTTTCTACAGTTCTTATAGACACAAGATCAAGTCATTCTTTCATTGCCGCTGCCCTTGTTCGGAGCTCGAAGATTCCGACAGAGCTGTTGGCTCGATCCTTATGGATAGAGACTCCTACTGGAGCAGACTCGATGATTACACACTAGTTCCGGCAGTGTGAGATTACTCTAGGAGGTGAGAGCTTCGGCTAGGATCTTCTTGTAGTGGCATCGAGGCCTTAAAAAGTCATCTTGGGTATGGATTGGTTATCTACAGTCCATGCCCAGATCAACTGTATTAGGCACAATGTGTGCTGTGTCTGCACAAATGGGAGCAGGTTCACCTTCACCAGCGAGAAGGGAGCCTTTGCAGTACAGGATGGACTTACACGGAGGAGCGGGAAGCCGATCACCCATCAGGGTGATAGTCTCATCCTAGGAGCGGTTGATGTGTGGAGTTCGAGTTTTCTTATTGTGGTGGATCAGTATGCAGACGTTTTTCCTAACGACGTTTTAGGACCATCTCCTCACAGAGAGGTAGACTTCTATATTGACCTATACACTAGGACAACACCGATATCTACTCCGGCATATCGAACGGCTCCCGCTGAGCTTCGTGAAATGCAGGTACAGCTAGAGGATTTATAGGGAAAGAGATTCATCTGACCTAGTGTTTCACCCTCAACTTCCTCGATTTTATTCTCCAAGAAGGCAGATGGGAGCTTACGACTATGTGTCAACTACCGTCACCTGAATCAGGTGACCGTGAAGAACAAGTATCCACTCCCGAGGATTTACAACCTCCTTTATCAGCTCAAGGGAGCATGATGGTTCTCGAAGATAGACCTTAGGTCATGCTATCATCAGCTCAGAGTTCGAGACGAGGATATACAGAATACGACCTTCAGGTGTCGGTATGTCCACTACGAATTCTTGGTTATGCCCTTCGGCGTAACCAACGCACTAGAAGTGTTCATGAGTCTCATGAACATGATCTTCCAACCTTAACTCGATCGTTTTTTCCTAGTCTTCATCAATGACATACTGATTTACTCGACTACTGAGGAGGAGCACGCCTACCACTTTCAGGTTGTACTGGACACTCTATGAGAGCACTAGCGTTATGGTATGCTCTCGAAGTTCTAGTTCTGGATTCGAGAGTTTCAAATCTTGGGGCAAGTCATCTTGGAGGTGGAAGTTGTTGTGGATCCTGTGAAGATCAAGGCAGTACTTGCTTGGGAGCCGCCCAGGAGCGTGATGAAGGTGTGGAGTTTCCTAGGTCTGGCTGGGTACTATCGGAGATTTGTACTAGACTTCTCCAGAGTTGCAGCACCACTTTCTGCTTTGACAAAGAAGGAAAAACCCTTCCTATGGTCAAATAGATGTCAGTAGAGCTTTTAGGAGCTGATACATAGATTGACCAGTGCGCCGATCTTGAGGCTACCAGAGGAGGGCATAGGGTATGTTGTTTACTGCGATACATCAGGGACCAGAATCAGGTGTGTCTTGATGCAGGATCAGGAAGTGATCACCTATGGTTCATGAAAATTGTGGAAGAATGAGAAAAAATACTCTACCCATGACCTCGAGTTAGCAGTAGTGGTCTTCACCTTGAAGATGTGGAGACACTATATGATGGGTGAGTACTTTATAGTCTACTTTGACCACCAAAGTCTCAGGTACATCTTCTCGCAGAAGGACCTGAACCTGAGATAGGGACGATGACTCGAGTTCCTCCAAGGATATGACTTTGAGATAGTCTATACTCCTGGAAAGGGGAACATTGTGGCTGATGCTCTCAGTAGGAGATCAGGCATTCAGCTACATGGAGAGGCGACAGAGCAGTTAGCCGCTTTGCAGATATCCTTCATGGATAGAGATATGGAAGCCTTTCTAGATTCCCTCATAGTCACTCCTATACTATATTAGTGGGTCAGAGAGGCACAACGTGGGGACATTGACTGTGAGATGCGACATGCTCAAATTTCTATAGGGCAGGTGCCTGATGGATTTTTAGAGGGAGGGGAGCACGCCATCCTCATTAGGGGACGTACCATGGTACCAGTTTCACTGTAGGAGGAAGTGCTGAGGGAGTTTCACACTTCCTCTCTAGGGGTAAATCCAGGAGTGGGGAAGATTTACCAGGACCTATGATGACAGTACTGATGGCCGGGTATGAAGAAGGTTGTAGTAGAGTTTGTTTCACGATGCCTCACTTACGAGCAAGTGAAGGCAGAGAACCAGGTACCAGCAGGTTTGGTACAACCCTTGGAGGTTCTGGAGTGGAAGTGGGATAGAATATACATGGATTTCATGATGGGGCTTCGACATACTTCCAGAGGACACGAATCCATCTGGGTGATCGTAGACTGACTCACCATGTCGGCCCACTTCCTACCGATCAGAGAGCAGGGCTCAGTAGAGATCTTGGGATGCCTCTACGTTCATGAGATCATAAGGGTTCATGGTGTTCCATCATCTATCGTCTATGATAGAGATGCTCGATTTACTTCCTTTCTTTGGAAGGGGTTGCAGGAGGCATTTGGGATGCAGCTACGCCTGAGCACCACCTTTCATCCTCAGACGAATGGCCAGACGGAGAGGATCATTCAAACACTCAAGGACATGCTCTGTGGATGTGTCCTTGACTTTGGTCATAGTTGGGAGGATCACCTACCCTTTGTGGAGTTTGCATACAACAACAGCTACCACTCCACCATCGGGATGACACCTTACGAGGCACTGTACGACTGACCTTGTAGATTACCTCTGTGCTGGACTGACCCTAGGGAGTCAGCACTCGTAGGACCAGATATGGTACATGCTATGACGGAGAAGGTGCAGATCATACAAGAGTGGATGAGGAATGTACAGAGCAGATAGAAGTCATATTCTGATAGGAGGTGGAGACTAATGGAGTTCGAGGATGGTGACCACGTTTTCTTATGGGTCTCACCTCGACGTAGATAACAGAGATTTGGCCGGGGTTGAAAGTTATCTCCGTGCTTCATCAGACCATTCTAGGTCCTCAAAAGGGTAGGCGAGGTGGATTAACACCAGGCCCTTCCTCCTCAGTTGCACCGAGTGCACGACGTCTTCAATATATCTCAGCTGAGGAGATACGTTCATGACGCGAATCACATCATTGATCATGGGGAGATAGACATCAATGATGGGGTGACATTTGCAGAAGTCCCGGTGGAGATCGAGGATCGACAGGAGCGGGTCCTACGTGGGCGGTCGATTCCTCTTGTGCACATTTGTTGGCAGCACGAGAACCTCCAGGAGAGCACATGGGAGTGGTAGGCTCAGATGTGTGCTCAGTATCCTCATTTGTTTACCTAGTTTACGTTGTAGTTTTATGGGGATGTAAATCCCTAAGGTGGGAGTATTGTAAAGACCCAGAAATTTCAAGGAAATTTTTTTCTTAAATACTTTGTACTTTTTTGATTCTGTGGCTTCTAACGGCACTTGATTTCAAGGCCCAGTGAGCCCTGGATCAATTTACGAAGTTTATCTTGAGTACGTTCTGTAAACGAACTAGCGGGTTTTTCTATCTTTTGAATCGGTGCTCGGAATTGAGATCCGATGTCACCGATGAACTCTCAGTGCTGATAATTGCTTAAGGGGACCTTTACAGTAGTTGTGTTTTAAGCGGGTTGAGATTTTTTATTTGTGGAATTAGTTTAAAATAAATACAATTGTTGAACAATTTTATTTTATAACCTTGGAAGTTAAACCCTATAATGAGAAGTTGTTGGTGGGTCCCACAACCACCCAACTTCCAATGTGTGGTTATATGAGAGGTGGTGCCCACAAGATCCCCAACCTTTCACCTCCCGCTAAACTAATTAACCCTCTTTAAACTCCCCCCATTAAATTCCCTTGTTTAATGTTGACAAGTCTCCCATATTTATCAGACCTCTCACCTCCTCCTCTCACCCTCTTAAAATCTTGCCAACACATTAATTTAATGAATTCAACCACATCAATTAATTAATGTAGTGGTTTGAATTTGAATTTTAAATTTCATGTGATAATAAAATAATTGGAGAATCCTAATATTTTATTTTGGGAGGGCTTTCGTTGTGCTAAGGAAGATTGGAAGAGAACTCTTGTGAAGAAGAAGAGAACTCCTCTCTCGACAAAGAACGTTGTCTCTTCAACGAAGAACGCCAGTTCCATGAAGAACGACAATGGACAACGACATAATCTACTAAACCTCACCCCGCAACGCCGTCTTCTGTGATGCCCAACGTACGCCATCAATTATTGAGGTAGGGGTTTATTCTTGAAAGTGAATGTTTTCGTACCCCGTTATTCATTAGAAATCGTTGTTTATATATGGCCAATTGCTATCGCTTTATGTATAAGGAACGAGATGAACGAACACAGCCTGAGGACCCTCCGTTGATCTGGTTTATTATTTTTAGAATCGACAAATGAAGGCGGAGGAGGCACAACACCATCGCGCTGTACCGGGAATGTGGCGGAGGAAGCCGGCATCGTTGCTCCAGCTGTGTGGAAGAAACCGTAGCCCACTTCGCGGGCCGATTTGGTGGAAGAACCAGTCGGCCCATCGCCCGGCCGGGCGAAGGGGAGCTGTGGCGCCAAGAGGGCACCACACAGGAAACTCGACCGGCCCGTCGGCCAGCCGTGCAGAGCCGAACCTCGGTGCCAGGAGGGCACCACGGTGAAGAAACCCGCGACCAGTCGTGTGGGCCGCATGAACTAGAAGGCCAGCCGGTTTGGGATGGCGGCGCCGATTGGCACCTCCGATTCAGGTATCTGGGGGCCATGCCCCCGCCTTAGACTACTCGGCCTTTGGGCCGAGCCCGCCTGGCCGGGCGCCCTGCCGGACCGTGCCCCGCTGGGCCACGCCCGGCCGGGCCGGGCTGCGCCACTTCAGGCCGAGCCGCGCCAGTTCGGGCTTTGCCACGCCCCTCAGGCCAGACCGTGCGACTCACCAGGTCGGTCCGACCCCTTTCCTGGGTCGGACCCTCCAAAATCCTAGTCGACCTGACCCATCAGCCCATCGGGCCTAACAGACCGGACACTTTTTAACTTAAAGGTGAATATCTTGAAGACCGCGTGTCCGAACGACGCGCCATATGAGGCACTATGATCCTATCGACGAGGCGGTCCTTTTTCATTACTCTAAGTGAGATCTGCACAACTTTCGTAAACGACCGGGTTTGGAACGAGAATATTTCCAACCGGGCCCCTGGAACGAAAATGCCAATATCTCTCAGACCGGGCATCCGTTTGACGCGCCGTCTGTCGCGTTGAGTTCCTTTTGACGAGCCGGAACTTCAAGATACATCATATCTGAAATTCCTGATAGTTGATGTATCAAACCCTTTTTACTCGTGGAACAAAAGCTCTCGGAATCGAGTACAATGTGTACGGGAACCCTAGAGATGGCTGCGACTGCAACGACGATGAGGACTGTACTTGAATCCTACGTGGGTTCGGCAGTGAGGATGACTTTACATGGATCCTCTGTGGGTTCGGCAATGATGATAACTGTAATTGGGTCCTACATGGGTTTGAAAACGATGGTTAATCTACTTGGATCCTACATGGGTTTGACTGCGACGACTTCTGTACTTGGATTCTACGTGGGTTCGACAGAGGAGATGATTCAGAGGCTACATCTAATCATCTCCACCCCTCTTCCAGAAGTAGTATACCTGTGTGAGTTGAGTCTTGTTTTTAAATATTTATCATTGATGTGATTGACTTCTATCATGTGTGGACCAGATTGTTCTTGGTCTCGAAAGTTGGAGACGAACTGAGATTGGTGACTTAGGTATATGTATGGGCATATACCTAAGTAGAGTTCGTTGATACTTTGTGTTTGTATCTTTCCTTTGTGGGTTATCCTTCGTGGATTCTGGGAGATCTTCGGGGGTCTCGGGGTCCCTAGTGGGTATTGTTATACTCACCCCTACACGGGAAATTCCCGCACTACGTTATGTTGGATGCAGATGACGGACAACACTGATCGAGGTGGAGTCATGTGGAGCTGGACGGTACCCGGAGGTGGACCACTAGACGGGACGTACACGGAGAGGACGACCAGACCCAAGGAGATGAGGAGACCGTCTGTAACCACCCTTCAGGTGGGATATCTGGAAGATGACTCAGCAGTTTCTAATTTACTTTACTTTTTTTGTACTTTCTTTCTCAATTGTATTGTACTTTCAGTTGGGTTTGTATAATGGCTCATTTTCTTTTCACCACTTACTTTTGTACTCAGTTTTACTTAGTCCTTTATTCACATGCATACTCTGTTGTGTATGTTTACATATATAAAGGCAATGCTTTCACATTTTATCGGGATTTACACCTTTGGTGCTAGTCTCCAGCCCCTGGCCTATGGAAGGCGGGCTTGGGGTAGTCAAGACACGAGCCCCGAGGATGGGTCGTGACAGGATACATCAAGGGAATGAAAGAATAAACTTGGGAAAAAGTTTCTATGTTTTTATCAGACCATAGTTTCTAAAAAAATTTAAAGATCAAAGGACATTTTCCATTCCATTCACCATAGATTATTTTAAGTTAACTAATTATTTTTGTGATGTGCGTGCTTCAATTAATGTATTTAGTCACTCTGTATAGACCTATTTTCATATGGGATACTTGAAGCCTGTAAGTTAGGTGTTCTAGTTTTCAAATAGATTCATAGTATTCCCAATAGGAGTTCAGGAGGATGTCCTTGTAAAACTCAAGGATACCTTTATTCCCACTTGACTTCTAGGTGTTTAATATGAATGAATATAGAAGCCTATCACATTCACCCATCATTTAATGTAGACGTTTCAAAAAGATGGCCCAAACCATCATCAATTTTTATATAGGGACACTCATCATGGAGGTTGGAGATAACACTGTCCACTTCATTATTTTTGAATCCACAAGGCACCCATCAAATGATCCCTCAATTTTTTTACTCTCCCATAAAGTTAGTAATAATTCAACTGAATAATAATGTATGTTCTATGAATTATTAGACGTCAGATATAATTTCCCCCTGAAAATATCACTGAACTTTTGGATCCCCAAAATAATGGATATATTGATTTAATATGGGAATAAAAGGTAAAATTTGATTTCATTAATGATTTGTTAAATGATTAGTAAGATGATATTTTTTATTTTGTGTAGTAGGCCTTTCCATTTGATGTTTGGAACCTAAATTGAAATTCACCCCTTAAGGATCCCTTGGATATAGAATTAAAATCACTCACCAATGATTTGAAATATGTGTACCTTAGAGAGGGAGAGAAATTACTAGTGAAAATTGATAATAATCTATATAAAACCACTGAAAAATATTTTAGTGATATTTTGAGAGAGAACGTAAAAGAAATAGGGTGGATATTAGGTGATATCCTAGAAATAAAACCAAAAATATGCTCACATAGATTTCTACTTGAGAAAGATTTGAAACCTTTCAGAAAACACCAATGGAGGATAAATCTCACCCTGATTGAGGTTGTGAAGAATGAGATTTTAGAAGCTCTTGGAATTTGGGATCATCTATCCTATCTCATTTTCACAATGGGTTAGCCCAATAAATGTTGTTATAAAAAATGGCCTAACCTCTAAGAGAAATAAAATTAGTGAATTATTCCCTATGAGAATTAAGAAATGCTATTAAGTATGAATTTATTATAGGAAGTGGAATTACTTCACCCAAAAAGACAATTTCTCTATCCCCTTTATTGATCATATGTTAGAGATGATGGTAGGGAGAACTCATTATTTCTTTTAGGATGGATTTTCATGTTATTTTCAGGTACCTATTTCTTCCTAGGATGAAGATAAAAAACCATTACTTGTCCCTTAAACACTTTTTCTTATTAAAGGATTCCATTTGGATTATGTAATGATTTAGGTACATTATAAAGGTTCATGGTACATATTTTTTATGATCACATTTAATATTTTATAGTGGTTTTCATAGATGATTTCACTGTTTAAAAAAATTCTTTTGACAATTGTTTATAAAATCTAGAAAAACTTTTGAAAACCTGTATTGAAAAGAATACTATTTTTAATCTTGAAAAGTGTAATTTCAGCATTAATAGATGAATTTTCCTTAGGCATGTAATTTTTTAAAAATAATTTAAGTGGATAAATAAAAAATTAAAGTGGTAAAATAATTGTCTTAGACAACTTGTGTGAAATATTTTAGATGATTTTTAGAACATGATGGATTGTACATGAGGATTATCAGAGATTTCAGAAAGATTTATTTCCCACAGTATAGATTTATATTGAAATATGATGATTTTTCATTCAATGGTGCATGTAGAGAATCCTTTGATGAGCTGAATAGGATATTGATTAAACCACCAGTGAAGTAGCCACCAAATTGGAAAGAACTATTCATGCAATAGTATGATGCTTCCAACCAAGAAGTTGGTTCATTCCTTTCAAAGCAAATTGAGAGTAGGATACAAGTCATTTCCTATGACTTGGTAATCATATATGTGTCTCAATTCAGTTAAAAAACCATATAAAAAGTGTTTTTATATGTTATCTTTGCTTTAGAAATATTTAGATCACATCTTCATGGAACTAAAGTCATTGTGTTTTCTGATCATAAAGATCATGGGTACATGATAAAGAAGGATAAGCTAAAATGAGGTTAGTGAGATGGATGTCACTTATACATGATTTCAACATATAAATCAAGGATTATAAGGGATCATATAACTAAGTTGATGATCATTTAAGAAGTTAATCCAACATAGCTGATGTAGAAATTCCTAAAAAAGAACCACCAAATGATCCCCTTCTGGGAGAGTAATTGTACTTGATTGATGGAGAAGAGCCAGGGTTTTCTAACATGGTTAATTATAATATAATATCTTATGTCACTTATCATTTAAATTACCACCAAATTAATAAATTTAAATATGACCCCAGATATTACATTTGGGATGATCCATTTATTTGGAATATTTGCAATGACAAAGTGATAAGAAGAAGTTTTCTTGAGAGTGAAATTGGTTCTGTTTTGAGTTTTATCACATGTTATCTTTTGGAGGTAACTATGGACCTCATATTACACTACTGTATGTTTTAAAAACCATAAATTATTGGCCCACACTTTTTAAATATTCTCATGAATCTTGAAAAATGTGTGAAAAATTCTAGTTTTCCCAAAATTTTTCAAAGAGACAAAAAATTATTCAACAAAAACATAATTTTTGTGATATTTTTGTAGTTTGAAGGATAGATTTTATGGTAAATTTCCCAATTTAATTTGGAAATTATTATTTATTTCTTATAATTGATTATGTTTTAAAATGGGTTGAAGTAAAATCCAATAAGATCGATGATACTAAATTTGTTTGTGTATTTTTCCTAGATAACATATTTTTCTGGTTTGGATTTTTTAGATCCGTCATATATAATCATGGTGCTCATTTTTGAAATAGAATAATAGATGAATTTCTCTAAAAGTATTAGGATCATCAAAAAACATCAACTCCATATCATCGAAAAACTAATGGTTAAACAAAAGTGTCCAATAGGGAAATCAAAGGAATTTTGGAGAAGATTGTTAATCCAAATAAAAAGGAATAGATCCAAAGGTTGGAAGGAACATTATGGGATTATAGGAAATCCTAAAAAAACATTGATTAGATGGAGTCCATGTAGGTTTCTTTATCAGAAAATAGTTCTTCTACTGGTGGAATTGTAGAATAAGGTGTATTTGGATGTGAGGAAAATGAATTTGGATCTTGAATGTTCCGGGACAGAGAGAATATTGCAGTTATAGGATATAAAGAAATTATATGGGAAGAATTTAAAAGTAATATTAATTAAAAATAAGGGACAATAGGATATCAGGACAAGATAATCCAACCAAAATACTTCCATCCCAGAGATAAAGTGTTTTTATTCAACTCAATACTCAAGCTAATGCCGGGTAAACTTCATTCTAGACGAGATGATCCATTTTTAATTACTCATATATATATCCTTTAGGTGTTTTTCATTTTAAAACTAATATATAGTATAAAACATTCAATATTAATTAAGAAATGATAATGAAATTTCAATGGACTGTTATATCAAATCTACTGGAGGAGATCACATTTCTATAACTAGTTTATCAATAAAACACATATGGTCATTCCTCTCTTTTACAATTTCTTTCTTACTGTGATCAATTTTATAATATAATTAAATGTTAAATAAATTATTATTAATTATGTAAAATACATCATTTATGTATAGGGAATGGACTCTTTATAGTATAGTATTTTAATTTATTAATTTTTCCCAAAAAATGGTAATTTTGAAAAAAATTGGTATTTATTTTTAAATTTTGTTTTTGAATATTTTGAGATTAAATGATTATTTTTTTTGGAACCCATTTAGATTATTGAAACAATTTATTCCATAAATTTATGATTAAAATGATGCATAAAATGATTTTTTTCAATTTCAAATCTATTAGAATTTCATGAGAAGTAATCTGATTTTTGAATCCCATGCCACATATCACTATCTTTATCTATGAAATCACTTTTCTATATGGATTATGAACTATTTTCATCCAGTTATTTCAATTCCCCAATAATATTTAGAGAACCATACGTTTCTTCTTATAATTGTAATTTGATTTATTCTATTCAGAAAATGAGTGTTTGAGGTAATTCTGTTTTACATGATCAAGGAATTTAATTAATTTTAAAGCCTCAATTTTAGGAAATTCATTTTCATTCTATAATTACATGTGCATTAAATCCTTAAAAACATAATAATCTATGAAAAATATTATTGTTTATCCACATTACAAGACAATTTTCCCAATCTAACATACTTTTGAAGTGTAATTGCATGATCCAGTTGAACTTAAGTGTGAGGGGAAGTTGTATAGTGGTGTCCTACCTCATTTGGTGAAAATGTTGGTGGAAAATAAAATTAGGAAGATATTTTTTTTCTACTAAAAAAAATCACTCAATATTTTTTTTCCTTTTTATGGATTCTATGATAAATGAAGTTGTGCCTTTATGAATCATCCAATGGAGAAAGAATGTTGTTCCTATATAATGTTTCAAGAAAAATAATATTTGAGAAGATTTAAATTTTTGAAGTTGAAATGATGAATTGTGTGAACATTTCTTGAGTATTCATGATGATGGATCTGATTTGATACTAAGGTGAGTGAGATGGTTACCATACTCACGTGAAGATTAGAATAATTAATTTTTGATTTAGTAAGAGCCAATCCCTCCCTAATCAGCCTCATGTTTTTTGACGTCTACATCCTTCTAACCGGAATCCATAGAACAAAACTAAAAGTTATCATGATAAAATATCATCCTTGAATCACATCCTATGGAGATGTAGGAATTTATCAATTCTATGGTGACCCTTACATGAGTATTGGATTGGAAAAGCCTTGTTGAAAATTTATATTTGTGAGATAAGAGAAGATTTATGCGAGTTAGGTTTTTTGTGTGCATGGGAGGAGAAACGAAGTAGAAATATATTGGATAATTTGAATTTAAAACCCAAGAAAACTTTTTTTGATGAGGCATGATATGTTTTGTTTCTTGGTTTGGAATTGGTGGATTTTATGAGTATGTGTTTTGAATTTTATTTGATTTTATTTCAATGTTTACTTGTCTAGGAGACCAAGTGATAAGTGTTGAGAAATTTATAAATATAACATTTTCATAATACTTAATATATTTTTAAATGATTTAATCCGTTCAAATTAATAAATTTGAGTTGATCTGTATCATTTTAGTATTTTTGGTGAATTTCAGGTTTAATTGTGGAAATTGCTTAATTCTAAAAATTTAGTAGTATTTTGGATCTTATATTTTTTATTATAAATTTTATAATATTTATCTACATGAATTTACTACTTTTTGTATTATTCCTTTTTTTCTAGGAATTAAGTTTGTCTTATACATTGAGATCCATTTTTAAACACAATGATTTAAAAAAAAGAAATCAAGGGGAGAAAATTTTCTGGCCAACAGAATGGGCCCCACCACTCTACTGAAGGCATATCTTGAGATATAGAAGTAAAAATATAGTTATTCCAACTGAAATAGAAATATTAACATGAGTATTAGTAATAAATTAAATTTTATAGAGAATTTAGTTAAATAAGTCATCCATTAAATGCAACAAATCGGAGGTAGTTGATTAGTCTCTTCAGGAAAAAAACACTCTTCATTAATTTGGGAATAATGTTTTTAAAATTTGTTCAAATAAGATATGATTGTTTGGGTTCATGAAAAATAGATATTTAAACAAACTTTATGAAGACATATGTTCAATATTTGGCCATTTGGTAATGAAAATAAACTCAAAATTTTGGTGGAATGAATCTGGAGGGAAACATTTACACACCTCAACCATATAAATATGAGTGTTCACTTCAATTGAAAGGGTTAAAGAAGGTGAATGATGGGATTTTCTAGAGGGTTGTAACATTTATGTTATATGGATTTTATATTTTAACTTTTCAATGTTTCATAATACTCAATTCATCCCCATTCAACTTTATAAACCTTCACAAAGAGGGGTATATCTTTTTGGTGATTGAGGAAAGGGGTTTTCATTTTGTAATGTCAGGGTCTTACACATTAATTTAAAAATATCTATTTTTCTATAAAATGTTTTTTATTTTTAGTGGATCTAAATTTTATTAGTGTGACAATAGTTTTGTTTTTGGTGGAATTCATTATTTATAACATTGGTTGAAGATCTTATCCATCACTCCAATTAGTCCAATTTTTCACAATCAAGAAGATTATGTTAAGTGGTGAGTGTCAAGCAATTTTTTGAACTTTTTCTGAATAAGTGTATTGTTTCTAGATTTATAAGGAGCGAAAATTCTCAATCAAGAATTTCCTTAGTTTTTTGGGAATTATTTTAGAACTTTTATGCACATAGGAGTTTTTTCCATCACTTCATTTAACTTAGGGTGATTGACAACATGATCGAGTAGTCTTTCATTTATCATTCAATAAGAATATAGGGGATGTTTTTTAGGAGAATAATTTCATTGAAATATGTGTTCTTACCCTAAACCTATCACTCCCTCATAGATTTGGGTTCAATAATCATTTTAAATGAATTATTTCTTTTAAAAATAATCAATTTTAGAAATAATTTCACTTACTTCTCTAATTTCAAGTGAAAATGTGATTTTTGTGAACTCCTATTTGGAGACAACCTATGTTTCAAACTTTACCGCATTTTAAATAAGAAAATATTAGTTTTTGTCACACCCCATGAAACGAATGTGTAACTTATGCCTCAGAACATAACCAATACCAGTTCCAGATGCATCACAGAACACTACGTACTCGAAACCCTCTTCTAAAAATCTCAACATGGGTCTTCTCATCAAACTCTACCTTAATAGCGGAAAATTATACCAGAACCTCACATTCCATAGGACAGGATTCCCCTTTTGAGTTAAATCTTTCAATAGGTGCTAATATTTTGGATAAATTAGGTACGAATATCAGTTAATAGCCTACTACCCCAAGGAAGCTATGAACTTTCATCATGATCTTTGGTGAATCCCAAGATAGCACTTCCTCAACCTTAGATGGGTCCACTACAACTTTATCTACTAAGATAGCATGTTCCCAAAAGTGGACAACTTGAATCCTGAACTCACAGTTCGAGAGATTTCGATAAGGTGGGTGCACTTGATGTACATTCCGAACTATCCTCAAGTACCTTACATGCTCCTCCGTGGTCGCAGAGTATATAAGGATTTCATCAATGAAAACTACCACATACCGGTCTAAGTAAGGATAAAAGATCTCATTCATCTGTTCCATGAATACCAATTGGTATTCATCACACCAAATGGTCTCACCAAGTACTCATAGTGATAATAGCAACATCTGAAATCTGTATTCGGTTTATACTCATCCCATACTCATAGTTAGTAATAGTCTAAACTAAGGTCTACCTTCGAGAACCATCACTCCCCTCTCAACTGATCAAAGAGTTCATCAATCCTCGGTAGTGGAAACTTGTTCTTCACGATCAACTGGTTCATGCATCGGTAGTGCACAAAAAACCTCATGTTCCTTCCTACCTTCTTCAAAAACAAAACCAGGGTTGCATATTGTAAAACATTGGGTAAAAAAAACATCCCATGTAAGTCCACAAACTACACTATTATCTCATGAAGCTCTTTGGGAGCCATCTAATATGATGGAATAGATATTGATGTTTTCTCAGGGAGTAGATCAATGTATAAGTTCAACTTTCAGTGGGGAGGTAAACCTAAAATATCCTCAAAGATGGCATCCTCAAACTTCGCCACCACTGTAGAAAATTGGGAACTCATAAAATCCAATCCCCAAGGGTTATTATAGCCAATTTATGGGTAACTGGCTGCACTATCCTATTAATGATTCCATCATACAATGACTGAGTTTCCAATTCACTGACAACGGAAAACCTGATTCCATCACGATGAATAAACTACATTATTCACCTAAAATAGTTAATCTAGGAATTATTTGTAGATAACCATTCCATACCTATAATGACATCACAAATCTTTGATGGTTCCACCATGAGATTCTAACAAAAACTCTCACTTCCAAGGGACTTGTCACACTGTCGGCACATTTGATTGATCACTGAGCCTTCTCTAGTGGAATTCTCTATGTGTAAGGGTCGATCCAAAAGATCAACTAGAATATATAAGTCTCGTACAAGGAATGTGGTAAGAAGGGAATAACTAACACCTTTGTCTTCTAGTGTTGTAGATTTGGTAGAAAAGATATATATTATACCTTGAATCATTCTCAGATCCTTTGGGTCATAAGTATTGACTGCCTACGGATGTCCCCACCCCTATCCTCTGGCTCTCTGAGCCTAGTGCGAACCACATGAGAGAGGTATTGGAAACCTGTCAGTGCACTAACCACCTCCCACTACTCTCCCAGATCCCCATCCATGTCATCCACCTTATGAACATGTCTTCTTATGTTGATACCATTTCCTCAATGAATAATCAATGGTCTCTATACCAGCTATATAATGGGATGGACAATCTCGTGAAACATGTCCCCTACCATCATATGAGTATCACTTATTATCTCTAGGATGACGGGACCTAGCCTGTGAGACCTGAACCAAAAATCCTTTATCATTGGACCTCATCTTAAAACATATCACACATCTAGGTCCCTTAACATTAGATCCATGTTGCTGAGGTCTCTAATCATGCTTTACCACTATTAACACCCACCAGCTATATCTTCTCTTCCAAGAAACCATATACCACTAAATCTCTATATATCACCCATAGAGGAAGGAATTAATAGAGGGATAACACTTTCTAAAATGTATATATGAATACCTCTCTCTAATGTTCGATCCATCCGGATCTAATCATGAACCAAATCTATTGAGTACCATAAGAGGTTGGTAAAAATATATGAATACTCAGCTACTATTGTGATACACTACTAGAGTCGTAGAAGCTCCTAGATACGTACAAACCTTAGCGTAGCTGGTGAGAACTTTTCTCTGAAATGGAACTTGAACACTAAACATGGTAGAGTCACATCATAATATGTATGAGTTTGTAAATCCCACCATCACTCTATTGATCAATAAATATGGATCACTTATAGGACCACCATATGATCTATCAATGCCCTAACTAGATAGAAAGCTTAGGACACCACCTCAAGATAGTACTCAGCTTCCTGTGGGATGGGATCACCTCATAACCTTAGGGGTATCTATCACTAAAACTTGTGAAGCATATTCAGCCTATGCACCTTATCTGAGGGTACTACATGTACAATGTAATTATCTACCTGTTGTTGTATAACCGGCACATCACCTGGAGGTGACATCTTAATAATTATTCCATGTATTGATGCCTCATCATTGACGAGATCATACTTGTGATCATGATAAATACTATATGAAAAAATTCATGGAGGTATACTAAAAAAAATATTTATGATGATCAATGAATATATATTGAGAGATGACTCAAGAAGTACATTGAAACAATATCCAATTTCTATATAATGCATGTACCATTATTTTCCCTAAAACTAGTGTTCTTATATACTGAGTCGAAAATAAGGTGATTTGAGTCCTGGTGTATGGATACATGGGCCTATGAACCAATACTGGAGTCCCTTTAATGAAAGATTAACACACAACACATAACATTGTCTCCCCAAACCAATCCCACAGAATCTCAGTCCAAAGGTAGAACCGACTACTCTGATACCACTATGTCACGACAATTCCCAAAGGGACCCATTTTGTGACTCCCCTTGCCCACCCTAATAGTCTAGGGGCTGGAGATTAGAACTGAGTATGCATATCACTCACATGGGAGACCATATCCTATGTATCTGTACACATGCACACATCTCCAAGTCTATTCAATGCTAAAATATAAAAACAACTAAACAACCATGGATGCATTGTAGAGACCCTAAGCTTGACGTACATGGACATTACATTACTTTTTCAGAATACTTAATACATAAGAAAAATATACAAACAAGGACCGTAATAGTTTAGTGTCTTTGGAAACTCGGAATAAAATCTTCTAATCGCGGTGAAAGATATTCAACATCTCCCAAAAAAGATCTTCCCTTTTTTTTCTTACCTAAAACATTTCTTTATATCCTAGGGAAAAGAAAACATAAAAGGGTGAGCTCAAATGCTCAGTAAGGGTAAACAAAATAAATATCAATCACATCATATTCATAAGAACATAACATTTTGAAAATCTTAACCTGCAAAAGAGATCATAATATCATAACATGGGATAAATCATAGTAGTGAAATGTAATCCCAATAATAATAACTTAAAACATGAAACTTTGTGGCATACACACATAATCCTATAAAATCATTTCTTATTAGTCAAGACTCATTGCCAAGACTATCTTAGTGGACAAAGTCCATTTCTGAAACAAGTTCACTCCTCGTTTCAGTCCTGTTTCACTGAACCAGTTTAACCTGCCGTTACAGCCATGTCTATCTCATGAGATATAAAATCTTTACCCAATGCATTGGAGGGAGATATAGGTACCACCCATCTCATAATGATACCATTCTTATGTGTGCCACAAAATCATAAACCATACATCATAGCATAACCCATGTAATAAAATTGGAAATCTTAAACAGCGTGACATTATAAAACAATTCATATAAGATAAATAAATTCATAAAAATAATTCCATCACAACATAATCAAATCAATGTAATAATAGGGAGAGAAACAGAACCCTTTATTATCTTAGATGGAAAATAATTTTGATAAAACACTTGAACTCCATTCTTGAGGAAAATATCCTTTCAACTTCAAAAACATTTTTCCTTTCTTAACATGTCATACAATTTTAAACTAAAATAATTTGATTAAAAATAAACATGAAATTTTTTAAAGGAATATTCTTGGAAATAATGTTTTAAAAATCCATTCATGCCGTATAAGTTAAAGAAACATTCTTCTTGTACTTTTGTCGGAAAAGTCAAAAAGTACCTCGTACGAAAAATGACAAAAGATTCCTTTCATATCTTTTACTAAAAACTCACCGAAGGGTAAAATTGGATATAAAATATTTTAGAAGGATATTAATATTACATATTGAGGAAACATGGATGTGGATGATAAAATACACCCCAGTAAATACCAAAGTATAAACAATCTCAGATAAAAATGAGATAGTGATATTTTCCCTTACCTTAGGTCCAATTTGCTTCGTAAGTGTTCGAACCTCCTGTATAATGATTTAAATAATGTCATTGACTTATTAAATAATCATATTCATTGTTATGATATCATATATGGTTCACTTATGACTTTATATTACCCATTCTTTTGTAAATAATGTTAAATTAGCGTTTTGGGTAAAATCATCTTATTTATCGTACATATTGGGACTTGTTGTTCTTGATGTTATTATTACTTATATCATGATTTACTTACCTCAAAAATGTAAATCATGATTTATATATCATATAAATTCATTATATATCCAGCATATACAAGCATTTATAATAGTACATAACATATGGAGGTAAGAAATGAAACGCACCGTTCATGGAGACGGTAAGCCGTACGTACGCATGAAGGCTACTTTCATTTCTATTTCTTATTTTAATGAAATTAAAACAAAATGATACATATTTATTCCAGTGTAATATCATATATAATATCATTAAACACATCCTTTATACATCCCAAATAAGGTATTAACGAATCACATCACTTTGAGGGGGCGGTAGTCCACACTTCCTCAAATGAGATTATCGTTTTTACCGTCTATGGAAACCGTAAAGTCGTGATATAATTGGGAATTAAAGAAGAATAAGTAAATAATAAACATAATATATATTATATATAAATACAGTTCCATCACAATGGCCACCATGAGAGGCGGTAGGAGAAAATCGAACAATCATCGTTTCATGAGGCGTTAGATTGCCATCACAGAAACATTATGTTCTTCATCCATTAGATGGAGGTGTGTGTAAGTGTTGTTCAAATACTTATAATAAAAATATCCTAGTATTTTGAGGATACTGGTGTTGTCACAAAATAAAGGATTAAAAAGATTTTAGGGGTTGGAGAAGTAGAATAAAGGAAAACAACTTAAGAGAAACTGTTAACTTTAATTTTGGTAACTTCCTTTGGTTTGAACCAAAAGGACTTCTTGGAGAGTCTTCTGCCTAATGTAAGGCTTAAAGGGGAAGGAGAGGGATGTAAGGCGCTTATTTGGGCAGAGTTTGAATGATCTAAAAGGCTTGAGAGGTATGAGGAATTGTATAGAAGTGTTCTTCTTTTATAAGGGAGTGGAGGGGCTCTTTAGGAAAGTGTGAAAACATTATTTTATTATAAACTTATCTTCGGTTACAAGAGGTCCAAAACACATTAATGTCGAAGATAAGATGACTCATATTCTAAATAAAATCATCCAATGGGAATTGGACATGTTTTGGATAATATTTTAATCATTTTAATCATATTATTTACATCATTTATTAATGAGGTAAATACTGCATCATTATTGTGTCATAAATAATTTAATTTATATGATGTCTAAAAATTAAAAAAAATACCAACATGTAGGAAATAGTTTTATATTTCCAATGAATATTTATAGTCAAAAATATAATTTATATAGCCCCTTATAAAAATTAATTACTAAACGATATTTGTTAATTCTAATTTTGTCTTTACATTAAATTAATTAATCTAATGTGTCATTGTCTTTCATAAGTGGCTCCATGGGGTCCCAAAATCTACCCAAGCATGCCCATGGTCGGACAATACTCATCCAATAAGGTTAGGACAAGTTTCAAGGTAATTTTGAATTATTATAATATTCTTTTAAGCTTGAATTATCCTATTTACCTTTAACCGTAGTAAATAAAAATTACCGTAGTTACTATTCATAATATCAAAAAAAATAAAAGTAACCTATTAAGATAATTTGGACCCACTGATTCCAAATATGGAATCCATTTTTTAAAATTCAAAACATAGAAGTTTCAGTAATTAATTTAAAATTAATCCCGTTGTTAAGCAAAAATGTTTTAAAAGTTAAAACATTGCCAAAGATTGAATTTATTTAACCTACAAATTCAATGTAAAATCAAGGATAATGACATACATTATATTAAATGGTAAAAATTTATTCTATTATACTTTTAAAACATTCAATATTATTATTTAACCACATAATTTATTACGATGAAAAAAGTTTTTTTAATTAAAATATAGCGTGTTTTTACTATTCATTAAAATATGAAAGTTATCAGAATAATATGAAAAATTTATCCAAAGTAAATTTTTATATCGTGATTCTAAAAAAGAATTTTATTTTTTCAAATTGAACTTATAAACTTGTCAAAAACTAGATTTAATGTGGGTGCGTCATTAAAAGGCGGTAAAACTGCATTTTTTTAAAAATACTTTTTTTACCTGAAAATTTTATTTTGTTCTCTTAACACATTCTAGAAAATGTATAAGGTGAATAATAATGTTATAAAATTAAATATTTAGTTAATACTATTCATAACGGCTAGTTCATAATAATATTATAATAATATATCGTTGTTTAGTAAAACCCGGTATTGCGTACAACACACGCTATCGAGGAATGTCGTGATTGCGTGTAATGCAAGCCAAGTCAGGGTTGCGTGTTGTGCAAGAATCCTTAATTGTTTTGTATAACAGAATCCAACCATATTTCATTTATACATTGAATATATATATATATATATACACACACACACACTCAATGTTGCGTAGAATGACTATTATAAAACAAACATGAAATTGTGTGTAACACGATCCAAGAATAGCGTTGCGTATACTATAGGCTAATACGGTGTTGCGTATAGTACAAGATAAACTTGGTGTGCTGTATAATAAAAGACATCAATGAAATAAAAAGAATATTTTTCAAAAAATCTCAGGGTGTTACATTCTACCCCCCTTAAAATGAATTTCGCCCTCGAAATTTGTCGGGGTTACAAATTGTTTATTACTCGAAAGTTTCTTTAATAGAAACCCACATCGTAAAAAGGAATACCAAAACATGGCTTTAGAAACTAATGTATGAAACGTAACGGTCACCCAAATTAACTAATCACTGGGTTTCCACATATCAGAACATAGGTGATAATATGGATATGGAAGAGAAATCTAACCATCATGTTCTGATGGAGAGTGGTAGAGAACATGGCTATGGAAAATCCAACAATCCATAAATTTGTTATGATCTAGGGTACCATCTGATTCATCGGATATAAGGTCACTAGGATAACATTTTTTTTGGTTTTCAAGATCATTTCCCTAAATCTGAAGATTTTGAATTAGAATAAATACTTACTTTATTTTGGTACAATCTCACTGTTGTTCGTGATTTGAACAATTTCCACTTCATCTCTTAAAGAAATGAAGTTTAATTTGTTATTCATGAAGTGTTAATAGATCATGTGATAGAATGATGGGTCATTCCATCTGTTTCAAACAAAAGGTTAGTAAAAGTTATCAAATATACATAAGTCCATCTATGGTGAGGTTAATCGTATACGATTCCAAAAATGAACTTATACTTCATATATCATACCGCGTAATAAAATAAAACTAGTTTCTACTAACCAGGGACTTCCTGTAGGCCAGTGGTAGGTGATAAAGGCCAGTCGCACTTCGGTTGTGGGTTCAATTCCCACAGCCTTGTCCGACATGATGGGCTGTCACCCGTCCTGCAGGTTGTCCTTTTTCCAAAACTATATTACTATAACATCTCATAAATAATATTGAAAAAAAACTTCTATCCTTAAACAATACTAACTTATTTCCAACATAATCCATTCAAATCTTTATGCTTATCCAAAATACTTCGGTCCGAGCTCAAAGTATAAAGAAAACTATTACTTGAAATGTCATCAACCAAGCATGTGAATACCATCATTTATCCCCCATATATCTTATTGGTCAAATCCCAATCATGTGAATACCTTAATCATGTATTATCTTGAAAAATGAATACCCATTAAACCTTTGTGAAAACATGAATG
Source organism: Viscum album (assembly GCA_963277665.1). Taxonomy (NCBI): domain Eukaryota; kingdom Viridiplantae; phylum Streptophyta; class Magnoliopsida; order Santalales; family Viscaceae; genus Viscum; species Viscum album. The sequence goes on along the minus strand of OY728122.1, from coordinate 556,899,547 downwards.
CTGTCAAAAGTTAACTCTTTCCACATACCAAAATCCCAAAATTCTATATACTCAAACCATGATATAACCTTCTCTTTATATCAGTCATGAGCTCATGAATACTATCAAACATTTAATTTTCTCCTTATCCCTTCATTATGTTCATATCATATACATTCCAAAAATATATAAATAACCTTTCATGGATACTGGTACCATTAATCATAAACTTTCAAAACTCAAGGAAAGACAACAGTGTAACAATCCTTAGATGTCTCTTTATTCCATAGTACCATGAGATTACTTATACAACATTACACTTGATAAACATGTAATCATTCCACTACCTTCTTAAACCATTGACCGAGCTTCAACAATTATTTCATTTCACATATCATCTGTAGTCTCTTCATCATCATCAACATAAATACTACCTATACGGCCGTACTGATTCTCTTCATGAGACTTTCCCTTAGGGCATTGGTTTGTATAATTCCCATAAATTCCACATTTAAAACATTTAACCATTTTTGATGTCATAGCAATACCATTATCCTCATCCATGGTGTTAACTGAACCTTTTCCTTTGCACTTACTGGATTTGTGTCCTTCTTTTCCACACCCAAAGCATCTTCCAGTTCCCTTGAAACAATCTCCCCGATGCCTCTTCCCACATGATTTACATGAGGGAAATTGAACTTTTATTCCTTTATGATCATCATGAAACTCCATATTTCTCTTATTATATGAGTCAGGAAACTTACCAAAGTTGAGATTATTGATCATATTATGAGATTGCTAATTAGGAATAATAATGATGTTTGGACTTCCAAATCCCGTTTCATTTGGTTTCTAATGAAGAATATCATTCCATTGTCCGTCATATCCTCCATTATCATGAATCATCATGTTTCCAGCCATTTTCTAAAACCCAAAAAGAATAGTGTGAGAGGAAAAAATCATGCTAGGTAAAACAACATAGTAAAGGGGGAGTACCCTCAATATCTAACATCTTAGGTTAAATTCTAAGATCGTTACCGTAGTTCTAGGACTATATTCTATACATATACTTAGCCTTAGGGACATCCCTTGACATACCTTAGTAATATCTCTAGGGATCTCACTAACATTTTCGCATCCTAGTTTCCAAAGGTTAACTAAAACTTTCCTCTGATACCAGCTGTAGATACCCTAAGCTTTATGTACATGGAAATTACATTACTTTTGCGGAATACTTAATACATAAGAAAAATCGACACACAAGGATCGTAATAGTTTAGTGTCCTTGGAAACTCGAAATAAAATCTTCTAATCGTGGTGAATGATCTTCAACATCTCCCAATAAAGATCTTACCTTTTTTTCCAAAAACCTTTCTTTATATCCTGAGGAAAATAAAACATAAACGGGTAAGCTCAAATGCTCAGTAAGGGTAAACAAAAGAAATATCAATCACATCATATTCATAAGAACATAACATTTTGGAAATCTTAACTTGCAAAAGAGATCATAATATCATAACATGGGATAAATCATAGTAGTGAAATGAAATCCCAATAATCATAACATAAAACATGTAACTTTTTGGAATACACACATCATCATATAGAATCATTTCTTATTATTCAAGACTCATTTCCAAGACTATCTTAGTGGACAAAGTCCATTTCTGAACCGAGTTCACTCCTCGTTTCAGTCCTATTTCACTGAACCGGTTTAACCTGCCGTTCCAGCCATGTCTATCTCATGAGATATAAAATATTTACCCAATGAATTGGAGGGAGATATAGGTCCCACCCATCTCATAATGATACCATTCTTATGTGTTCCACAAAATCATAAACCATACATCATATCATAACCCATGTGATAAAATTGGGAATCTTAAACATCATGACATCATAAAACAATTCATATAAGATAAAGGAATTCATAAAAATAATTCCATCACAACATAAACAAATCAATGTAATAATAGGTATAGAAAAAAACCCTTTATTATCTTAGATGGATAATAATTTTGATAAAACACTTGAACTCCATTCTTGAGGAAAATATCCTTTCAACTTCAAAAACATTTTTCCTTTCTTAACATGTCATACAATTTTAAACTAAAAGAAGTTGATTAAAAATAAACATGAAAAATTGTAAATGAAGCTTCTTGGAAATAATGTTTTAAAAATACATTCATGCCATATAAGTTAAAAAAACATTCTTCTCGTACTTTTGTCGGAAAAGTGAAAAAGTACCTCGTACGAAAAACGACAAAAGATTTCATTCATATCTTTTACTAAGAACATACCGAAGGGTAAAATTGGATATAAACTATTGTATGAGGATATTAATATTAAATATTGAGGAAACATGGATGTGGATGATAAAACACACCCCAGTAAATACCAATGTATAAACAATCTCGGATAAAAATGAGATTGTGATATTTTCCCTTACCTTAGGTCCAATTTGCTTCGTAAGTGTCCGAACCTCCTGTATAATGATTTAAATAATGTAATTGAATTATTAAAGAATCATATTCATTGTTATTATATCATATATGGTTCACTTATGACTTTATATTACCCATTGTTATGTAAATTAATGTTAAAGTAACGTTTTGGGTAAAATCATCTTATTTGTCGTACGTGTTTGGACTTGTTGTTCTTGATGTTATTATTACTCTTATCATGATTTAATTACCTCCAAAATGTAAATCATTATTTATATATCATATAAATTCATTATATATCCAGCATATACAAGAATTTATAATAGTACATAACATATGGAGGTATGAAATGAAACACACCGTTCATGGAGACGGTAAGCCGTACGTATGCATGAATGATACTTTAATTTATATTTCTTATTTTAATGGAATTAAAACATAATGATACATAGGTATTCCAGTATAATATCATATATAATATCATTAAACACATCTTTTATACATCCCACATAAGGTATTAACGAATCACATCACTTTGAGGGGGCGGTAGTCCGCACTTCCTCAAATGAGATTATAGTTTTTACAGACTATTGAAACCGTAAAGGCTTGATATAAATGGGAATTAAAGAAGAATAATTAAATAATAAACATAATATATATTATATATAAATATAGTGCCATCATAATGGCCACCATGAGAGGCGGAAGGAGAAAATCGAACAATCATCGTTTCGTGAGGCGTTAGTTTGCCATCACAGAAACATTATCTTCTTCATCCATTAGATGGAGGTGTGTGTAAGTGTTGTTCGATTCCTTCTCATAAAAACATCCTAGTATTTTGAGGATACTGGTTTTTTCACAAAATAAAGGATTAAAAAGATTTTAGGGGTTGGAGAAGTAGAATAAAAGAAAACAACTTAAGAGAAACTGTTACCTTTAATTTTGGTAACTTCCTTTGGTTTGAACCAAAAGGACTTCTTGGAGAGTCTTCAGCCTAATTTAGGCTTAAAGGGGAAGGAGAGGGATTTAGGGAGATTATTTGGGCAGAGTTTGGACGATCCAAAAGGCTTGATAGGTGTGAGTAATTGCATAGAAGTGGTCTCCTTTTATAAGGGAGTGGAGGGGCTCTTTAGGAAAGTGTGAAATCATTATTTTATTATAAACTTATCTTCGGTTTCAAGAGGTCCAAAACAAATTAATGTCTAAGATATTATGACTCATATTTGAAATAAAATCATCCAATGGGAATTGGACAGGTTTTGGATTATATTTTAATCATTTTAATCTTATTTATTTAAATCATTTATTATTGAGGTAAATACTGCATCATTATTGTGTCATAAATAATTTAATTTATATGATGTCTGAAAATTTAAAAAAATACCAACATGTAGGTAATCTTTTTATCTTTCCAACGAATATTTATAGTCCAAAATATAATTTATATAACACCTTATAAAAATTAATTACTAAACGATATTTGTTAATTCCAATTTTGTCTTTACATTAAATTAATTAATCTAATGTGTCATTGTCTTTCATAAGTGGCTCCATGGGGTCCCAAAATCGACCCAAGGTTCCCATGGTTGGCCAATACTCATCCAATAAGGTTAGGACAAGTGTCAAGGTAATTTTGAATTATTATAATATTCTTTTAAACTTGAATTACCCTATTTACCTTTAACCGTAGTAAATAAAAATTACCATAGTTACTATTCATAATATCAAAAAAAATAAAAGTAACCTATTAACATAATTTGGACCCACTGATTCCAAATATGGAATCCATTTTTAAAAATTAAAAACATAGAAGTTTCAGTAATTAATTTAAAATTAATCCCGTTGTTAAGCAAACAGGTTTTAAAAGTTAAAACATTGCCAAAGATTGAATTTATTTAACCTACGAATTCAATGTAAAATCAAGGCTAATGACATAAATTATATTAAATGGTAAAAATATATTCAATTTATACTTTGAAACCATTTAATATTATTATTTAACCACATAATTTATTACGATGAAAAAAGTTGTTTTTAATTAAAATATAGCGTGTTTTTACTATTCATTAAAATATGAAAGTTATCAGAATAATATGAAAAATTTATCCAAAGAAAATTTTTATATCTTGATTCTAAATAAGAATTTTATTTTTTAAAATTTAACTTAAAAACTTTTCAAAAACTATATTTAATTGGGGTGCACCATTAAAAGGCGGTAAAACTGCATTTTTTGAGAAATACTTATTTTACCGGAAAAATATATTTTGTTCTCTTAACACGTTCTAGAAAATGTATAAGATGAATAATAATGTTATAAATTTAAAAATTTAGTTAATAATATTCATAACGACTAGTTCATAATAATATTATAATTATATATCGTTGTTTAGTAAAACCCAGTATTGCGTACAACACACGCTATCGAGGAAGGTCGTGATTGCGTGTAATGCAAGCCAAGTCAGGGTTGCGTGTTGTGCAAGAATCCTTCATTGTTTCATATAACAGAATATAACCATATTTCATTTATACATTGAATATATATATATATACACACACTCAATGTTGCGTAGAATGACTATTATAAAACAAACATGAAATTGTGTGTAACACGATCCAAGAATAGCGTTGCGTATACTGCAAGCTAATACGGTGTTGCGTATAGTACAAGCTAAACTTGGTGTGCTGTATAATAAAAGACATCAATGAAATTAAAAGACTATTTTTCATAAAATCTCAGGGTGTTACATGCATACGTATAAATACCACAACTAGAGTACTACATGAAGTAAATTAGAGTAAACAAGTCAAAATAAATTCACACTAAGTAATTCTATGACATAAGTCCGACTTAAAGGAAAACTTGGATTACTTTAAAAATACCTCAAGAACAAACCTCAATCTGTCCTGTCTCACTAAGGACCATCTGGTCCTAGTCCATCAAGGACTCTATCAAATTGTCGATTGTCTACATAAGAAATGACATGTATGAGAAAATATCATATATGGATGAGTAAAAAAATACTCATTATAAAACCCCAAAACCACAATATATACAAAAAAAGGAAATACAATCATCTCTATATAAGTATATGACTACTACACATATAACAAGAATATCCATATATACTCAACAAAGAAACACAATCTAAAGCTACGAAAAACCATATCATACCATCCTAGGATTCCATTTCAATGATTCCACAAAGCACTTGTCTTAGAGAATACACTCCTATGTATGATAGCACTAATGAAGTCCATCTTAGAGGTAGTGAGCATTAGGTTTAATCTTTAGAAGTACACGATGACAGCATGAAAAGAATATGACTCATAGATGAGGATCATTGCCAAGGCCATGGGGTTGTAGAAAAAGATAAATCTAGATTAACCCCCTAATAATTGGGTCAACGACTACATAGTTTTGGTCCTGATGATTCCAAGAAATCCACCCACGACATGAATATAAATAGAGGATCTCACTCCAAGCCATTCATAGGGATTCAAACTAATCTGCCCAAGAAGTCATGAAAAAGGAATCATAATCCTAGGAGTAGGAAACGATTCCATATAACCCTTTAAGAATGATATATGGGGAACATACCATATTAAAACTTGTCCAATATATAGAGTAAAAGGGCTCTAAGGCATGTATAAAAAGGTATAAGACATGTTGATGGGTTCACATGCCATGTCCCTTAACCTTGAGTCATGCTCATGCAAATGGACCATGTCTCTTTCCCATGTTCATGTAGAAGTACACAACATGTTGGATGATCATGTAGTCTACCCATGTGCTACTACATGAATTAATCCTATCTTCCAATAGATGGCCTCACCCTTGTACTTATTCCAAGTTGTGGCTATGTGGGGGAGTACACAACATGTAGGCGACCCATGTTGTCCACCTCTTGTACGTGTACCTATGATGTACATTCTATGTTCACCAGGGAGAGACAAAACACAATGTGATTGGTGTCACATTCTGTGTGATACATATGTTTCTCTGGAAGCCCTAGTCACTACCTGGAGGGACACACAAGCCATGTAATCTAAGATTACATGCAGTGTGGATCAAGATTTCCTAGAAACCGTCATTAATACTATTTTGTCGAACCACACCACCGCCACCTCAGATCTCTCTTTTAATCATGCTAAAATTCATTGATCTACCGAGACTAAACATTTTTAGGGAATTTATTTAGAATATGGGCTTCAAATCCATTCAGAAAATGGATTCCCTTCATCCTGATCATTGTCCGCTCACCCAGCTCGAATTGGGTGTTCCCAAACCGATCTTATCCATGAACCACTACCACCATTGCACCTCCATTGCAATGTTTCAAGCATAGATATATAATTTTAGATTTTTTCACCAAGATATAAGAGCACAATCATCAATTTATTGGTATATTTCAATCCACATGAAAAATGAAGAATGCCCACAATGAACAAAGAATCAGGGGAGAAAAGCACAATAAAAGAAGGGAGGAACGATCGTTTTTCAGTGTTCATGTAGATCTAGATCCATTTCCATGAGAATAACAACAAATAAATCACAAAACCAATGTATTTCTCTAAATATCACTGCATAATAAAGACATCCTGAAAATACACACAATCAACAGATCAATGAGTTGGTAGATTGATCCATGTTTGTCATATAAAACAAGAATGAGGAAACGAAAAAAACAACCTACCATGCCTCGATTTGGATCAAACTATGATGAAGAATGAATATGGATCAGTTTTTTTGGTGAGATCCTTCGATCCTCTCATTCATTGGTCATTGGTCTCTGATTCGGTCATCGTTCGCCTATGAGATCTCCTCAAACATATTAAATGGATCTCATCAATTCATAGGGTTGTGAGGCTAACACTATGTATTTTACATAATACCATATTTAAAGAGGGAATTTAGATATTTGTGTAATTAAACAAATAAAATAATTTTAATAAATAATATTTATTCTTTTTATGGCTATGACAGATTTTCCAAAAATGACCCGCACCAACCAAGGATTACTTTCTATTATGGTAAAAACCATATTTTGAACTCAATGATGCCTTCATATTTCGGATCAAAGAATCCCTTTATAAGTTATTACACTTCATAAGGGAAAAATCACACACATGGTACTTAATATATTTAATTTATTTCAAAAATTTATTTTGGGAATACTGGGCCTCAGATGTGAACATTGTCCTATTGCCTGGTCTCAAAAATCATACATTCTATATCCAAAAATAATACATTTAAAATATGATTCATTACATTTTCCCTCATTTTTATAATAAATTAACCTTGTTTTTCATAAGGTATAAAATGTAAATTTTATATTTTTTTATTGAAATGGGTAAGTTATTATGTTGTTTTATTATGAAGCATGAAACTTTTGAATTTATTATGAATTTGGTAATGGAGAGTGAAATGAAACCCTTATGGATGCATCTATTGAATCCATCAAATTAATTTGGTAATGTGATGAAGATAACTAATTTATGATAATCCTAATAGAATGTAGATGGAGTGAATCACTCCTATGAAGTGAGAGAGTTAATTTATGTAATTTACTGTAAAGGGAATGAGGATAGGTTTAACTAGTAATAAGTTACTCCAGTGAAGTGAAAAATTTAACTAATATAAGTTACTCTAAATAAAATATTGGAGTTATCCGAATAAGGGATTCAATAATGAAGTTAGGATTCCCCAAGATTCCTACATGTTTTCTCAATGATTTTCAATGTGTTTTCATGGTAACCATTGGATTTAAATAACTAAATAATGTGTTTAGGACATAAAGGAATGTTTATATTCATCTCAAGGTCAATGATTTGTTTTCATGGAAATGCTTTCAAGAATTATGATTTTTGCTCATAAATACTCAAAAAAAGTTTAATGAAAAAAGTAAAAAAAAATTATATAAATTGTAAGTGATAATTTTGAGTTCAAATATTATTATGATAAAATGAATATTTTACGTATGGGTTTCATGTTTTTTTATAGAATGATGTTTTTCCATTATTTTTGAACTCATTGCTAATATCATTGTTCTTACACCACATTTTGAAATTTTTTTCATAGGGATTAATAATGATTAAGAACTCTAATAGTGTTTACCTTTTTTTAGAATCCATGTTAATAGAAGATAACATGTTTTGAATAAAACATTAATTTACATTTTAAAATACTATTTTTCAGAAAAAATGGCCATTGAGTGGAATTTTCCACATTATTTTATAAGGGTTTGATATGTAAGAGTTTTTTATAATTATTTAAAACTCTAAATAGAAAATATCCTTGAAATATAATAAATTTAAACCCTTGTAATAAATTAGAAAATTATGGGTTGTTTAAGGAAAAATTCATATTTTTTTAGCCTATAATTTGGGGTCTCTACTTAGGTTGAGGTATGTGATTTTACATGATTCCATTAATTGGATTGAAATTTTATTATTGTTGTTTTAATAATTTAATTTATTATATTAAACCTATATATATAAGGGTTTTTTTTTTATTTTATAAATGTTTTGGAATTGATTTATAATTTATCATTAAGAGTGTTCAATGGTATAATGGTTTTCCAATAAGGGAACTTGAGTGATAAGTGTTTGTGAAAATTATTCAATGATTAATTTCACAAGAAATTATTATTTTTTAAAGGTATTTGACATTATTTGGGTCATTCCTTGGGTAGTGGATAATCTCTATGGAATTTTTTGAAATGGAAGAAAATATTTTGAACTTTTCAAGTTTTTTAAATGAATAAGTTTAATGTTTCATAGAGGATTCAATACAGATTCTAATGATTTCATTTAATGAAGAGATTTTAAATAGATATGAATTTTTTATGAATAAATCAAATTCTCTAATTGTTTTTCTATAAGTCATGTTTGCAAGTTTAAAATTGTTTCACATAGTTTATGCATGAGGCCCTCTTGAGCACCTTGTTTTTCTATGGATTATGACTCATGAGGGGGATTTTATTACACATTATGATATAAATGAAATGATTGAATCATTTTATTGAAAGGGTGTGGGAATTGAGGTGAGATTTATGATTTGATATCATATTGATCTTATGTCTTTCTTGACTGCACATGTCCAGTTGCTGCTTTTAGGGGAACACAAGGCACTGAGTGTTAGGTCAAGACTTATGTAACACTAGTTTAGTCTAAAAGCTATTTATTATTCCCTAGAGTTGGGGTGGACACATTAGAGGTATGTCAGATAAGGATGTGGGAGTAAAAATAAGATCAGTATTAAAGGAATGTTAGAGGAGGGGTTGGGGAGATAACATCAGAGCATCATTAGTGGAAGGTGGGTGGCCGTGATGGAGGAGGACGATCGTGGGGATATTGGGTGGCCTCATCAGAAGAGGGGGAACAAATAAAAATTTGGGGAGGAGGGTCATGAGGAAGAGGGTTTTCTGTGTGTGTGGGGGGGGGGGGGTCACAAGGATGAGGGATTTTGGGTTAGGTTAGAAATTTGGGATTTGGGTTGGGAAACTACAATAGGTAGTAAAATAGTAATGGGAATAAATTAGCTATAACCATTGTCCATATTGACCATGGATATAGGTCAATCATTGTATCCCGGAATTCATGTAGTGAATATTTGTAAAATAATTATTAATATGCAATTATAATATCACATATACCTTCTTACCTTACAATCCTTTTGAAAATGAAAATGTTGCTCATGCGTATGTGTGGACTGCCTTCTCCACAAAGAAATGTGATTTTTTTTAATTTAATTATAATTGGATGGTAATAAAGATATATTTAATGAATTTATGTTATATATATATATATATAAAATAATGATTTTATAAAGGATAAATATTATTTACCATTATTCCATTCATTTTTTTAAAAACGAAAACAATATTCTTGGATATGTACGACCTACCATCTCAATGAATGTTGTAATTCATTTTATTATTTCTAAATATTATGGATGAATATAAAATGAATTTTATGAATGTATATGATATTTATATCATGATTTTAAATATGGAGAAATCAAAGTATAAGGAAAAAATTATTAAACTATACATATAGTAAAAATGAAGTAGTTATCACCAGGAATGATGTTTTTATTATAGAATTGTTAATAAATGGGTGATAAAAAGTTATAAGTAAATAATATACGGAATTATATATATGAATAGATTTCTATAATATATTTATAATATATCTATATTTATTATATAGGAGGTTTTGACACTCATGAATGAAATCACACATGAGATAAGTGTTATTTTTACAATTTCATCAATATTCAGGATTGATTATATTTATGTCATAACTGTGAATATAATTATATATTTATAACATAAAAAAATATAAATTATTAACCTTTAGTTATTCCTATAAATTAGTTTATTTCTTTTATAATTCCTCTCATTAAGTACTCAATATATCAATATAATATTTTTAAGGAAACCCAACATTTTTTTTCTACTAGTCTTAAAAGCATTCTCTTCCAAGACCATTTATTCTAAAAATTAATTAAAAAATGTTTGAAATATTTACTTGTGATTTTTAACATTCATTTTTCCCATAGTTTATTTTTTTATGAAAATTCTTAAATGGAATCTTCTTGTCATTTTCAGAATAATGTTCTTTTTGACCTTTTTAGAATAGTAAGAAAGGAATGTTTTTTAACAGAATATACAGAACTACCAACCCCCATTAAAACTCATTTAATTGATGATTAATTTATAATATTCCATGATTCTTTTAAAATTGAATTATATTCCCAATAACTAGAATTTTGTTGTTGTTAAAAGTGATTTTAAAAGTGAAATTGGGTATTTTATTTATTAAGGTTTTTAATATCATTTTAATGGTATTAATACTCATTAATAAAAAACTATAATTTTACTTATACACCACAAAGGATATGTTGTAATGATACCATACTTATTATTTCTTCTGATGGTTTATGATCAGTTTGACTGGGGATGCACTATTTTTAAACGATTCACCATATTACCCTAGATGGTTTATTATTATTTTTTTGATTAGGGAAATTATTAAGATTTTTTATACTTGTTTGTTAAAATGAATGCTTATATTGATTTTATTTCTCAAATTTCATATAAGTATTTCATCAAAAATAGTAAGTGGTGGGAGGGTTCCACTATATCCCATATGAATTGGTAGGTCTCCTAGGAATAACTAGTTTGGGTATTTTGTTGAGACCCACTAGTGCAAAAACACTTTTTCGTGTCGGTTTTTTTTTAATTTTTAACGTCGGTTATAAACCGACGTCTTTATAGGCGACGTTAAAAATACAGTTTTCGCGTCGGTTCATAGAAACCGACGCGAAAAATAATTCGCTTATGAGCTTCGGCGTCGGTTTTTTATAAAACCGACGCCGAAGCTACATTTAGACATTATTTTCCGCGTCGGTTCATTAAAAAACTGACGCGGAAAATATGGTCGACTAGGTTTTCGGCGTCGGTTTTATATAAAACCGACGCCGAAATATCGGTTTTCCGCGTCGGTTTTTCTAAAAACCGACGCGGAAAACCTATTTAAACAGGATTTTCGGTGTCGGTTTTTTGAAAAACCGATGCCATATCAAACATTCCGCGTCGGTTCATTAAAAAACCGACGCGTAAAATATAGTCGACTAGGTTTTCGGCGTCGGTTTTTAAAAAAACCGACGCCGTAAATAATTTTTTTTAAAAAATATTCGGCGTCGGTTTTTAAAATAACCGACGCCGTAAATTTTTTTTTTTAAATAAAATACATAAATTTTCTCCTCCAAACAAATCGGAACCCTGAAAAAAAATAACGAAGTATACAAAAACAATTAAACAGCTTTAACAGAAGTACTTGAGAAAACTCAAAGTAAAGCAGAATTAAAATACACGTACCTACATGGTGCATTTTCTTAATCTAACCATACTCAGTATCAATCATTGTAAGTTTCCTCCCATAGATAGCACCAATCCTGTCAAAACAGTAATGAAACTAAGGAGATGTGCGTGAAAAAATCAATCCAAGATATTAGTGCAATGAATAAACATTAAATGAAAATGTGTAATTTATTTGAATCATTCATTTTTTCACAATGTAAATTACCAAAATGAAATGTTACGACTCCTGATCAAAATTCCAGGAAAACTCAGCCGATGCAACCTCTTCCTCACCTCCCCCACTGAAGATGTTGGGGGTGTCTTTTCACCATAGGATCCCCACCACCCCCAACCTCAGGTTTTTATATTTTCTCTGTATAGTCGTGCATTACCCATTCACTATTGTTATTTGTTTAAGTTATGGAATAACAGAGAAATAAGTTTGAGTGCAAAAAATAGGTTAGAAAATTGAAATCAAATGCAGATTGAAGAGACATAAAGAAACATACCTTAAAAATTGACGCCTTCTATTTTATCTTTGTGCAAACCCACTAAGCGCTGTTTCAGGTATTATGTGATATGCTTCTCGGCAATCATTTTTCGATATTTATTTGCATAAAAAATAAAAAGGCCTAGAAGATATTGCTGTGCATTCAAGGGAGACAATTTTTAGTGTTTGTGAATGTTATTTCGCTATACGAATCTCTATGTTCATGATCCAAGTACCACCCTACAGATCTGTCACTGTTCAGACAAATTATTTTAAGAAATAACAATAAAAAGAAATATAATAACTAATTCTGAATTAAAATACACGTACCTGAAATATACGACATGCTTATTGTTGGTTATTGTTGAAGGATTCATTTCATTATTAGTAGATTCAATAAAACAGTTTTTGCAGAGGAACTTGAGAAAACTCAGTAAAGCAGAATTAAAATACACGTACCTGAAATATATGACATGCTCATTGTTTGTTATTGTTGAAGCATTAATTTGATTATTAGTAGGTTCAAACACCTAATATATCATAAGAGTTAGTTTTTTAAACCCATATATATTATTATTTATAAATATTAGTATACATACCTCAAATCTTAATCAGACTTAACAAATAGTCCGCAAAAGTAGATTGAATATGACTCATATCAGATTGAGAATATGACTGTGAATCATTGAATACCTACAATAATATTGAATGATATGAAATTAATAAATAGAAGAAAGTGGATGAAAATATATAAAAAAGTTAATACAACTAACCTTATGAAAATCAGTAGTTTCCCCAGTTGTGATTATCTCGTACATAAATCGTAGAATATAATAACCACATTCAACATTTCCATTTTGACGATGACACTGTAGTTATACAACATTTAACTAATAATGAAACCCAATATATAACAAAAATATAAAAACTAATTACCTGTACTTCCACATATTTGATTTTCGTTGGTTTCTTTTCATTTGTAAAATGTTTCCATGAACTGCATTTTTTTATATAAGAACTAATAAAACTTGTGTAAAAAATTAAAATTAAACATAACAAACTTCTAAAAATAAAAAAACAACTTACCTGTTTAATAAGTTGGAAAACGGTTTACGCACTTTTCCTAATAAAGAGCAAAACCAATATAAGGTGCATTCATTTGGGCAAAATACACTTAACATCCAATGCCCCCTATAATACAAAAAGTTCATAATTAATGACATTATAATGATCATGAGTTCAAAATTATGTTGATATTCTTACTTATCAAGAAATGGCAAAAACCAGCACTGAATCTCTGTTTGTGATAATCTCTCGGATATATATTGAACTCTTTCATTATTTTTCACATGTTTGACTTCCAAGGAAATGTACTCTGGATCTATAAAGCTATAAATGATTGTATTTTCATTTTGTAAAAGAATCCTGTATAGATACCTAATTTAAAAAGAAAATATAGTTAGTCAATGACATAACAATATTTTATTAAATAAATTGCAATTCAAACGTCAATTTACTTACATGGAAAACAACTGCACCACATTCAGCCCGATCTCTTCAAAATTAACTAAATTCATGATATCTTCTTTCAATATTCTCAATTTATAATTTCTTCCACATATATCGGACGTCATCCGAAACTCATAGATAAAATTCAAGGAAGAAGAGCACTGAGATAATCTTTTCAACCCAGAAGAAATATCAGAAGTATCTACAGCCGACTGTTTCTGAACATTTTGCTGCATTTGTACAGTTTCTTTTGCTTTGAGATATTCCTATATAAGTTAAATGTCAGAAAACATTATAAGTAATTTGGAATCATTTCTAATTACTAGTTAAAAAAACTCATTCCTCATGTGAAATATAACGAAGAAGTGCAGCTGGCCAAAGTAAAAAATGGCCCATACATTCCCCAACACTGGTGATCTCCGCAGTAGGAAATGGTAGTAGAGTAGTAGGATCTATAATAACAAGTACTGATACTCTAACCTGACCCATCTGCATAGGCTGATGATGTACCGAGTCCCCCAAAAAATACACTTGTCCTAACGCAACAATATGTACATGAGGATCTCCCGCAAACAACTCACAATATAAGGTTCGATCCGATGGAGGAGGTGGAGGCTCAAAGTTAGCAGGTGGGGCAGGGTAGTCAGGGTGAGCAGGCTGAGAAGTCAGAAAAACGAAAAGGGTATATTAGTGTTTAAAATTTATAACATAGAAAAATTGATTAAAAATTGAATAAAATAATATACCTCAAATGGTTGCGCAAACGGGGCAGGGTAAGCAGATGAGGCAGGGTAGTCCGGGTGAGTTGGCTGAGAATGTTGAAAAATGAAAAAGTTATATCAGTGTTTATAATTTATAAAATAGACAAATTGATGACATTAAATAATATACCTCGGAAGGCTGCCCAGACGGTGTTGGGTAAGCATATGAGGCATGATAGTCTGAGTGAGTAGGCTGAGAATGTTGAAAAATGAAAAAGTTATATCAGTGTTTATAATTTATAGAAAAGAAAAATTGTTAACAGAAAATAATATACCTCGGAAGGATGAGCAGACTGTGACTGTCTTGCCAAGTGTTCTAATAAAGACTTCTGTACTGCTGCTTGAATTTGATCACCCATAGACCGTTTCATATCCTGCAGCTCTTCTTTTAAGGATTCGATTTCCGGGTCTCTTGGTTGCTTACTCTTACCAAAAACCTTCCGAATACTAACACCCGCCTGATATCCTCTAACACGGTCGGGGTGTTCAGTCTTTCCCAAAGCAGTGGCTAGGATATCCATCCTACCCTCGGGGATAAAAGAGACTTGTGTCTCTTTCTCCTGAAGTTCATCCTGAAATGAAAAATAAAAAATTTATATTAGTGTTTATAAATTATAAAAAAGGAAAATTGTTAACAAAGAATTAATATTTACTTACAATTATATCAGCCACTTGATGAGCTTCATCTGTAAGATATTGTTCATTTTTTCTTCTTCTTGCTCGTTTCCATTTCTCATGGCGAGTGGGAGGAGATGGAGGACCATACTGGACCTCTTCTGAACCACTACTTGATCGAGCTCTTAATGCTTCAAATTTTTCTTCAATAATTTTCTGCTCCAAATACGAGTATCCTCCACGTGATAAAGTATGAGGGTATACGTTTTTCAACTGGATCTCCTGATGAGATCTTCTGGAGGCATGTTACATAAAAATAAACACATAAGTAATAAGGAAAATATAGCATAAATTTTAAAATATAAAACAATTACAATACCTGAAATTTCTCTTCCTGACGACTGTCAACAAATCGCTTCCATGTTTCTTCATCTATATATGGATACTTAAGACATGGGCTTTCAAACCTTCTCTTTCCAAAAACATAATCTTTCGTCAGTTTGTTTTTAAAATCTCTCCATCGAACCGCCACTAAAGAGAGATGTCTTTTCCTAATTTCTTTGGTTTCCTCAAAATTGAATGTCATTTGTAATTGAAAAAATTAAATATGTCATTTAAACTATATAATATTAAAAAAATGAGATAAAATAAATAAATAAAGATATTTTACCGTCACGGCCTCCCAAAGCTGTTGCTTCGCCGTCCTGTCCCCTGACTTCCAATCAGGATATAAAATACTAATCCTGCAACGGCTCTCCATCGCTATATAACTGACAAACTGAACTGCATTTGGGCCAACTGCATTATTATTATCATCAAAACGGATGTGTAATTTGTTATCATCACGAGCGAGTGATAGTTTTGGTAAACATGTAATACCACGTTTACCAACTAGAGAACTTGATTTTTCAGTAGTAACTGGAGAAGTCTCCTCCGCCGAGGACGCATCAGTAGTCCTGCAATTTTTTTTAATAAATTAACAGTTTTATTTCATTAAAGATGTATATTACTGAATATTTAATAATATTTCAAAATAGATATACCTCAGTAACTGCTCCTCTCTATCTGTATTTGACATTGCTACTAGAAAGTGTAATGAAATTTTGGGTACCTGCATATCATTAGAAAACAGAATAATTAGAAACAAGGAAATGAAAAATAAATATGTAAAAATAGAGGCATGCATTTGTAAGTTTTAAAAATAGACACAAAATATAAATATTTACTAGAAAAATTAGGAGACTAATTTAGTGTTTTCCCACGTCCCTTCATCATGATCGGTACGTACTGCATGGACTATGTCTGTCTTATATTCATTGTAATCATCTGAAAAATGCATAATAGATGAATAAGGCTCATGTAAATCACTAGCATCATCAGAATCATCATCATCACCCAAATGATATCTTTTCCCTTGCAAAACAACTGACCACTGATCATTCGACGGATCAATGACATAAAATACTTGTTTTGCATGTGTCGCCAAGATAAATGGTTCCTCATTGTGATTAAATCTTTTCAAATCAACCAGTTTAAACCCATATTCATCATGTTTCACGCCACTATTACTATCAACCCAATTGCACTTAAAAATAGTGACTCGAAATTTAATATAATCAATTTCCCATATGTCTTCAATAACTCCAAAATATGATGTTGATGCAGAAATTGGGGTTTTATCTTTGGCACTCGAAAAATGCACTGCTTCAGCGAAGACCATCACACCACTATTCTGAACGGTACTCTTGTCATCCAGGTTTTTTGTGTAAAATGTGTAGCCATTGATATCAAAACCAGACCAAGTGATCACATTAAAAGATGGCCCCCCTGATAACCACTTCAATGTTTCTGATACAGATATATCTGAGGTGACTTTATCTTTAAACCATGAAACAAATGTCTTCTTATGCTCAATCATCAACCACTTTTCATTTCTTTTCTGATATCGTAACTTTAATTCAGCAATATGTGAGGATATATATGGTTGAACCTCATCTGTGTTGTTCAAAATGTATAAATGTGCTTGCATCACTTCATCACGTGGAATGAACTTTACCTTTAAGCCTCGAACCCCTCTACCTTCTCTGTCAACTGTCATATGTCGAGATAGAGGGAGACCAATATGCTCCACCTCATTCAAATAATCAGTACAGAACTCAATCACCTCTTCTGATACATATTTTTGAACAATAGAGGCCTCTGGTCGATAAGGATTTTTAACATATCCTTTCAAAATTTTCATATATCTTTCAAAAGGATACATCCATCTTAAATAAACAGGCCCACACATTCTTATCTCACGCACCAAATGAACCAATAGATGAACCATTATATCAAAAAATGTGGGTGGGAAATACATTTCTAGTTGACAAAGAATAAGAGTTGCTTCATTCTCCAACAAATCTAACAAATTTGGATCAACGACTTTGCTACAAATGGATTTAAAGAAATTACATAACCTGATGATTGTCTTCCTCACAGCTTTCGGTAATATACCACGCACTGCTACTGGTAGAATTTGTTGCATTAACACATGGCAATCATGTAATTTCATACCTATTAATTTACAATCCTTCAATGACACAAAATTATTCACATTTGAAGAAAAACCGCTGGGTACTTTAATACCATGAAGACACTGAAAAAAATTCATCTTTTCAATCTTTCTTAATGTGTGACAAGCCGGAGGTAAATATGTTCTTTTCCTTTCACAGCGGGAGCTAACTCCAAACGTATTCGCATTAATATCAAGTCCAATCTAGCATGTAATCCATCTTTTGTATTTCCTTTTATGTCTAACAAAGTTCCAATCAAACTATCACATATGTTTTTCTCAACATGCATAACATCAATGTTATGTTTTATCTTTAAAAATATACAATAAGGTAGTTCGAAAAAAATAGACTGCTTCTTCCAGATATGTTTTTGTAAACCAGAACTTTTTCTCTTTCCAAATGTTGAATCAATATCTTTCACTCTGTCATAATATTCTTCAGCTGACAATGGTTGAGGGGGGAGGTTGTATTCTTGTAAACCATTAAATGCTTTTCTCAATCTACGATAAGGATGATCAATTCGCAAAAATCTTCGATGTCCCATGTACACTGTCTTTCTTCCATTCTGCAATTGATAATATGAAGTTTGTTCTTCACAAATTGGACATGCTTTATGTCCCTTAACACTATATCCAGATAAGTTTCTATACGCAGGAAAGTCGTTTATAGTGAACATTATCATAGCACGCAAAAGAAAATACTCTTTCTTGTATGCATCGAAAACTGTAACACCCTTCTCCCATAGCAGTTTTAAATCCTCAATCAATGGTGTAAGATACACATCAATATCATTTCCCGGTTGTTTTGGTCCAGAAATAATCAAGCTCATCATAACATATTTTTTCTTCATACATAGATGTGGGGACAAGTTGTAAAGTACCAGCAAAACAGGCCATGAACTATGTTGGCTACTGAGGCTCCGATATGGATTCATTCCATCAGTACACAATCCCATTCTGAGATTTCTAACTTCACTTCCAAAATCATGAAATTTTTTATCAAAACTCTTCCACTGTGGTGAATCGGCAGGGTGACGTAAGTTACCATCAGAAATGCGCTCATCTGAATGCCATCTTAACCTTTTTGCATCATTTGAATTTGCAAATAGACGCTTAAAACAAGGAATAATTGGAAGGTACCAAAATGATTTAGATGGAGTTTTGATTTTGGTACCTAAAAATAAATCAGAATTAAATTATCAGAATTGTTTGAAAAAAATATTGGATGATATCATTGGAAAGTAAAAAAATTGATTTTTCATAATGTTACATGACATCACCTGAAAATGAATCTGAGTTGACTTTCTCATCCATCTTATAGCGCGATGTTCCACATGTAGGACAACTTGATAAATGTTCATTTTCTTTCCTATATAGTACACAATCATTGGGGTAAGCATGTATCTTTTTATACCCCAATCCCATTGGGCATAATATTTTCTTCGCCTCATAATTGGAATTTGGAAGCCCATTGCCTTCTGGAAGAAGCTCTTTTAAAAGCTCAAGTAAACTGGAGAAATTTTTATCACTCCACCCATTTTTTGCTTTTAAGTTAACTAATCTCAAAACTGCTGATAACACTGTATATTTACTGCAACCTGGGAATAATGGTTTCTCATAATCTCCATACAATCGTTCAACAGTTGGTGTTTTTTCGATGGTTTCAACACCTAAATCATTAATTAATTCTTCAATACGATCCTCTGCCTCATTATGAATATCGTCATCAACATTGGATGTTGAATTTTCAGTTCTTTCACCATGCAAGATCCAACGTGTATAATTAAGGCTAAAACCATAACAAATGAGATGATCTTTGATTTCTATGAAGTTTAACTTTCTCATATTTACACACTTCACACATGGACAGAAAATCAAATCAATATTTTGATTATGCCGTTTAGCAAATTCCAAAAAAATGTCAACTCCTCTTTCATATTCACTAGTAGTTCTTCGTAGATAAATCCAATTATGATCCATTAATACCTGATATCACAATATAATTGATGAATATATTAAAACATAAAAACATTTAAATATCTATCAGATAAATTGTAAACAAAAACATATTCCATAAAAACTATTGATAATCAGATAAACGACATCAGATATGAAACACGTTTACAAATACAGTAAACAGTTAATTTTAATATTATATACATGTGTGTTATATTGAAATACAAGGACAAAATGGTTAAATCAAAGGTTTCATTTTTTGAAAATAAAGTTTCATGATATAAATATTATATGAATGACATACAAGATAATATGATTTCTCACTATGACTACTATTGATCACACTATATTTATTTTTTTATTCATTTGATGTAACATGAATGAATCATGGAAAAATTAATGTGAAAAATAGTGCAATAACTATCCTTATTTAAGACAATGTGTATTAAGAGACATGATACAATTTTTGGTGACTATGATAACTCAACTCCCTCAATCCATGAGTTTTATAATAGGTAACTATGAACATATAAATTCATTATGGAGGGATAAAAATTCCATTGCATATTGTAGGTGACAACTTACACCCCCATCCATGGGTCTATTGCAGCAAAACATGTCAAGGAATGGATCAACCTGAAGAGAAATATATTATCCATCCATGAAAGATTAGATCATGAGAATGTTTTATTTGCAGCCTATGACTTAGAGGGGGAAGTAAATCATTTCATGACTATTATTTAGAGGGAGAGAAAGATGAATAAATATAATCAATGGAATGAGATTAGTTTAAGAGGACATTTATTAAAAATGCATGAATCTAACCCCACATATGAAAGTGGAAAGGTATTTTTGAACATTAATAGAGGGATAATGATTATATTATTATCTACGAAGAAATAATTACAATACATTATGATTCTAGTCGTATTATGGACATTGCAAGAAAAATTATTTATTATATAATGGCATGAAAATAATTATTCAAATTTTTTTAACATAATAGATAGTGGTAATTATTCATGTCTTAGTTAAATGATGAGAACCAAAAAGAATTGAGGAATTTGGCATGGTAAATCTCAAGAAGGAATGAAATAACAACAAACTACATGCAAAAATGTGAGTGAATTCATTTAACACAATAAAATTATTTTTTTGAAGAAGAATTTATTAAAATGGAAATGGAATTAAAAATATAGTACTTCATAATGTAATGAAAGATCATTTTAAACAGGAATAATGATAATACAAACAAAAAATTTGAAGTTCAACCCGAATGGAGATGTTAAATCCAAACTGCGACCGGTATAATTACTTCCAAAAACAAACAATATCAAATCTACACCAACAATGATAATACAAACAAAAAATAATGATAAATTACAACTAAAATCTAACCAATAATCAAAATCACGCAAAATAGGGTTATTGATAAAGAAATAAACAATGGGATATGAAACAAGATATAAATAGGAAGAACACATACCCAAAATCGTGCAGACGACAAAAAACCTTCAACAATGGCCGTCCAAGATCGCAAATCAAGTTCGAAGGTCGTCGGGAGTCCGAAGCGCCACAGCGGAACTCGATTTCGACGAACGAACAAAATGAGGGTTTCTGACCGTGAATATTTTTAAAAGACTTTTCGCGTCGGTTTTAAGAAAAACCGAATCCAAAATGTTGTTTTAAAATTTTCGGCGTCGGTTTTCATGAAAACCGACGTCGAAACATTTTTAAAAATTCATTTTCTGCGTCGGTTCCCAGGAAAACCGACACGGAATTATGAGTTTCGGCGTCGGTTTTCATGAAAACCGACGCCGAAACATTTTAAAAATTTATTTTCTACGTCGGTTCTCAGGAAAACCGACGCGGAAAATATGTATACTAATATTATTCGCGTCGGTTATTAGGAAAACCGACGCGGATAATAGGTATACTAATATTTTCGGCGTCGGTTTTCTTCAAATCCGACGCGAAAAATCAACGCATAATATTATTCGCGTCGGTTCTTAGGAAAACCGACGCGGATAATATGTATACTAATATTTTCTGTGTCGGTTTTCTTCAAAACCGACGCGAAATATCAACGCATAATTATTTTTGGCGTCGGTTTTTTGTAAAACCGACGCCAAAAATTCACCGCACATACTATTCGCGTCGGTTTTTAAAAAACCGACGTTATTACGACGACGTTAAAGCCCGTATTTCCACTAGTGACCTTACCCATTTAAGTAATATTTTATTGGAAAAAGGCCTTGAATGCATGTTTTGGATGTCAGGAATTATAAATTGCATCATTATTAGACTAGTTATTGAGGTCCATGTGATTAATATTTTTATTCATGATAGCCACATATTTGTTTCAAGATCATGTGATTTTTTATATTTCATTAGTTGATCATCAATAATTTCTACCATATTATTATTCATGTTAAAGTTATTGACTAAATTGAATTATTTTTTAGTAATTTACCTTTACTTATTTATTATATCTTATGTATTCCTAAAAGATTATGTTGTATGAATCACCTTACCATGCTTATGATCTCCACCTTTCATATATATAATTTCCATAGGATGTCAGGAAGTGTATTATGATTGATATTTGGGGATATGGTATTGGTAATAATGGGTTACTGAAAGAATATACAATGTTGTATTTTAAGATTTCAATTTAAATATTAGATTCAAGTTTGTATCTAGTTTTCGAAAACTAAAAATCTATTCAGTCCTTCAAGATATGATACAATGTATCTTATGAAAATGTAATATAGAAACCACTGACTCTAGGATACTATGGTAAGGGCCTTTATAGTTGGTATTAGAGGAAGTTTAGTAGAAAAAATGGGAACTAGATTTATTAAATTAGAAATTAGGTAATATATCTATATTTCGGGATTTGTTGATAATTCTAATTATAGGATAACATAATAATGTATTTGTAAGGTATATATTATGTGTTTTCCTAGAAATAAATCCTTGTATAGATTCTAAAATTGGATGTGGATATAGAACATTTTTACCTAGTAGTAATAACTTTGAAATGGGTGCATTGGGATTTGAATCAAATTTCACCTAGTGCATGACAATGGGCCTTACTACACACTTGGTTTTTTCTCCAGGGGGATATGCTTGGGTCAATTGAAATTTTATTTACAATCTATTAAGGTATATTTTAAAATATTCTTATTATTTAAAAATTTTCCAAATGAAACCTAGTTTTGGATTCTGATATTGGTTATGAATAAAATTTTCAATTCATGCTAAGGGTTTTTCTAGTTTTGTAATTATACATTAGGTTTCAAAATTTTATGATATAATCTAGTGTATCATATTATTTATAAATGGTTCCTAGAAGAAATAATTATAACTGTATCAATGAATATAATCTATATAGAGATTTCCCTCATGGGAAATTTAATGAAGCTGGAGCTGGAGATGCAGTTAGAGTTGAAAAGTTTATTACTATTTTGGGGAAAATGAATCAGGTTTTGACCAATAACCATTCCCATATAGATAAGTTTACTGATACAAAATGTGGTGAAACAATGTTATATGTTATCAAACTCCATCATTTAATAGGATTATGAATACATTTACAGCTGAGCATCAGAAAAGTTCCATAGAGAATATATTTCTCTCTTTAAAATGAAATGAAAGGGAGAATGTTTCCATGGTTTTTTATAATCTCATAGTTGATATAGATCAATGTATTTGATTGATTCAAATCATTAAAGGAAAATAATTAATGTAAAATTTTTAGTGGAACTTTATTAAGTTAATCTTCTTGTAATTTTTTTTTCAAGATAATTTAGAAGATATGGATATACACTTCCTATGTTTAAGAAAAAAGTATGATAAAATTTTTACTGTACATGAAGCTAAATTTATAATGTTATAATGGTATTTTGAATACTATTAATTTAATCTGTAAATTAATATTGACTATTTATTTGATGGGCTTAATAAAATCCTTCAGGGGGGATGATTCTCACAAACATTCTCATCATATGAGGTCATAGTTTCATGTTCTATCAAGATAGAGAAATAATTCCTTATATCTTATGGATTTGAAGGATGGAAAGCCAAGAAAATTATGATGAGCACTCTCGAAAAAAAATATTGAAAATTATAAGATGTTAACAGTGAAATTTAATGAATTTAATAAATTTTTAAGGAAAAACCATGTTACATGTTCATTTGGAATGGGATTATTCTACAATTGTGGAGAGACATGCCACCAAGATCGTGATTTCTAAAATAAGAAAAAAGCTTCCAATGTGAAATGATTCTATTGTAAAGAGATGGGATAGTATGAAAATGACTGACCTAGATAACAAAGGAATTTTCCTAAAAAATGGCCAAGGGACAAAGGGAAATCTTATGTGATCAAAATAGTTGATGCCAAATTATTTAATAGTTAGGTGGAAGGTGCATTAATCAGATACTCATTTTTAGTTAATGATTTATTTGATTCAAGATATTATAACTCCTTTATATCTTCCATGTCTTCTATAAAAATTAGATATTTTCATAGAACATTAAGAAGTTATTTATCAATCAAGACTACTAGAGGAAGTATCATAATAAAAATAATTTATCAGTCAATTCCCATTATGACACATAAATTTTCCTTATTTACTGACTTCATTGTAGCTATGGTTTATTTTGATATAGTTCTAGGTATGGAATGGATTTTAAAACATAGTGAAAATACTTGTCATAAAGAGAAGAAAATTATGATTCTTTATAATGACCTGAAATTACTTATCATTATATGGGATACATCATCATATAAGTCATGTCTAGATCCCCCATTAGCTCTATTGAATGGGATTTTTAGGGAAGATGAGAAGCCACAATCTATAGATGGAAAAGCTAATATTAAAAAGAAGGATATAACTATTTTATAGGAATAAATTATTATATTTACAGAGGAATTATTAATATAACCAATTGTTCATGAAGTTTTGTTTTCAATTTATTTAATCCTTGATTGAATATCAATATAAAATAATCCTGATAGATTTTCTTTTTTGGAATTAGTGGAGTCGAAGAAGTAAATAGAGGAGTAATGTGATAATTGAATTATCTTTCCTAGTGTTTCACCTCAGGGATCCCATTTTCTTTTCATTAAGAATAAATATGTATCTAAGGTGATTTACATTTATTATAATTTAATCAATGTTATTACGATAAATTACAACAATCCTCTACCTCACATTGATGACTTATTTGATCATACTAATAGAGCTCAATATTTTCCCTAATATTGACCTTCATTTTAGGTATCTTAGATAGTAGGTAAATATGGAATATATTCTAAAGATAACATTTTGAATGATAAATAGAAATTACGAGTTTACATCAATTCCATTTGGATAAACTAATTCACCATCTTTTTTAATGAATATAATGAATATACTATTCAAGTGATATCTTGATAAATTATTAATGGTATTTATTAGTGATAACTTAGTGATATATAAGACCTATAAGGAACATAATAATCATATAAAGATCAATGTTGATACTCTTTGAAGAAAAGAGTAATATGGAAAAAAAATTCAAGTTTGAATTCTATCTTTAAAAAGTTTCTTTTCTTGGATATATTTTCTCCAAGGATGGAATATCAGTTGAACCAATGAAGATAAGGAAAATCCAAGAATGTACTAAAACAATGATAATAACTGAGTTATGTAGTTTAATTGGTTTTGAATGTAACTATTGGTGATTTGTTCAATAAAAAACCAATTGGATAACACGTTGACTAAGCTTTCTTGTAAACAAGATATGTTCCCATTGAAAAAGGAATGTGATTTTTTTCAATGAATTAAAAAATTTATTAGTGAATTATATGATTTTTACTCTACCATATAGAAATGATGGATTTGTAATATATAGTTATGCATCAAATATGGGGAGTTTTTTTCAATATACAAAATTATTAAGTTATTTCCAATGCATAAAGAATGTTACAAATTCTTGAAGAAAACTATCCAAACCATGATCTTGAGTTGGTAGGCATAATATATTATTTTATTATATAAATACACTATCTATATTGTGAAAAATGTTAGATATGAAAAAATATGAACTATTTGAAATATAACTTTTCATAGATTTAGTTCATCATGAGGTAAATATGATGAACCAAGATACTAAATGATTACGATTTCACAATACACTACTATCTAGGAAAGGAAAATATGGTAT
This sequence comes from Viscum album, assembly GCA_963277665.1. Taxonomy (NCBI): domain Eukaryota; kingdom Viridiplantae; phylum Streptophyta; class Magnoliopsida; order Santalales; family Viscaceae; genus Viscum; species Viscum album. The sequence goes on along the minus strand of OY728122.1, from coordinate 556,873,157 downwards.
CTGATACATTGAGTAGTAAATATCATGGAGTTATGAAAAAATGGGATTTGATTGGGATCATATGTTCCTGAATCTATTAAATATATAAATGTTGGTTATTAAGGAATGGGAGACATAACTACTTTTGAAAAGCATTTGCTTACTATATTTTTTTGGGAAAGATAAAATTTTCTCAACCTCAGGATAAAGATCTAAAAAAATATTAAATACATAAATTATGGTAACTTGGAATAATTTTTTTGTTATGATAATGATTTGAGATTTGTAAAGATACTATGTTTTTTACTATGTCGTTGCTGAAAAGGTTGTTATGGGATGGTGCTCATTGCATGAATTTATCTATACACCTTGGTATCACAAAGATGTTTAGAGATTTAAAGGAACATTTTTGGTGAGATAATATGATGTTTTAAATTGATTATTAGGTTTATGGTTGTCTAGTTTTCCAATAGGTGAAGTGAACTTGGTAAAATACCAATGGAGTCATGAAACCTCTACCTATTCCTATGTGGAAATGGGACAACATTACTATGGACATTTGTCACTAGATGACCAATGAATCATAAAAATAATGATGAAATTTGGGTTATTTTTTGTCACATCACCAGGTAACCGCATTTCATTACTATAAGTGAAATATTACCTCTGTTTCACCTTGCATGACTATATTAATGTAGTTGTAAGACTTCATGCAAAACCACTTTCAATTTTTTCTGATCATGACCCATGGTTTTCATCCAAATTATAGAAAATTATTCACAAGTATCTTGATATCATGATTCATTTGAGAACCGATTATCACCCTCAATTAAGTGGACATCCCCAAAGGAATATTTAAACATTATAAGAATTATTGAGGTCACAATATCTTGAGATTCAAGGTATATGGGATCACTATTTACCTTTGGCATAGTTCACCAATAATAATAGCTTCCATTGTAATATTCAAATGGAATCGTATGAAGCATTATAAATAAATATATAACATACTAAAACATGTTGGGATGAACTTAGTGGTAATAATATTATAGGCCTAGAACTTGTATAGGAGACAATGGAAGATGTAAAGACTATTCAAACATATTTCAAAGCTGTTGACTGTTTTAAAAAGAGCTATGTAGATAACTGAAGGAATGATTTTGAATCTTAAGTGGGAATCATGTTTTTTTGAAAGTGTCTTAATAGAAGTGTGTAATAAGGTTTGATATGAATGGTAAAATCAGACCTAGGTATATTAGCGCTTTTGAAATCCTTGAAAGAATCAGATATGTGGCTTACTATTTGAAAATTCAACCATGTCTCACTAAAGTATAAAATGTGTTCCACACTTTATTGTTAAATAAGTATAATCCATACCCAACACATTTTAAAAAATCATTATAAATATAATAGTATATTTTTATATATTTTTTTTAAAATCCAATCTATATTCCAGAAAATAGAGAATAAGTGTTACGGAATTAGACAACAAGATGTGTAATTGTATATTGTAGAATTCATAAGATAGAAGAGGTAATAAGGGAATATGAGGATGTTATTGTTAATAACTACACAAAAAAATTTAGTGAGGTCACATTAAAGAAATTATTAGGTTTTTTAAGGATTTAAGAAGCTAAACCTTCGATACATTATGTTATATTTCATTTTTAAGTAAATTTATCCTATTCGATAGCATTTGATACACACAACCTTGAGTTTAAATGAACAATATTATTCTACACCATAATAAACTAGAAATTAAATTAGAGCGTATGAATATTTTTGAATATTATATTAAAATAAAATGTTATATGCTTGTATAAAATAAATTATTTAGTTATTATTTGATTATAATTAAAACTAAAAAACATATAAAGTAAACAAAATATTTTTTTTCCAAAAAATAATTTTTACGCACGCAATGTGTTTTATCATAATTTATCAAATTAACCATTATTAGTGAATTATATTAAATAAAATTATATATTATATATTAAATCAACTTTTATTATTTTTCATATAATTTTCTTTCTGGGCATGAGATAGAAATAAATATGGTGTCAGGGTTAAAAACTATATATATATATATATATATATATATATTTATATATTCCAATTAGTGGTTTTGTCATGTTTTCCATGATTATTTTAAAATTAAAATTTTCCAAGATTAGATAATTTATTCTATAAAAATAAATAAATTTTGTAATTAATTTTTTCAAAATCATCTTATAATGTTTTAAAATTTTTCTGAAAATGTTATTTTTTATGAATAATGAAAAAAATACTAATTCTTATTGAAAATGTACTTTTCATTAATTAATTAAAATGTTTCCATTTTTAAATTTTGTTATTAAAAGGAAAATAAGATAAAATTTATTATAAATAATAAAATCTAATTAATCGGAATAAATTTTATATGTATTTTTATATCATAAATTTTTATTCCTAAGAAAACATTTCCTTTGTAAAACTGTTTTCTCAGTATTCTTAAAAGTGTAATTTTTATATTAAATTACACCAATTATATGATTATTTTATAAAAATTGATTATATATTTGGAGTAATAATAATTAATATTAGTTAATAAGTTGAACTTAATGTTTTTTCATAATGAATACTAAAAATAGAGAAAATTGATTAATGTGGTTAAGGGTAAAACATTATTTCAATGGAACTGTTGTTAACAATATGTACGAAATTACTTTCCCTCATGAATACTCATTGATTTGAATATTTATTTAATGTTTTCCATGATTATTTTCAAATAAAATTTCCCCAATATTATTTAAATTGTTAGATTTAAAAAAAATCTGAGTCAAAAATTTTCTTTTCTATTAGAATTCTTTAAATAAAATTTTTATAGTATTTATTTTAATCAATGAAAAAAACAATAATTTTAATTACGAACCACTAAGGATATTTTTTAGTGATACCATTATTGAAAAATTAGAAACATTTCATATGTTAGTTTTTTTCTATAAATGTTTTGGTTTATTATGTTTCTACCTTTTCATATGAAGAATGAATTCAACTTAGTATGCGAAGGGAGAGGCCCATTAAATCCCATAAATACATTGATAGGTATCATGATACAATATTGTTTGGGTATTTAGAAGAGGCCTTACCCATTTATATAAAATGTTTTGGCATGAGGCCTTGACAGTATGTTTATGATGTCATATTCCCTCATCATGAGATTAGTTGTTGATTTACATGGGTTTTTTATTAGTTATGATATCCATGGATTTGATTCAAGTGAATTTGAATATTTATATGTAATTATTTTATCATTATTTATTCCTTCCATATTATTCTTCTTTCTCAAGTAATTGATTAAATGGAATGTGATTTTAGTTTTTTTACCTTTCAATATTTATTAATCCTAAAGTATTCATGAGTGTTTACACTATTCAAATACCCTTATAGATTATATGATCTTATCCATTTATCTTTTTTCCATTCCCTAGGATTTCATAAAGTGTATTATGATTGATATTAAGGGATATTATGAAAGGAATAATGGTGTGCTCAAAGAAAATACTATGTTGTATTTGATATTTTTAATTGTATCTTGAGAATAAATTATATATATAGTTTGCCAAGAAAATATACTATTTGGTCATTCAGGATGAGATATATTGTATCTTGTTCCAATATAATAATGTAACCATCAACTATAGGATACTATGGTTGGGGTATTTACATTTAATTCATTAATTATGTAAAAGTACTTCAACTATTAAGAATCACTATGAAATTATTCTTATCAATTTCATCATCAAGGATAATAATGAAAAATACATGAAAAGAGTTTTTATCATCATAAATAATAATAAAAAATCCATATAATTATCTTTAATTTCCTAGAAATGATCTAATTTTGAATAATAATGAATAAAAACACCACAATTATGAAACCTATACAAACAATCATGACCAGAAACACTCGATGTGGAAAACCAAGAGAATTATTTTAGATAAAGACTATTTATGAATTGCATGATTGAAATTTTGTTGAACAAGGTTTTAAATTAAGTGATTAATATATATATGTTTGTGATATAGGATGTTAAAATACATCCATAGAAGTCATCAAAAAGTGGATAGGGTTTAATTCATATATTCATCTCACTGAGTCTTTTTTTTATTATGAACCAAATTTCATTTAATGGTGTAAATAAATAAAATATTTTATATAATATAATTAGTTTTATTTTAATCATCATATTTTAATTTCAATTATTATACCTCTCTTTCAAGGGGTTTTGATGAAATTTTATGTCAAGCTGAAATGTGGTTTTCATGGTCTCAATTCTAATTCTTTGATACATGTTACATGTTAAGAACCATGATTAAAATTTTAGGGTCCATTCAATTACCATGGATATATTTTTCTCATGATATATTTATATGAAGGGATTTACTATCCAAATCATTTTAACTTATTTAGTTATCTATTGATAAAGTTGTTTCCACAATATTGAAGTTTTATGTAAACTCAAATCCCTTTCATTGATTTATAAAATTTTGTCTTGAACATTTTTAATCCATTCTTGGGATCTCCCACTAAATAATTTAAATTATTTTATAATCCCATTTTGGAAAATTATATTTGATTTAAAGGAATGTTCTATTACTCTTTTATAATGTGGTATTTTTACAAAGGCAATCTAAAGTATTAAAAATGTACCTTTCATGATCAAATGTTTTTGAACCACATTTCCTTTATAAAGGTAAGTTATATTAATTTATTACCAAGGATATATTATTTAATATTATTTTAAAATTAAGGGTTTTCAATGAGTTTTCACCTCAAATTTTCAAATGGGTATTTGAAATTTTCCTTTACTATTCTCTTTTATATCAATGTTAAAAAATAGTTTCAATAGCTATGATAAGATTACACATCCATTTCCCTATACATTTTCAAAATGATTTTACCACATATGGTTTATAATTAAATATTTATACTAATATATGTATATGTTTTGTGGTAATTAACTCACAATACCAATAAATCCAATTAATTATGCTTTTTTGGGTGGTATAATTTATGAATTCTTTTTCAAGTATGTTTTCCATCTATAAGAACATCCTTACAGGGTTTCATATAGGTTTTTTATTATACAAAAGTATATAATTTTGAAACCATAATCCTAATTTCACTATATGGATTGAGATCATTATTATTATATTTTTTTATTTTTCTGTATACTCATTTTCTATATGATGTTGTCATCACATTTTACATATTCCATACCAGATGATGTTCACCAATAAAGAACGGTATTTAATTCAAATAGGGAAAAGTATTGGTATTTTGTATATTATTTTTTCAATGTGAATTATTATTGGATAATATCACATGTTGATCATGTATTGATATTCCATATTATTCATTTTATTGATAAACATGTTTTTATTTAGATATTGTTTCCTTAGGAAATGATATGAAATGTCTTTTTGATTCTTATGGTGAATGTATTGGACACAATAAGGTTATGGGTGGGGACCAGAATTATATATATCCTATGTGAATAAATAAGTCTCATGAGAAAAAAATAGTCTTGGTTAATTGGTGTATGCCTTCCGAATTTAGCAGGATTTGATGACTATAGTATCGATGGAAAGTAAAGAGTCATGGAACAAGGACATAAAAATAGTTTTTTTGATGTCTCATATTATGTGTTGCATCAGTATGAGATAAATATTATTGATATATATATTTTCATTTATTATCATAGATATAACATTTTCCTATTTTGATGTATATTTTGGAAGCATGTTGTTTACCGACTCCTCCCTTAATATTTTTGATATATTCATTCCATGATTACATTAGTTATATGTTTACCTTATTTAGTGTTTTATATCAACCCTTTCTTAGGATTCCATTCCCCTGATTATGGATAAAATAAGTACATGTGACATGTTTAGAATGAAAGAATGCATAGAATAATTTATCGAATATATTAATGTATTCTCATGAATTATGTAATTTATTATATATAATGGAAAAATATTTCATTAATAATGAATTAAATGAAATTTATATGTTTAAGAATAATCCTAATTATCTTAATCTCTAAACATGAAATGATACTATAAATGCAAGATATTCAATAATTATTATTTATTTTAAAATTATGGATAACTATATCTAGTATTTTACAGATCATATCAAAGTGAGTATGAAAAGTATGTGTCTATGATCACAAGACTCTAGAGTGTGGGTATAGGGAATCAAAATTTGTTTCAAATGAGTGGTTTATTTATCTTTGGATATTATGATGTTTTAATGAAAATCTATTGGTTTATTAGTTTAGATTGATCATAGTTTCAAAGGTACAGAATACTCTTTGGAATACGTATATGATTTATTGTTAAGGTAATAATGAACTTTTTATTTCGCGATTAAGATAAGATAGATTTAGTGAAAACCCCTTAGAATAATTCTATGTATTTTATTACATCACGATTATTTGGAAATGAAGGGATTATGTAGGTTTTCGTATAAAAACATCTCTATATGTATACTAAAAGTGGATATAGGCTCTGGCACATATGTACCTTTTCGAAATAACCCCTAAGGGATGAATTGGGTTTTAACTAGATCATCACCTTGTGAAAGACGATTAAGAATAATTGAACACATATTGTTACTCTCTGTGGGGATATTATTTGTTTAATCACATTATCTTTACAAAACATTTTGAGGGATTTCATAATGATGTTAACTAATTTTGTTAGAGAACATAATAGAAGAAATGACCATGGATATCCAATGATTAACCAAGGGATTCATTGTTTGATTAAAAATTTTCCTATATGAAAAGTAATTTATCATTATTTTTCAATCTAAATGAATCAAATACATTGTTTCTTTTTTTAAGATTGTAATGAATCTTTCATTGAAAATCCTTAAAATATTATAACAATCATATCTGCCTTATGTTTAAATAATTCTATGTGAATACATACATAACACATTTGTGATGAGTATATATTTAAAAATTTACACCATATAAATGATAAATCCAAATTTATAAATAAAAACACATAGAAAATTAATTCTAGATCACGTTTTGGATAATTTATTTACATAGGTTTTAATTTAGATGAAGTATAATCAATTCCTTGGTCATTTTTTATCAGGAAAAAACCTTGTCTTTTTCACTAAGAATAAATATATGGGGTAAAACCACCATTTTTTTAGGTAAAGGAATAGTATAGAGCATTAAAAAATCCCATGTTTTAGATTCTGAAAAAAAAAATCATCACACTATTTAGTCCAGATGAATTTAACTCATTTTCAAGTTAAATTCATAAGTGGGATATATAAAAAAGAATAGATTTCATAAAACTACTGGTTATAACTTGTAAATCCTTAGAAAAATATGAATCTCTAAGACATTTTTTGTACCTGGAAATTATTTAAAAACATTTTCATAGCATGTTTAATAGTTATATAATATTTAGAAATAATATTTCTAGGTAATGATATCAGCTACAACCAAAATTCATAATCATTAAATTTTCCATATAAATTATTTTCTTTTAAGGGTTAAAAACAAATTTTAGGGGACATTCATCTTCCAAATGAATTTTAGAATATACCAATATATCAATAATAAAGGGAAACAAATATTATTTAGATAGTCATGGAAACCACCATTATTAAGATCTAGGAATATAACTAGTTTATTATACAAACCAAAGGGAATAACTAAAAACTCATTATTCATGTAGCTAGTCTAAAAAACAGTATTAGTATATTTTTAAACTTTAACTTCAACCGTGGTTATCTTGACCTAAGATCTATCATTATGAAATACTATACACCTAATAGTGGATCAAAATAATAATATATATGATTAAAAGGACAATTTTTCTCAGTAGTTATGTTATTCCTGTATCTATAGGTAATGTAATGTCTTATTGAATCATATTTCATTTTATAAAATAAAATAGCATCACCCCATGGTGATTTGATAGGACTAATGAAAACTTTTTTCTATAAACTTATGAAACTAATAATTCATTTCAAAATGTTATACTTGATCCATTATACACGGTGGTTTTGAAATTATCTTAACACGAGGCACTACATCAAGGGTAAATTCAACTTCCTGATCATGTGTAATACTAGGAAACTCTTCATGAAGTACATATAGTAATTTATTTATCATAGGGATATCACTAAGATTAATAGAATCCATATTCTACAAAAATATATGAAATAAAAATTTCATTTCCATATTTTAATAGTTTCTCTACTTTTTTATATTTCATTAATGTTATCAGTTTATTTTTGTATAAAAATTGAAAAATAATTTTTAATATCAACTTCATTGGCTATGAAATATATCATAACATAGTAAAAAAGATAATCTATAGTAATATTAAAATAAAATTCTACAATGGTAAAAAAATGATTACAAGTAAATATTCTTAACAGATTTCAACATAAATATTTTTACAGTTTAATTATTTTCTTTATACTTCCCCATGTTATTTTACAAAAATTTATAGATTCATTTAATGATGTAAAACTTACACTATTTTGTAAATTTCATAAAAATTAAAGTGTGGATAAACCGAAAATAAAATAATACATTGGATTAATATGAAGAAACAAGTAAATTACATGACACCACATCGGTGGAAGGTCCAACTTATGAAAAATTAGTTACAATGGATTTATCCATAATTGTAATATTTTGATCATGGTGATTTCCATCCAAAACCATTTATGTGGATAATTACACACATAATGAATCATCTAATTACAATTAAATCATATTAACTTAAATATTTCATTATTTGTTTGATTATTTACATTAGAGTCAAATATAAAATATCTAAATATTCTAAAAAAACATCTAAGATTATATAAGACATTCTATAGGGTTATTCCTACCACAAATTTCAAATTATGGAAATTTAATTTTATTACTAACACATTTCATTGATGGTTACTTTCCCATTTACTCCAATCTTGGACTTTTCGTATTAGTATTTTCATTAGAAAATGATCTTTAGTAAACTCAATTTGCACTTTCTCAGCACCTCAAACATGATTCTCATAAATTTTTAATTTATTTGAAGTAAATACACTTCAGTATACATTATTTAATCCTAATAAAAAACAATTAATTTTACTACCATTATACATTATAAATGTTTTGGTATACATTTATAATCGGGTGATTTTTTCCTAATACACCACCAAAGAATATTCTTCCTCCTGCCTCAGTTATATGAATTTATTTTTCCATATATGTTTAATATCCATAGGAGAATATTTATCAAAAAAAATATTTTTGTATTCATCCCATTTTAGGAAATCAATTTCTTCCGTATATATGATATTATTAACCATTGAACATAACCATTGATCTTTACCTTCAAAAGGTTAAATGGTAAGTGTTAATTTTTGGTTTTTAGAACAACCAATTACTTCCAATATCATCTTCAAATTTTGAATACAACCCTCATCTACCACACGGTATGATAATAAATAGAATGTGGGAGGGTGTTATTTCATGAAATGATACACTATAGACATGTTCCTTTATGCAGAATGGGGTTTCTCTCTCACATGTGTACCAAATACATTTATCGATTTTGTCAGGTGAGATATTATTAAAACAAACAAATCTTTTCCAATTACAACCAATCCATGTTCCTGATTTGGAATGATATCATCCTCTTATTGTATTCCTCGTTAGCTTCCCTAAATCCTATGTGAAAAATATCATGTATAGGAATATTTTAGACAAAGAAACATGGAAATATTTCAATTATATAATAAAAATATATTATAATCTCTTAATGTTATTTAATCTCATTATCCAAACCCCTAAATTTGTTTAAACCATTTCTCAAATACAAACTATCAGGATTCAGACTTTAAATATACATATTCTATGGTATACAAACAAGAAAACACTTTTCTGCATTACCCAATGACTTTTAGTTTTATACATTTGGAGAATTAAGTAATAAATATTACATGAAAAGACCCATAAATTATAATGTGGAAACATTAATATATTACTGAATTCTCTCAAAATATAAATCATATAAAAGGAAACAATTTTCAGATACATGAATAATATTTTTTTAATTTCAACTTTGATTCATGTTTGTTCTCACCCATCCCTTAACCCCATAGAAATCATTATAAAAAATACGGAATGATCCCAAAAACATCAATAAGGTACATAAAAATAAATAGAGAATCCAGTTAGTCTATTTTAGAATAATGGAATGATAAAAAAGTTTTTCTTTTAACGTAATAAACATTGATATCAAAATATTCAATTACTTACACATGAAATCGAAATATCTACCCATTGTTTTTCATAAAATATTTTATATGGTAATTTATGTAAAAAATCATAATAATTTTCTTATCAAAAATTAGAGGCCATGTTAAATATATTCTAAGAACATACCATTTTATCAAAAAAGGGCATTATCATTTCTTGAAGATTATCAGAAGGTTACACTTTGAACTCTAATTATATACTTGGAAACTCCTAATAAAGAATATAAATTTCATATAGGTGACTTTGTATGTAATGTTCATTGAAAAAATAAAATAACCCTTATGGAAACCATTACAATTGGAATGACCATTCGATCAACTTCATATTTAATTCTATATAGAACATAATCATTACACAATGCATTGGATAGATATATCCGGATCACCTATCTTCTAAGATACAAAACTCTGACATATCATCATGATTTATAAAGGGTAAAATTGTTATCATAAAAAAAATTCCAAGGATTATATCATAAATAAAATTGTTGAAAAACTATTTTAAACCTATTTGAAAAACACAATTGAATATCTAAATACAATTTCCTTTCAAAAACCAATTTTCAGAAAATAAATAACTAAATGATGGGAAGATGAATTTTTTAGAACAAATCGTGGATGATTATAAAAGAATAAAAATATAAAAAATGGTTGTAGTTTTGGGAATAATTTTTATCATGATACACTTTAAAATAAAATATTCTTTTTGTGGTTTGTAAAGAAATTCAAAAAAACTGAGTATAAAATAAATAGAAATATTCATTTTTATTTTTTTAAGAAAATTTTAAAAAAATATGTCCTTTTTAATTTTTTTACTTTTATATAAACACATCCATAATTAAATGTTAATAATATGAACATGGAATTGAAATATATTGAAAATAAAATTTTAAGACATTTAAAATGAGGTTTTAAGTTAAAGTTTCCCTTACACTATTTCAAACTCATCATATACATTATTTATATTATTATATAATAAAAATAAGACAATTATTTATTGAATATATAATCTTTTTAATTTTAATTATTTTATTTACTATGTTATGGTCAATTACTTATTCATTAATGTTTATGTCACATGCTTTGACAAAACTCAACTCTTATGTAAAAGATGACTTTAGTAATATGACTTTGGTCAACGTGGTTATTATTCCATTATAAGATATTATATTAATGAAATAATTTTTGTATTTATAAATCAATTTAAATTTTTAAACCAACATTAAATGATTCTTATGGGGTGATAGAAAATGAATCACATGACTTCGTGGAGGTGGTAGTCCACACATACGCACGAACAACATTATCATATTTAAATGAATGGAATGGTATGAAAGGAGATGATATTATAACATTAAATCATGATACATATGTAATTAATATCATATATATAATTTAAATACATCATTATATCCATCCATGAGAGGCGGTGATAGAAGAAGGATTACATCAGTTCGTGAGGTGGTAACCCATCGGGCACACACACAACATGTTCGTTTCCCATTTGATGAAATAAGTATAGGTATTTAAGTTATTAAATTAAAATAATTACATATATTAATATTTAAGATACTTATTTCATTATATATTCATGGTTGAATAATATTTTTATTAGGTTTAATAAGAAATAAATCCACAATATTTGGTAAAAAATATACCTCTTATTCCGACAATCTCCATTACTTTAAAACATAATCCTTCTATGGTTGGTATTGTTCCTAAAACAATAAAAATATAATTGAGGGGTTGGAGAATCTTGGAATGTGTTTTTTTGGTTTTTTCAAACCAAAATTCTTCTTATGTGTAATGAAAATAGGAGAGGTGGTTCCCTTACATAAGTAATAAGAGGGGAACTCATGGAATTTCTTAAAGTATTAAATTAAAATAAATTTACATTCAAGTTAAAATGGGTAGAAGTTGATATAATTAAACAATAATATGATAATGAGTCTAAATAATATCATTTAATAATAATTATATATGTTTATATTTTCGTTTTACACTTATATTTTTTTTAACTCGTGGTAATATTTTTTTTTGATTACTCTGATAAAAATGGGTTTTACTCTTTAGGTGTCAAGATAGTTACTATAAAAGAAATATTGGACCCTAAATGGGTAATTATTTATATTTTAAAAAATATCATAACCACTTGGATGATGAAATTATATTTAAGAATTTAAAGTCAATTAATAATATTATAGCTATTATAAAATATCATAAATGTCAAATTTAGAACTATATATTTACTTTGAATTTTAAAAAAAATATAATAATTGAATTTGAATATAATAAAATATAAATTCTCTATAATGATATATAAGTCTAAAAAAATATCTGGAGTATAATAATATATTCAAATTATATTAAATTTAATATATTAAAAAAAATATTAGTTTGATTTCTCAATTAATGGAAAAAACATTATGTCGACATAATGTAAGAATTCATGGTCATATTTTCATCACAAATTATTCGAAATAAATTGACAAAATAAAAAATAATTTATTATTAAAATAAATATTTATAATATAACATTCCTCCTTTTTTCTTAGTACAAAAATTTGATGATAATAAAACAAAGGGAAAGACATTTTTTACTTTTCTTTAAATAAAATATTACAAAGGTCAAAATGAAAGAAAAATGGAAAGAAATTGTCATATATTTGAAGTTTGAATTTTTATCTATGAAATTTACTTATTCATTAAAATTAATTCAAGTGTCTTGGTTACATTTTGTCTATATAACCATATTTGTACACTAAATTATCCCATTTAACCTTTTTTGTGTTAAAATAATTACAATAATTCTTATTCAAAATGACTAAAAATAAAAGATAAATACATTAAAAAAAATTGATGGCCTGAATATAAATAGGATATCCATTTTTCTTGATTCAATTCAGAGTAGTAGTATTAATTAATTTAATATTATTCCCACCAAATGTGACAAAAGACAATTGTTCAGAAAAATAACTTTTAAGTATAAAAATAATTTTATATGAAATTGAAGAAAAAAATAACTAAAAAGTCCATAATTGTTTTTTAATAAATAAAAATGATCTAATTAAATTTTATAACTAATCAAATATAGGATCTTACTATGTAAATTGTTGAAAATAAAAATATAGTATTTAATAAACCTATGTTTTTATTACTATTCATTGAAAAAAACTTTGGAGAAAATAATCAAAAATAACTCTTAAGAAAACTTTTACCTGAAAAATAAAATATTAATTTTATATTTTCATATTAAAAATTTTCGTTTTTTTAATTATTCAATTAATAAAAAATATATAATTCATGAAAATATAACTGGGTTTTAAATAATTTCTTTTTCCTTTTTAATGAAAAATTTCACAATATTCATATAATGAATATAAATCTATAAAATCAAATTTATGAAAATTTAGAAATGATTTATCTTAACATTAAATGGGTTTTTAAACTTTCTAACCTAGAGCATCAACAACCTTTTTTTTCAGTCGAAGGAAATATATTGAGTAGTCATAATTTTTATCAACACTATTAATCTTTTCTATAGAATATTCAACACGCTATATGTAAATATATACTCTAATGTTTTATTATCAGTATATATATTTATATAACACATATTTATACATATAGAAAATTCCTATATATCTTTATTTATAACATTATTACTTCTGACTCAAAATCATGAGTTTAGTAATTTTTCTCATGAGTTTTTAATTCCCAAGGGGTATAAGTTCTCACCGTATCATTTTTCATGAGGATGAATCACAATAACTTGTTTCATGCTTCAATATATATTACTAACACATATCAACTATATGGGGTTGTATGTAAATGTGAACTGTCTAAACTTTTCTTCAGTTCTTTTAAATTATTCTCTCATTCATCTATTCACAATAACTTAACACCCTACAGAATCAACATGTTGAGCGGATTAGATATTCATGGGTAATATCTTGAAATGAATTTTTTGTATCCTACCAATCCAAAAAACAACAGATCTATGTTACCATGGATTTCGTATAAAATATCTCAATGACATTATTCATTTAAGGATCCATTAATATACCTTCACATGAAATTATATAATGCACGACTGAAACTTTTTCATGCTAAAATTTAATGATGGTAAATTTATCATATTGCTACTCCTTCATCCATGTCATAATCATAATCATCAAATTTTCATAAATCTCTTTCTTTCTATTGGATTATATATTAATATTTTCTATAAATACCTATATAAACCGATTAAGGTAATCCCTGAAGACTATATTCATTAAATCAATGATGATAATAGGGTCATTGGTAAGTCCAAATGGAATTACTATAAATTCATAATGATTATACCATGTATGGGAGGATTTCTTTTGAATATCCTCATTCATTACATTTAATTATTATATCCAAATTGATGATCAATATTGGAAAAATATTTATCTCATCGTAATTAATTAAATATATCATTTGTTTGAAAAAAGTCCCTCATGGTAACATTACATTATTTTTTGGGTTTATTGTGATTATAGAAAAAGAGGGTTTCCATGGTATGTTGTTGATTAACAAAAAGATTTTTGACGTGGTATGTTGATAATGATCTAAGAAAAAATTTGAATGGATTCCATGAAAGTTGTACAAAAAATTGTGTACACTAGGTTTCATGATGGGAATATCACAAACACCGGGTTTCTTGAAACAAAATTTGTGAAGGTGTGGATCATCTCAAATGAGAATCGTGAACACATGAAGGAAAAATGGTACTCTCTATAACTAAATGGTGAATCAATAATGGGGAATTCCTAGGGTGCTTCACAAAAATAGGGAGCATCACAAATGATATGAGAGAGATTCATGAAATAGTGTTGACAAAGATGAATGCTTCTATGTTGGGAGGAAATTCCTATAAGTAGTCCTCTACTCCCCTCATAAAAGTAAAACATGATTTAACGAATATTAAAAGGATCCACATTTACAATGGTGACTCAAAAAGGTAGATCTTTAGAAAAATTTCATGAATAAAGGATGTTCACAAAGGATGTAAAAGCTTATCGAAAGGTTTGATAATCAATAAAGTATTGAAGTTTTTGATGGAAATAAAAAGACAACATTAATTATTGAGCCATGAGAATGTTGGTTTCTCCATGAATTATATGTGAGCTTCATGAAAAGAAATTTCTTCATGAATGATACTTGAGCTTTGCAAAATAGGCAGGTTTATGAATTTACTGATCATTGCGAACATGTTCATAAAGGATTTCTCAATAAATATGTGGAAACGAGGTATTCATCAATTGGATTAAAGTGTGAATTCAATATATAATCTATATATAACTAAGGATGTTTTCATTTTTGATAATCAAGGGACTTAAATTTCCATAAATTGTGGATAAATCCCTTTTAGAGTAGTTATAAAAGAAAATAAAGAAGGTTTTCCTTTCCATCATGAGTGAGCCATAATGAGAGACTCAAAAAGTGACCCTTGGGAAGTCTGTGAGATATCCCTAAAACCATGTAAAGGTAGTGATAATTTGTATATAATTGATAAATCTTGATCCATGAATCAACAGTAAACCTTAGTAAATTTGGTACATCAAAACATTTTCATTCTGTACTCCTTGTATGTAGCTCAGTGAGTGTAAACAAAGTAAAAATAATTGTTTATCATGCATGATTTCATTTAAATTTATAAATTGTTATGGTAAAGTGATAGAAGAGTTATTTTTTTAATGAAAAATAATGATCTGGTGGGGCTATTTTTTCAATTTTTCATCCCCAAATTCAACCACGATATTAGGGTATTTAACCTAGTTGGGATACCATCATCAAAACATGGATGAGGATACTTCTATTGATAGTGATATTTTTATGTTTTTTGTAATAAATAAAAATATATATAGACACTTATTTCTTATTAATAAAAGAACAAGTTCATCCATTGGTGAATAACTAGTCCAAATGAGTCCCTTATCCATAATCTCCTAGATTTGTGTCAACAATTCAAACAACACAATCAGGCTCGTTAAATAAGGATTATTGGATATAGGTGTCCAATTAATTTTGAGTTTTATTGAGATCTCAACTTCATGATTTGGGGAAATACATGGAATTTATTCTGGAAATACATCAAAAAACTCTTGTAAAATAATCATATCATCAATTTTGAGTTTATTCTAAACCATATGATATAAATTTCCTTCTTTAATGTATAATAAAATAAAAATAATTTATGTAATTTCAATTGGAAGTTGGGGTTCATCCTCTTTATGATATAAGATCATTGGTTTATTTATAATATCAAATGTAAATTCCCTTCCATGATAATTGATATGGGATCCATAATTAGTGTGTCAATCTATTCCCGAAATTATATAAAATTTAACTAGATGATGAATTTCTAGATTTATAGTAAGCACATTAAAAAAATCTTATATTGGATAGGAAAAAAAGACTACAGATGTGATCAACTGACCATTATTATATTTCACTACTACATAAACATTTAATCATAAAGGTTGGGATATGATCCCGTTAGAAAATAATTTAGATATAATTGAGTGGGTTTAACCTAAATAAAATAAAACATTTTCACTTTCTGAGTGGATAATATGTATTCGTTTCACCACATCATTATGAACCCTTACATTGGTTGTAAAAATCACTAATATTTGGCCTTATCTCCTTGTCTTTATATGTGGTAAGATCCCTTGATGCATGAGAAAATGGATTGAATAATTCAGTATCTATTTGTATCCTAATGACTAGATAACTGTGGTTTTATTATTTAGCATGAATATAGGAGCCTTATATACACTTTATATACACTTAAAAACAAACTCATGTTTCTATTCAGCAAGTACCTATATGTTTCCATACAAAATTATCTCTTTTTGGAAATCTCATCCCACATTTATTCTTCTTTAAAGCATTACTTTTCCATTATTCTTATGCAACCTCTTATTTTCGTGACATCGTATAAAAATATAAGACCTATAATATTATTTCTCTATATTTATGGAACCTAAAACGATATCATCATATAATGAAATTTTATGAGAAAACACTTCCCTTTATAGAATATGTTTAATATGTTCAAAGAAATGGTTAATATTCCCTTTAAGATTATATATAAAGTTCACCGAATTCCTAGTTAACATTATAAAGTTATCTTCATACTTTTACACAACTATTTATTCCTTCTAATTTAATGTTAGTAAAATCATATCCATTTCATCTTGTTATTATCAAGGGATATGAATATATAAAATTATCACATTAAGTTTTATCATTTTTTTAATTTATATATCATTTACCACTTCACTATTTTGATCAATGACCAAAATTGTTTGATATTTCCTTTCACAAAATACACATGGAAAGTAATATTTTTACTTGACCACATCCCAAAGTATGGGATGTTAGTTCAAGGGACTTAATACATCATTAATATACCAATTTATTATTAGTTCCACTAAAATATGGAGGCTTATATTTCAAGAACCGTTCCAATAAAGATAAATCACACTGTATTATAGTAGGTTGTTCAAGAATGTCAAGGTTATTCTTTATAACATGAGCCATCTTACCTTACATGGCCATTATCTGCTTAGTTCCAGCAACATATTTATTGGATTTCTATAAATGAAAATACCAACATTGTCCATGGGTGTTGATTCCCTTTCATCCATTTGGAACCATCACTAAAAAATGGATCACAATAAATTATCTCATAATCATCATAAATACTGGGCTATAAAATAAAAAATCAGTATAACCATATAAGTTGAAAATTACGATAACAGATTATTATAATTTCCCGGTTAGATATATAAATATTAAATATTATACACAATTTTTATTCTAAATTATCACTAATCCCATATGTAAAAACCCAAACTCTAATAATCTAAAACTGTTGTTTACTTTATTACCTCACTACAATGTACTAGGAATCTCACCACACAAGATCAATCAGTTTTGAATTATTAAAAAACTAGATACCTACATGATTCTAATACTACATTAGAAACAAAAAAGGAATTTGATGTTTTCTTTCTCCATTTATATCATTCATAATAACCTTCATCAAATCCTGGTGAATGGAAAATAAATAAATGGTGATATCATATGCTTAGTAGTGATTTTATAAAACCAAAGTTATCATGAATAATTAAGGCATTAAAAATATGTAATAGTTGAAAAAAAAACAAATTTGATTTAGTAAAACTTCATCTCATCGTGTATCCATGAATAATATTAATATATAAAAGACGTTTATTAAGAAAATAAAATTGGTAATGATATAAAATCATAATTTCATGAATTCATGTTCATGGCCTCTCAACCAAGATATCATTAATCTTATAATCATGGACTCTCAACCCAGATATCTCTCTTAAAAAAATTGTTGGTGTAAAAAATAAAATTTTAATATTTCATGCCAGTTATTTTGTATTATGAGAACTACTGATGCATCGAGGTGATTTTTAAAACCATGCCCCAAACATCACATTAAATTCCTACGAATTCCTTATTTTGTTTATAGATCAATACAATTCATCGTGAAAATGATTTACACATAAAAAATTAAAAATTTTGAATCACAAATATATAAAATCAATACCTAATCTTAATAAACCATAATGGAAGATAAAAAATATGTAATTATTGGATCATATCTCCAATGACATCAATGGAGGTTGTCATTTTTGAAAATACCTCTAAATGATCACTGGAAAATTTTTGGAGTTAAACACACCATATAGATGGAAATTACTAATTACCAATATAAAAATTTCCCCAAAAATGAAGAAAACATTTTATTGGAAATTAAAATGGGAAACTTATAATGTAATATTCAAATCATTAAGAATTCATTGTGGTGGGAAATTTCATACATGTAGTTTATATTAAAACAAATATTCTATTTATATTTTCTAAAAAAAATTATAAGAAAATCATTAAGAATTTAATAAGGATATTCCCCTTATAATTTTTTTTTAAAAAGTTAATCATTGCTAGAAATTAATTTAAACCATCATTGGGTAATATTATGAGTATTATTCAAAATAATTTTATAAAACAAAGACAAGAAGATAAAGATTCATGAATAATGTTGAAATAATGCTTGTTTTTATTAAAAACATGTTCTTCATATTATTATGTACCCAAGATAATAACATTGTAATATTATATTCAATTTCCATCAATAAATAAATTATAATAAAATTTATGGTTGCTTAAGATAATTATCATAAAATTTTCCCCAATGGAAATTCAAACAATAACTATCTCTAAATAAAATGAGATTGTAAATAAAATACCTTAACCCAAGCTCAACTTTCCTTGTATGTTATTTTAATGTATTCATTTATAAATTAATATTTATTATACGTCTAATAAAGATTCATGTAAATATATATAGTATCATATATTACCCACTTATAACACCTTAATAACCCATTAATTAATAATTTCTTATTAAAATTATCGTTTTCATGAGTTAACCATTTTTTTAATCAGAACAACAGTTCAGTAGTTCTAGTCCTTCTATATTGATCATGGTTCCATAATAATGATATAAATAAAAAATATATTCAATATATATATATATATATTTAGATTTATTTATAGAACATAAATATATAAAAAAGAATTACAGTAATCAGTGAGAGGGTATATTGTATGTGCACCAGAATGTGGGTTTCAGTTCTAAACAGATGAATAGAGAGAAAGATAAATAATAATTAACCTTTTATATAATCATTTTTATATCATATTTTTCATTTATATATATATTTTTTATATTATTATTACTATACATAGAAATCGTAAATGAAAAATGATTCACATAGTTTTGTGGAAGTGGTAGTCCATATATACATCCAAGCGAGGTATTAATTTTTCAAGGGATGGGATGGTTATAAAGAAAATATGATATTACAATTACAAAATAATATTTATTTTATTTATTTTATATATAAACATTAAATCCATCATCATAATAATTCATGAAATATGGTGATAGAAAATTATTTTTATCACTATGAGGAGGCGATAGTGCACACGTACACATAATTGGAAATTTTACTTCTCATTGGATGGAAAAAAGTTGAATAATGATGGTTATTTTTTTGAGAAATATGAGCTCACCGGATCTTTATTATTAGAAAATAAAGGTTATAGTAGCCTAAAAGAAGGAATTTGGCATATTTTTCTTAAAAAATATTGAATCATGTCACAATAGAGAGTAGTATAGCATGTGCATCCCTCTTTAAAAATACATTTATTTGCATGTACGAAAACTAGGAAGTTGGATTCCCAATAAGTGTTAGTGATGATATAGGTCGTTGATGAAATATTGTCAAAGAAATTCACCCATTTTGTAGCTATTTTCCATGATAGATGTGTCAATCCTTATCTAATTTATTGAACAATGGTAGTAGATTTAAATTTAAACCACATGTTGGTCCATATTCTTTTGTGGGCAAGATCAACCGCATGGTTGAATATCATAATTTTAGCCTCCAAAGTAGTGGAATGTCCAAAAGATCTATATGAAAACTCCAAAAAAATCATTATTATGGTCAAGAAAAATGATCCCATATCATGATGGTCTAGGGTTTCTTCTCTAGTCACTATCTGAGTTTCACTTTAACCAGCAAACAAATGGTGGAAACCAGAAAACCTCTATAGTTCCATGCGGTTTGGGGAACTTACCTAAAAGGTTCAAGTGTTTAAGGATGGTAAAACCCCTAACAGAATTTTCATAGAAATATTGGTGTATTCAGTTAGCAGTTTCAGTTACTTTAACAACATTCGATTTGTCTTGTTTGATGTTAATACATTAATTGGAGTGTATGGATCTATTTCTAATGTTCCCAATAGTATGAAGCAATTCTACAGAAGCATCTATGAAGAGAATATAGGACTTCTTGGAGATCTAATGATTCAGAATTTCTGTATAGTTATGACACTAAATATTTTCTTATAGTGAATAATATAGATTTAGAAGAGGTACAATAAAAAATAAATTGAAATATGTTGGGTTGGAAAATTACCTCTTCTTTGATTTAAATCACAAGCCAGTTATTAAGAACCATTGTAATGATATTTTAAGAAGAATATAACTTATAATTAATGTATATAGATGTGAACACCAGAATAACTAGGGGATTTTGGATCTATATAGCCCAATTTTTTTAAATAAATTAGATATGGGTTATTATTTTCTAATTGGGGGAGGGGTGACCTTTGGAATTAATTAATATATTAAATTAATATAAATTAATTTTAATGTTTTATTTGTTAAATATTGATATAATATGAGGTAGAATAAATATTATTTCATAAAATAATATTTGTAGAATTTTACGTGATGTTCAAATCCTTATCATTTAGTTTTAACCCTTCTCTTAACCATTTTGACTATTATTATAATATCTAGGTTTTATACTCTTTAAAGGTAATAATGAAACTATAAAAGAATATTTTACCAATAAATGGTCTTGGGAAGATATGTTAAACCAGAACAATTCAATCAGATGAATATAGGATATTTCAGAATTTTGAATAATTAAATAAAATATTAATTTTGATAAAATATCAATTTTGTTTTTTACACAATTATATATTTTAACATTAAAAACATTAATACAATGATGGAGTTTTAATATATAAATTCAAAAAATATTATTATGTCATAATTAATCAAAAGCAATTATTGGAATATAGTTAATTACTCAAATTGTAATACTTTAAATATTTTTTAACATATTTTATTTTATTTTATTTTTCTATCAATTAAATAAATACTATTTCAGAGTTTCATTAGAACATACTCTGTTTTCAACAATAAAATTTAAAAATGTGTTTCCATGATTAAAAAAATTATTTACCTTCCAAATAAATATATAAAACTGATGATATCCTATTTTTATACTTATGAAAAAAATTATAGATATTAAAAAATAAAGTGACATTTTATTTTTATATTTTATTAAAAATTATATTAATTTCATTAACACAGTAATTTGGTAATAAATAGACACATTTTTTATCATACGAATGTTATGTTAGAACAAAACTCATAAAACTAAATGAATACATGTTTTAAGGATATTTTATGCCTTATCATATTATTTTTTTCCTTTTTTACATGATTTACCCTCACTAAGATGACAAATATTTTATAAGGCTTCGACTCCTAATGGATAAAAATAAAAGATTACTATTTTAAAAATTTTGATAACCTAATTCAAAATATGGAATGCATTTTCATGATTCAAATATTATAAGTGGCAGAAATCAATTATAATAAAAAGGCCTAAAACCCAATGAAAAATAGTTTTTATTAAAATGGTTTTTAAGCGTAGAAATTAAATTGAATAAAAATAATGAAAATTTCTAATTAAGAATTGAATTAATTATATTTTTCTAAAAATTGACTCATATGTAAAATTAAGATGAAATTTAAAATATAATATGTATTTTAAATAATATCATTTAATGAAAATAAATTATTATATTGGAAAAAATAATTTTTCAATATTCACTAAAATATCAATAATTTAAGGAAAGTCATAAATATTTATTATAAGATAATATTTCTTTTCTAATTTTGGAAATTATACCATTTTTATAAAATTTAATTTCTAAAATTTAGAGAAATTAATTATATTATATGCGTTCAAAATTTAATAAAAATCAATTTTGATGAAAATATATTATTGAATCCTTAAATTGATTTAATGGAAAATGGAGTACTTATTTCCAAGGAATTAATCAATATATATATTTCGAATGAAATTTTGGACTTAATTTTTATAATGTGCTTATTATAATTCATACCCACTAATCTAATCACTAGGTGATAACAATCATATAAATATATTTCAAAAGTATGTAGAGGTTCATATAAAATTAGTACTGTTTTTAAAGAAAGATATTAAATTTATTAAATTTATTTAAAGAAAAAAATCATAAAATATATGGGTTTTGTAGTTTTATAATTGAGTATATTTTTTTATATTTTTATATTTGAACCATGTTATGACTAATAACCTTTCTTATACATATTTACTTGGTGCCTCGAAAAATTGAACAATGATGTGGGAGCCCATTATTTGGAGAAAAACATCCATATTTTAATATAACTACTAAAAAATTAGTACATAAACATTGAATCATGTCCCTTAAAAAGATATTCATTTCATTGGGGAATATTGAAAAAGAGAATGTTATTTACTACTATATTGTTTAAAGGGAAAAGCTGGTTAAAAATGGTCATATATTAAGAACTATAAGGAGGAGGAAGAGATATATGGAATGGAATATAAAACTTTTAATGTCATATTATTTTTATGAATTTTTCACTTGAGGGAAACATACTTATATGTGATGGAAATTTATTATTTTAAATTAGATGGAAGTGGAAATTATTTCAAATCATGAGGAAAACATCACTATATTTTCCAAGAATTCTATGGACTATGCATAAAATCTTGTAAGAAAGATTGACTATTTTTTATGTGACTAATCCAGTACTTAGAAGTGAAATAGTCCCTCAAAACTATACATAATATTATAATATTTTATTAAGTGTCATTAACCAACTAGGAAACCCTGGTATGCTGATACACAATTCGACACTAACTTAGCCCCAAGTGTGCTCCAAACTCCCATGTGTTGGTGGCTAGTAATTGGAAATATTAAAGAAACATAGGTAATTTTTTTTCAAAAAACAAGTGTAATAGAAATAATACAAGTTTGTATGATAAACACACAGAAGGGAGAAACAACAAGAATCAAATAGATTAAACAAAGCCCAAATATTAAATCATAAAAATGAATAACATTTACCAAAATAAAATCACAAATACATCCCATGTAATAGGTGGATAACATATCCACTGGTCACCTCCATCACATTGGGTCCCATAGATCAAGAACATCAACCACCTCTAAGTAGTGCTTTCCCTTTTCTTGGATCTAGCATAAGAAAATCAACAAACAGTTGAAGGAAAATTTATGGTGTGAGATAAACAAATTATTATATTCTCACCAGGTGTTACATAATCAATTACATAACAATTAAACAATATAATGTTTCAATTAAAATAAAAAGGCATCACATTGATATTACATATTAAAAAAATATTATTTTATAAATAAAAAAAGATGACATATATTTCAAAATAGGATTAAATAATATTTTTGAAAAATTTATATAAGGAGTTGGAATGAATAAAATAGTTCAAAAATAAATGTCATAAAATCATCAATCAAACATCTCATAGCACCATTTAATAATCTCTTTGGTACATTATTTTTATGTAATTGGATCATCATACTACTCAATAAGTTATCTCATTTCACTATGTCCACACATCCCTCGAATCAGACAATCAGGACTCAACACCCCATTAAGGAAAACCATACTTGAGTATGTTTATATCAATTTTATCATCACCAAAACATTTCTAGGGGTTTTATCGTAGAGTTATTGTCATAATTACCCACTAACTACCTAGGACCACAAGTGCTTCATTATATCAATCAATCAATCATGGTAAAATCAATAATTTCCAAACATCTCAAAATATAATTCCCTAAATTTTCTTCTCAGCATGCCATTCATATTTAAAAACATATCATAGGTTTTATCCAATTAATTATTTTTCAAATAACCTTTCAACTTCTTCCATTTCTATCAAAAATAAACATTAAATCGTTTAAATTTCTAAAATCAATAGATTAATTCAATTTTACAATATCAAGTCACATTCATATATCCAAACCACAATTTCAATATCCTTTAAATTAGGGGGTTATGTGAATTTCCATGCCATTTAAAATCACACATAAAATCATTTCCATTATGGTTTTTAAATCAATTAAAAACACATTTCCAAATAATAAAAAAAATTAAATTTCAATTTTAGGGAAAATCATATGGAATCCCAAATGTTTAATCATGGGAAAAAACTAACACAACTCCCTTAGTGAGATCCTCTAAAAAATAAAGAAGGCCTAGTAAATCAAAAAACACAATGTAGAATTGAGATCCAGGAAAATTCTGATTATATCCCTCAATATAATGATTATATATCAAAATATAAGGAGGAGAGAATGGGAGATTAGGAGAATCCAAATGAGAGGAGACCCTCTCACTTGAAGGAGATCTAACATGATCACTAGTGCTTTGATCCAAAAAGTGTAGGGAATATACAAATAAAAATAATCGCTTGCGAGCCTTAAATGGGTAAAAATTTGGTATAGGGTTGATGGGATTAATTATAATATTAAATAGTTGTTCCATGATTTTTAATTAAAATATCATGAGAATTAAAAATATTGTGCACAATTTTTGGGATATGCCACGGGGTTAATAGCCACCATGAACCCTAACCGTGATCCCATACTAGACTTATTGATGGGTTTCATAGTTATAATACCTAATTAAAATAACATTGTGATAACTATTAAAGCCCTTACTATGCAAGGTTCTGTGGTTTGGAAGGGTGGTTTCACATTTTGGACATACCATGTGCCCACTTCTAGTTTCTTAACATTGGGTGTGCATTTTGTTGGGAAAACCCACATGGTTTTCCCTAACCATAAAAAAACTATGAACAACACCTTAATGCTCCAAATTTTTCCAAATATTCTAAAATTTTTCCCAAATCATGACCCTATCAATTCCAGATCAAAATAAGGGTCCATAATTTCTTGAATATAGGTAAAATGACGTTATAACCTCCCCATAATAAACACTTTATGTCCCCTAAAATCCTATCAATAATATTTCATATAAAATAGATATAACAACTTATCTCTCATTATTTTCTCATTGTAACAAGTATCATTTGAATTAGAAGAATGATTTTATGTCACATAAACAAAAAGATCCATCTTCCAATAAAGAACATTTGTCCCATAATCAATAATTTCGAATGGATACTCAGTCACTAAAAAATCATGTTCAACATCCGGAACTTCCCATCCAAGGACATGAGTTGGGTTAAAAATATACATTTGAATCTTTGATACATGAATCACATTGTCGATTGAATTCAACTACAGTGGAAGTGCTAAATTATAATCCACATTCCCCTCCCTCTTAACAATCTAAAAATGCACCAAAATCCTTGAGGAAAGATTTCTCTATTTCCCAAGATGATGTTGACCCAATCGAGGTGAAACTATTATGAAAAACTAGCCACCAAAGAAAAAAATATAATGTTTATTAATTATGATCCTCATTAGATTTATACTGAATCATTAAATTTCCTTCCTCTGACAAATTAATTTAATATTTTCCATCATATCTAAGACCAAACATGGTCCAACCAATGATGTTTCTCCAATAATCATCCAACAAAACATATATATAAATGGGAATCCATGAAAGTCCTCAAAAGGAGACATCTATATGATAGACTAATACTTATTGTTGTAGGAATACTTGACCAGTCCCAATTGGACATCCCAAGCTCCACCAAACTCTAGAATACTCCCGCATAGGAAGTCCTCAAGATTCTATATAGATTTTTATGTTTATCCATTCATATAAAGATGATATTATGTACTCAATCTAACCAAGGATCCTAAAACCCCTAGAGGACATTCCAAAATCAAGAAGTAATACATTATAGCTATAAAAAACTATAACAGTTGGACATCAAGGAAAATGGATAATCTATTACACATTTGGACTCCCCAAGTCCTCAAATTTGGTTCTATCACATATGATTCCAATGTGAGACCATTTTTCAAGAATATTGATCATAAGAAATATCACATTATCCACTTAAGGGATATATAAAATCCCAACAAAAAAGTTCCTGAAAATGTCATCCCAATTACATTTATGCACTAGATTTGGATGAATCAAACTCAATGTTCCCTGGTTCTCATCTTTTTCCTATTGGTATGTATAATTATGAGATACAATGTACCCAATCTCACATGTCATTATTATTAACTAGAATTATCACCAGAAATTCTACAATATCATTGTAGAACCACGGTTCACTACCCACTAAGAACTATGGATGTCCACCATTATGGAATTTTCCATAGGAAATGGTGTGAAATACTAATTATATAAACATATGATACCCTCCAAATATAAAGTAAACTTTCTGATGATCTCCACACTATAAAAATAGTCCCTAATTCCATATAATTCATCGTCAAAAGAATTATAGTACTCTAACAAACACCTTTAATTGAGGTTAAAATATTTTCTATAGAATATATAACACATGAATTTGTGGTCATGATAAATGGTTAACCTTTAAATGAAAAGGTATTATCACCTAATCTTAAGAGCATGCATCCCATATGATTGTTTAAGATCATGGGTTAGATAATTCTTCTCATGTGGCCAATGATTTCTTAAACCATAAAAAACAAAACGATCTCCATGCATAAGGAAATAATACAATGCCAAACCTGATGCATCACTAAAGGCCACATTTCCCTACCGAACCTTTGTCAAATTTGACATCAATGCCAAAATCAAAAGTCATTTTATTTTAACAAAAGAACTATTTACTTTTTTTAACTCAAATTAACTTCACTCCTTTTTTAGTGATATTAGTCATCATAAAATATAACTTTGATAAATCTCAAATTATTCTATGATAATATCACACTAATCCCCAGATTATTCATATCTCTAAGAAATTATAACGTTTCTCCCATTCCATAAAATATTTCACCTTATTATGATCTACTAAAAGGCTATATTCTTAGACAATATGTCCCAATATATTCACTTACTATATCCAGAAATTAGATTTTAAAAAAATAACATAAAGTCAATGATTTGTCATGATTTCATGAGAATCCCCCAAATGAGGAACATGGTTCTGCTCTGGATGAGTGTAAATTATGATACCATCCCCAAATACCACCACATATGAGTTGGGTCACTCATGGAAAATCTTATTTAGAAATACCATATACATAAATAGTGCATTGGCCATAAAAAAGTCCCAACAAGTTAATAAAAATGGTCAAACATACTCTTAATATAGCTCTTCTTATTGTCAGACTATTTAATTATTAACAAGTGAAACTACATCAAAGATCAATATTTGAGAACCACTTCAACCAATTAATATTTTCAAATATTTCATCAATACTAGGTAATGAATATTTATAATTTATGATGGCTTGATTATGTTTTTGTTAATAAACACATATGTGATGTGTTCCACATTCTTTCTTTAAAAATGGAATAGTTTTCGACCTCGGTGACACTCTTGGTCATAGAAATACTTTTTTTAAATGACCCAATTGAGACCTCAACTCTTTAAACTTAGTGGGTGCTATATAGTAAGTAGGAATAGACACTATTAAAGTACCATGTACTAACTCAATTAAAAAAATCAACCACTTATACTAATGGAAATAATAATAATTTAGATGAAAATTTGTTAGGAAACATGATAAAAACTGGAAAGTGAACACCCCACAAATAATACATATCTATGTAGAAAAAATTAACTATATTAATCTTCCAAACATAGGAATATAAGGTTCTTCTCTACTCGAGCTCGGTTCCCAATATTCTAAAAAGGCCCAGCACACCCCCCTTTGGAGTAGAAAATGACACCCATGGAATATAAATATGAATATAGGATTTATAGTAAATAAAATAATCCATCAAAGAGGATTAACTTAGTAAAACAAAAAAAATCAATGAAAGATCAATCTTTTATAAGTAGATAACATAATAGGGGAGTCAAATACCATTCTCCCTCTTTGTTCTGAGGGGTGTAGTAATATCTATCACATAAGATACACTCTACATATAAATATTTATTATATTAAAAACATGAGTTGATATAAATGATTGAGATGAACCATTGTTAAATAAGGTTTTCACTAAATATGCATCTATAGTGATCATACCCATTACTGTTGTAGGACACTCATAAAGTTCTTTTAGAAACTCTTCCACTATGTGGAGAAGCTTTATTAAAAAATTTAGTGGTTGGAACAAATTTGATATTAAAAAACATGGTTGGAATAAAGTAATATTTTTTTCATTTGATACCATGACAAAACATAGAAAAAAAATAAAATGGTAGAACTTCTATAGGTTTCCTAAGTTACAGAAAGAACTACATATATTTAGTGGCTCAGTACAAACCCATTTTGAATGACTAACATTTCAACACTGAATTTAAATCAATGGACCCCTATAAATAAATAAAACTATATTGGAAGGAAAAAACTCTCAAGAACCACCATGAGAATCATCATGATTTCTCTTTCCTTTAAAGGAACTCATGAAACTACCACTAGAAGAAAAAGAGACTCCATTCAATCATAACTTATCATACAGTTCATGTTAAACCATTAAAACTATATCTATAACATCAACATAATAAGTGATATTTAATAATAAATAATAAGATAGGGTACCAGTTTAGAGACCCATATCAAAATGGTGAGCCTTCATCTTCTCATTAGATACAACCTCACTTATGATCGAGAAAAGATTTGAAAAATGGTTCTCATACAATGTTAGGATCCTATCACCCTATTAGAGGTTGAGAAACTCCATTAATTTCCCCAGTAACATTGAGTCAAAATATAATTTCTCAGTGAAATTAACTCTAATTTACTTTCACTTAAAGCCCTCATTCATATTCTCCATCACCACTAAATCGAACCATCTCATAATAGGCCCCTCAAGTATGAAGGTTTAACATTTTTGAATAATATAATTATGAGTTTTTAATAAGTCAAAAAGAAATTGAATGGTCTTCTACCAATCCATAACCTCTTTATGATCATTAAAAATATAAAAATAAGGTTGTTTATAAGGATGAAACTTTTGATCAAGATATCTATATTCTTCCTGTCGAGGTTCCACTATCATATCCTGCATGGGAATGGGTACATGAACATTTCCTAAAGATAGGAAAATGCACACCACTATCTCAAAAATAATCTTGTACACTAGAGGAATAAATCACTATAGATTACTAGAATATTTCTCTTGTTGCTTAATAAAATGACTTCTTTAATCCATGACTCTACAAAACATTAATTGACATCCTTAAAACATTAGCAAGAATACACATATCAAAAACTCAAATAATATGTAAAAGAATATCAATTCAATCATGTAAGAATTCGCACATGAGATTTCAAAAAACTCAAATGAAATGTTGGTAAATGACTAGAGTTTGATAAATTAATTCCTTAATAACACTTTTACAATATACCCTTCAGTGTTAAGGATCATTATAATTTTATATTTCTAGAATATAAATGATAAATACTGGGACAATACAATTGCATACGCACATCACTGGAAGGTGTAAAACAAAAAACAATATTATGAAACCACTTTCATAGAAACTAGCATGGATACCTTGGAACACCGATATGTGAGACATCCCTAACATGACATGAATAGATTTCTCGACCCCCATGTTTTGGAAACAATAACCTAGAATCATTTAAGAAACATATGGGAAAGACTTAAATAAAAACATACATAAGTAAAAAGATACAAGTCAGTATCCTCAACAGTAAAAAGTTAAAAAAATACCCTAATAAAATAGGTATAAAAATACCCAAAAAGTACATCATCAAAATACACAACATATTCCAAGATAAAAGCTCAAACATATCCCATGTAACCGGTGGATCCCATATCAACTTGTCAGCTACATCATTACGACTCCTAAGGATTAAGATCATCCACCACCTCTAAGTGGCACTATACCGTTTATTGTACTTGGAATGTAATCATCACACCCAAAATAACATATAACTACATAATAAGACTTATGGTAAGTTATTTTCTTATAATAAAATCCTTAAAAAACTAACCCATGGTTCTTAGCTCAATGTATGCACACTTACTTTGGCTTTAGACGTTGGGACCCACCTCTCTATTGTGGATATAATATCACAATATTTAATGCTAGGGTTTTCATTATTGATACATTTTCTAGGGTCAGATCATAACATTCTAACCATAATCACCCATTAAATACCCATTTTCACATGTGATTCAGTCAATAAATCAATAAATGAAGGGAAAATAAATAATTAGAAATGAAATAAAAATACATTTTTATATGTTTAGTTTTCAAAATTCCATTCTCATTTCAAGAACAAAAAATAGGTTTTCACCTATTCATGCCTACTTAAATCAACATTCACATTATGAAATTTATCTCAATAATTAGAATTCATTCATTTAAATTAATCAAATCAATAACTCAAAGAAATTTTCTCTAATAAAGATTCCATTCAGAAACGCAACCCAAAATTTCAATATCATTTAAATTAGGGGGGTTTTCTCAATTTCCATGGAATTTTAAATCCCACATAAAATCATTTAAGTTATGGGTTCTTAAATCTTTTAAATAATCATTTCTAAAAAAATGTTTCAATATGGGGATTCAATTGTTGGGAAAATCATATGGAATCACCTACCCTTAATCATGCGATCAAATCAGTACAACAACCATAATGGGATCCATAATCCAAGAACAATGAAATAAGAGATCAAGAAACACACCCTAGAATCAACAATAATAAAAATATAAATTATATCTATCAATAAAATTATAATCTATCACTATATGGGGAGTAGATAAAGAGACATAGGTTGAAATCCAAAGAGAGGAGATCCACTACCCATATGGGTATACAATGTGATCAATGGTGCATTGATATGAAAATATTAGGTATTAGAGGATTCAAAAATCACCACTTGAGAGACTCCATGGACCATGGAATAGGTTTACGGTCAAATGAGAGTGCTAATGATCCTTAATATAGGTCTAGGTATTTTATATTTTAATTTTTTAGGAATTAAAAACCATGTGTAAAATTTTATGGATAGGTTACATAGTCAGTAGTAACTATGTGCCTTAAATTTTTTACCCTACTAGACTATGGGATGGGGTGAACAGTACAACCACATAGTTGAACTATCCATGAACAGTCTATACAGACCCTCACAGTCCAAGGGTGCACAGTTTAGAGGGGTGTACACATTGTTTTGGAAAACTAAGCACCCCTTATTATGGATTAACATACGACACAAATATTTTTTGGTCTAAATATCAATGTTTTCCCTAACCATTGTACTATTTTTCAAAACCTCTTAAGGATCCTATATTTTCCAAAAATTCCGAAAATTTTCCTGAAGAATGAACCTATCATGGAATGATCAAGGAAAGGGACAATAAATAAATGAAATATAGTTTTTTGTTGATACATAAACTCCGATAGAGATAAATAAATAAATGTTTATGTCTTATATTTTCTACGAGAATAATGAGAAAAAGAGAATGGTTGAGCACTGAGGAAAAATAAATGTGAAAATTAAGAAGACTTTAGGGGTGTATATTCAAAATTTTGATATTTTTGGGATGAGAACCCCTATTAAATTACCAATTGTAATGGGATTTTGTTTCAAGTATATAGATAATGGACATTAGGCCAAAAAAATCAATAGAATGAAAGAATTCACCAGTTCCCAATGTTTAAACTATAAAGTGATGGAGAAATTTTTGAACCAATGAAATAATAATCAGGGAAATTATGTTATATTTGGTTAAAGATTAAATTATAACTATTTTATGTTACAAAATATAAGGTCAAAGGAAAAAAATTTATAGTAAGTTCTTTGATCATAATCCGTAAGTTTGTTAATGTTTATTTTATTATATATATACATAATTTTTTATATCATGTATAATTATAAATAAATTTTAATCATCATCTAACACACTATAGAAGGAGTTTTCAATCAATATTCCTAGAAGACATCTTATCACAATTGATATATATTGAGTATAGTCTATTAATATGTGAAAAAATTACTTAGTTACAAACTTGATTGTTATACCTATGATTTACTTCTATATAATCCTTGATATGAATCATATGTCAATGTATAAAAAATAATTTTTTACCAATATGAGTGGATCATTGTTTATAAAGGGGGAATAGAATCCCATGTTTCCAAATAGGGTACTTCATTATTAATATGTTTTATGGATCCACCTATTGTATCTTAATTTATTGAAATTATATAAGAAAATTGAGAAAAAATAAAATCTATATATGGGGAAATAAACCTAGGAATAGATTATTTACATATTTTATATGAATACATCAATTTTTTTTCCAAAATAAATTTTGTGGAAATACACCTAAAAGTGATGTCGAGTCTTCTAATAAAATCATACAAAATGAAAAATATATATTTAAGACTCCCAATAAAGTACCCCTAACATAATTAGAATATCCAAAGAAACAAATTCATGAATTGTGTGATAAAGGATTTTTATTCTGAATTGTTTGACCTTAGGGACCCCTATACTATTTTTTAATAAGAAGGATTGGTCTATGAGGTTTTTCATCAATTACACAGAAATAAATGTCATTATTGTACACAATATATATTATTTTCTTGGAATTGATGAAATATTTTTTCGAATATAGGAACATCTATATTTAAGAAAGATCTATATTGGATCTAGGTATAACCAATTAATGGTAATGAGGGATGATATGTTGAATTTTAAAATTTTTATGCAGTGTGGACAATATTATTTTATAGTAATACCCTTTGGAGAGGCTCAATCACCCTCTATGATTATGGATATATTGAATATATTATTCAAGGATTATCATGATAAATTCAAGGTTGTAATAATTGATGACATCGTGATATAATATAAAATATGTAATGGGCAAAAAAAGGATTTAAAAACATTCTTGACACTATCATAGTAAATGAGATTTATCGGTAATTCGGTAAGTCTAAATTTCAGATCTAGGAATTTTATATTGACAGATATATAATCTCCAGCTGGGGAATATATTCTAAACCTTTAAATAAAATGTTAGTAATATAATGGTCTATTCTGATGAATATAAACAAGATATATAGATTCCTAGGACTAGTAGGTTATCATCAGTGATTTGATAAATATTTTGTCGGATTGGTTTACCTATTATGAAGGTTCACTGGTAAATAGACTCATTTCTCTTGGAAAAAGGTATGCAATGATTATTTTAAGAAGTTAAATAGAAAATTTATTAATTCATGGATATTAAATTTACCATTATAAATAGAATGATTTTTAATTTATAGTGATGCATTAAAGAAACAAATAGTTCACATCCTTATGATATATTTTATTTAATGTAATAGAGGAACTAACAATTTGGTGAAAGATGTGGCATATATAAATACCACAAATGTTTGAAGTACATATTCTATAATAAATGTATAAATATGTGGTAAAGGATATGAATGGAACTACTCATGGATTATGACTTCTCGATACACTATCACTTAAAAGACAACAACATAGGTAACACATTCAGTAATAAGGACCCTGGAGTTATGATGGTAATAATGTTAAAAAATATCCTATGTTTATGGATATAATAATTTTGAGTATGAAAATATTTAGGTTAGGGTAAATAACACTACTCATAAAAATTATTAACAAACCAACTTTACTAGGTTATATAATGATGTCACAACTAGATGATAAGGGTTTATTAAAGAAGATTAAAGTTTTGAATGATGGGAGATTGTCAGAATTCATCTATGAAGAATGTTTAATAAAATTTGGAAATATAATATGTATTCCATACATACAATATTTGAATATAATATTACTAGATAAATATAATATATTAAATTTCACTATACTCCCTGATTAAACCAAGATATACATGGATATGGGTGGGGGAATGTGGGAAAAAATGTTGAGGTAAATTTTTTATTATGATTCTGCATTCATGGTATTACAAAAGGTGATTTCTAAAAGAAAAAACTATAAAAGAGTAATGAAAACAATTCTAATAATAATATAGAAGTGTGAAAATATTACAATATTGTTTTTCACTATAATTTTAAAGACATTTCAATATTGGGAAAATAGTAATGTAGATAATCAGTTCAAGGTCATAGAATTTCAGGGGGGGATTCTATATGGAAAGTATCACAATATGAGGTAGTTTTAAGGTTGGATATGAATGGGAAACTAATTCATAGGTATATCAATAATTTTGAAATTTTTGATAGAATTGGATTTATGGTCTACCATTGGGTTATGCTACCTAAATGCCATATAGAGCACGACGTCTCATGTGTTTCCTTATTGATGAAGTACATTCCAAACCCCATGCATGTAATCATAAATGAGTATATAGAGTTAAACATAACTAATATTATAATTAATATCTTGTCAATATTCTGGACACTATAAATCATGTGCTTTGGAATCAAACAACAAGTGTAGTGAAATCAATTTTGAGCGATCACAAAATAGAGGAAGCGATGTGGGTACCTGAAGGAGAAATGATGAATAATTTCCAATATTTTTTATGGGCTACAGTATAGATATATTCTAGGAAAAAAGTATTTAACATGTAAGATATTACTCCCTAATATTTTTGATAATAGGTAAATATTACATCCCTAAAATACAAGGTAATACCCATTTTATTATCTCATCATTATAGTAAAACAATGATTTCCTTTTTCAATAATGTGTTTAAAATAATAATTCCGAAATTTTATAGTTTCATTATGATGATGTGGATATAATTTTTTGATTCAGAAATTTTGAACTTAGTTTAGGTTGAATACTTTTGTTTTATTTTAAAATGGTGGATTTTTAGATGAATATAGAAAATGATGCTTTTAAAAATACAGTAGATTCTATGAAAACATTAGGATATTTTCATGACATAAACATATATTAAATTATTTTATTGACCAAAAATTATTTAATATTAAAATAATACATTTAAAATTAATATTTTGACTTTGTAATAGTACTCAAGACTTTGTAGAACCTAAAATATATTTTATTTTAACAGTAAAATTATTTTCTTCATTTTTCTTAAATTAAGTATAAATAAGTTACATTCTGTTTTGGATTTGTTTCAATGTCAAATAACCATACTTATGTTATTTATAAACCAATAAATACATGGGTATCAATTCCATGCTTTATTTTTGTGAAAATTTATTTTTTAGATTAAAAGGAATTTTCATAACCACTATTTTTGATTAAATTTTTCTTACTTGCATTAAATTTAAAATTTACAAACACTAGAAATTAAATTTCTAAAATGGATTTCATGATTGTAAGAAAAATATTAAAATTATTTAATATGGTCCATATAATTTTTAATAACATAATTATGATACCATGGTAAATAGTTGTCACCCTAATAAGGGTTAAAATGATTAATGAGGAGGTTGAATAAATAGAAAATGTTTCTAATATCAAAAAATAATATCATTAATTTAATTTTTTGAGTTAATTTCTCTCTATACTATACTATATTCTTTAGTTTGATTACTTCATTCCACATAAACTTTATAAATACAGAATTTTATTTTAATGTTAAGAGTATATACCAAAGTTCCAACCCCACTCCTATAAATAGGACCCATCCACACCTCACATATCGACACTTCTTGAGTGAATTATCTTGAATAGTACCTAAAAAAACCTCCCTACACTTTTCATAAAATTATATCTTTTGGAATTACTAAAATAATATTCTATAAAGTTTTACAGTATTATCTGAAGGTGGATATCCAAGAAAAGTGTAATTATCTTAACTGAGTTATTTCAAGTTTACTTATTTTTAAAAACATTCCAAATATTCAGTAGACGTACATATATAAGGAAATAAGTATCATTAGATTAATAAAATAATATTATTTGGAGATAAAAATAATCATCTATATCATTTTAATGCGTTGAGAAATGAAAACATCTCTCATGTATATTTGAAAACTACCACCACTAAGAATGACATATTTCAATTTTCAAAACCAAATCACACTTATTGTTATAAAAATGTATTTAATAAATAAATATTATTTATATGTCATAATTATGATTAAATAAATATAAATAATTATCTACCTTCCTCCCTTTCCATTATTTGAAATGTATAAATGTTTTCTCGCGCTTAACTGTAGTCTACCTTCTCTATGAACATGATTTTTATTTTTTAATTACAACATTACATGGATAAATATTACACTCAAATTAAGGTATAATTATTATATTTGTAACATTATTTAGATTTCAGAATGATAAATGAGACATTATATTATTAATATTAGTAAAAAATGGTCAATGTAAATTTAACCACAAACAACGTGGACACGATGACATTTTATTTAATTAAATTGTATTTTTGGAAACATATTAAACATACAAATTTATGGATATTTGAAATATAAATATATAAATATTATATTTATATACATACATATAATGATATGTATTGTAGAACAATTTTATTACAATATTCACCCTGATCAATATACTGATGTAGTTTTAGAGAAATTCACTCAATGAACTCAAGTGCTAAATGTAAGGAAAAAATATTCATGAAATGAATGGAATATGATAAAAAAATGAACCTTAAAAAATAAAATATTAATGAAAAAGGTTATTAATAATTTATTTAATATATTTAATTTAATTTTTTAGGTTGATAGAATGTGTTTTATTATTAGTGAATCTAAGGTAAGGTTTTATTTTACAATATCACTTTTATCAAGATTATTAATGTTTCAAATAACTTTTGGAAACTGTTATGTTAATCCTCTATTAGGACCCACATACATTATTTTACAATTTTTATTTATCATTTTTAAATATTAATTACATTTTCACTCTATTTGGTACTAAAAAATTCCAAAATAATGTTTATAATAAAATTTAACCTTATTTCTCCTTTTGGTCTGGTATATTTTTTCCATATGCCAATGTTCATCTTATTGTATTTTAAATGTTCTTCCATAAAATTCAATGATTTTTAACGTAATTTTAAACTATCAATAAATTAATTTCATTTATTAGAGGATCCTTTCAAATATATTTTATACGATTAATTTTTGGCATTCTTTGCAAAAGTGAGATAAGAATATCATTGTTTTTTTGAATTTTCCACATGGATGACTTTTCCCACCATCATGAACATTATTAAGTATCTATATTACATTCTTTATCTTGATTCTTTTAAATTTTAATAATGTTTTCCATTATTTTTAAAATTGTTTATTCCATATATTAAAATAAGAGGATTGTATTTTCTTAAATGTTTTCGGAAGGGATTTGACAATAATATTTTTTCTATTGAATTGAAAATATTAACATTACATATACTCAATTATATATATATATATATTTTAATTTTTTATGATTATTAGTTATGTATATTATTTATCATTCAATATATGAGAAATTCAATACATATGATTTAATGGTCGGTCGGGTATGAATTTATATATCCCCAAGATGCATTATATTATCTCATGATAAAAAATAGTGTGTATTGTTTTGGGTATGTATGACTGCATATTTATAATGTCAAGGCCATGATTATTTAGTTATGGGTGATTCTTGAAATTATATATCCAATAAATTCATTTGTTAGGTATCATACAGAAAATAATAATAGATATCACTTGGTGTGTGCTAGCCCATATAATGATAGTTTCAAGGAACAAGGACTCGATGATATGTTGGATATATTAGAAAAAAATCCTTGATAATAAGATTAATATATCTATTATTATTCATTCCATCATTTATAAATCACATATTATTGCTCATGTGATTACAATTTTTTTAACCTTGGATATATTTAATGATCAAGTTTTCATTATACAGTGTGTCTATTGATTATTCACTATACTAGAGTATTTATGCCCTGCGTGTTATGATAGATTCCACTGTATGCAACCCATTAACTAGAATCAGGGCTCATCATTTATTTTTTTCCTATTCAATAGGGTAATCAGATGGAATAAATGAATGATTTGAAATAGGTATGATAAAGTTTTTCTAAAACATTTTAGGAATGTTTTTAGTTTAAAATTTCATATGGAAATGTTGCATGTATCAAGTCTCCTGAGAATATTGAATTACTCAGTCCTACAGGATGTGTAATCATGAAGTATATACCATTGAAATAAAGTAAAAATCAACTCTAGGTTACTATAGTCAGGGTTCTTAGATGAATGATAGGAGGATAAACATCATGTGTAGTAAAGTATTATTCCACAATTATTTATTTCTAGACAATTAAAATGATTTAATATAGAATTACAAATTCCACTGATGGTTCATGTGGAAGAGATATTTTTTTGGATGACATAAAATACCCCCTCATAGGTGAATTTTCAAGACTATCTCCTACTCCATGTGGTTTATGTAACCTATTTAGGATTTCACATCTAAATCCAAAATTTTTAGTACTATAAACATCTTCTATGTAATTTTAATAATTAAAGTGTTCTAATCCTCACCTCTATAGAAATCATACACTTTTAAAAATAAATCCTTATCTAGTGTATAGTTCAGAGATAATTCACGTGGGGGTATATCCCATAGTTCCTATGAAAGATTAATAAAGTAATATAAGATATTATTTAAATGAATCATTAAGGAAATGAATATAATTTATGTTACCGTATTAGAAGGCATATCTTTTTACACTTAAATATAACACCCCTTTCTCTCTTTCATGTTTTTGTACTTATTAATCATCCTTTACATGAATATTCTCTTAGTTATTTAATTTTTTCACACTCCTCTCAGTCTACAAAATGAATAGTTAAAATGTTATTTGTATAGTGTTTATTATGTCTAAAGGAGTGGATTAGAGACTCAATTTTTTAGATACAAGATAAAAATGTAGATATATTTTCATTATAATTTATATATTAATTTGCTATAGAATACATGATCCTTAAGGGACCATCCCCACCAGGTAGAATTACCCATAACTCCTTGAGGGAAAAAACCAATGTATCAAATTTCCCCAATATGATTTGGAATTCCTTATTAGTATAAATGTTTGAATATGGATTCAGTGTTTCTGGCCACACGTATATAAAATGTATCATTTCCAAAAGAGTCATTAACTATGGGATCATTTTTATATTAGTTCTATTGCTACCATATTTGCAGGAATTTACTAGATTATTCCCATTTATCACATGGTGTCCTTTTTTCCAAGGTCACAAACTATTTTAATATTATAGTTGGACTGGAGATCATCTAGGTGTTAAAAATATGTATGAATATTCTTGATTGAGGAATTACCTAAGGTAATAATGATACAAATGAATATATAATCCCAATAAATCATCACCAATGATTGATGTATAGTTATTGGATCATACCCAAGGAATATTATATAGTAATTTACTTGAATTAGATTATAGAAAATGAGTAACATTTAAGTGAACATATTTGAGGTCTAGGGCTTATATGTCATACTATCTTCAATGTGTTCCACTAGTATTCCATCTTAGAATGATATCGTATAGGATAATTATTTATTTCTACCACTTCAATAATCAATTATCATTATATAGGGTTTCTTATAGATAAATGTTTTGAATATTATATAGTTCCATATATTATTGATATGATCCCATGAATCATTGGGTATTGGCCAAACCCCAATATTATTCAGCAACAGAGATCAAAATCCTAAAAATAGGATGAATGTGGTTTTATGGGATAATATCATATATGATATGCCACCATCAATCTATATTGAATCTGAAATGGGTTAAAGATATGGTATTAAGTATTCATTTAATAAATTTTTCATACCATCAGATAAATTTTCTCAAAAACTATTATTGTGATGCTGATCATTTTTTATTAGGATATTTTTACTTCCATTATAGAAATACCCATCCTATCTTTTTTGTGTGACTCTCATACTTTTAAAGGAAACCAATATAGACACATTTATTGGTATAATCTAGTTAAATATTCACTGTGTCTTAGGGATGAGTATTATACAAAAAAAATGTACATTTCCCATTTTAAAGTTGTTTATTACACCCCCATAAAGGCCATAGGTATATAAATAGAGGTACTCCTTGGGTCATTTTCGTTATATTTTAATTATATGTTCTTAAAATAAAATTTCCATTAATTTTTTGAATGTTTTATTAGGTAGAGGAGAGTAATTTTTTTGGTTATGTATCCTTTTAAGTAGCCATCAGGACATGTTACATGATGGGGGTTTTTTCCTCTTCACATAATGGATGGAATTAGGGGGAGACTCATTAAACATGTTTCCTTCATTAAGGATCAATCTTATTAAGTATAAATATAATAGGATACTACCCAAATATTCATACAACATGTAAAAGGTACTAACCTTATGGATTCACCAAATAAAGGTCTCATGAATCTAATATTCATGCCTATATATAAGACACTATTACATCCTGACAGCTTAATATTACCTCAATGCATTCAATTATCTTATATTTGATTTAGTTTTGGCTGATCCAATATTCCTAGGTCCATTCCATTAAATTATTACCCCCAGAGAGGATACCCTATCGTGAACTCTTACCATTATGTTGATTAGCTATCAATGATTAGATTAAAAATGCATAATTTTCCTTAATTAGATCATGGTCCTGTGGTATATCATTCTTGGATAGGTGTATTTCATAATATATAAAACACTAAAACATTTTATTCTTTACATAATTATCCAGTTGATTATATAATGGATTTTACACGATCTGATATATATATATATATAAATAACTCAATTGATATGTCATAAAATGTTATATAGAATGTTGTTTCATTCAAAAGGTTGAAAACATATAGTTTTAGTTTTTCTAATAATGGGTAGCCTAAATGATTTCACCCATATGGATCAAACAATTTCGATGGAGATGAGAAATATATCATGAAGGGATAAGGTTTCTATTGTTAACAAAAAATACCAACCTTTCAATAGCAAGATAAAGATCATAATTAAATGAATATGAAACCAATTTTATTAGAAAAAAAATAAAAATATGTTTTATAATCTAGGAGATATTAAATTGAAAATATGAAATTAAGGATAAAGGTAATGAAATATTTAGAATGAGACCAGTTTATATATTTCCAATGTGAATGAGTTTATTATGAAAACCCATCAAACAAATTCAGGTGTGGATATGGTAACTTACATGATTAATTTTTCCCATGTGACTTATGGAATTGATATCATGAAAAGAACAAGGGTAAGTAATATAGATTATTGTGAAAATAAATTACTTTACCTTATGATTCATGAATTTTTATGTCCCCCAAATTTTGGTTTAACCTTTATATATATTTTTAAAAGAAAACTTTATGAAACCAATTATAAGTGAGAACTATATAACAAAATAAATATCTTTATTTTATATTAGAACATGATCATTTTTAATAAGGGTTCAATTATACATGGAGGGGGAAATTGCAGACACTAAAATAGTTTCTAACACATCCACACAAATATTGATATGAAAACTTATATGTTTCTCTTCAAATGGAATTTTAAATATAATAACAACCTATGTGGAAATTTTAGGATTAGAAAAACTATGTTTTCATATAGCCTTTCCCCAATAACCCTTATAATTTATTTAAAAATACATGATTTTATTCCATCACATCTTTTGACTAATAAATCAACTATTTTTTTAGAA
This sequence comes from Viscum album, assembly GCA_963277665.1. NCBI lineage: Eukaryota > Viridiplantae > Streptophyta > Magnoliopsida > Santalales > Viscaceae > Viscum > Viscum album. Next base: position 556,830,291 of record OY728122.1, on the reverse strand, counting down.
ATTTTTTTTCACATGAATGAATCAAATGAGATATTGACTCATGTGATCTACAAAAAAAATCAAATTTCAGTAGTGATATATTCTCATAGAGTTATTTTACTCTCTTGTACTATAGCTTCAAAAAAGTATTATTATTTGGACTTGTACACTAGGATCCTTTGGATAGGATAAATTTTTAAACCTATATAAATGAAATTTATTCAAATAAATTATATATTGTCATACATGAAACAAACCCCCAAAGGTAACATCATAATTGGGAGCTAGTTTTATATAGTTTTCACATATAAATGGATCTAAAATCAACTTAAGGACAAAAAATCTTCACAAAGGCATGTTTTATTAAAAAAACATCTTTTCACGTAGGTGTGGATCATTTTTTTTTCAATTTGAAAACAACTTTTTATTCATGGTAATTGTGAAATATGGCCTAAATAAGATACAAAGAGTGATTTTGGATTTTTTAGAGCGCATTATTATGGAAAAACGTGAAAAATAGCAGGCCACATGGTTTTTAGAAACTGTGATTACCATCTCGTGTGGTCTGTTTGAAACCATGATATTATAGATAGGGGGCATGTATGCCACTTGATTTGTTTGAAACCATCTGGTCTAAGTCACATGACCATGTCGGTCTTCTAATTTTTCGGATATATCCATTATTTAGGTTTTGAACAATGTTAGTCAAACTATGTGCCTAACCATGTGGTGTTCCCCCTTAATGCACGGACATGTGCATAATTTTCAAATGGGTTTCAAACCAAGAACATAAACTGTTTGACCCTTATTTTTGGGGTGAAATTACATTTTTCCCTTCATTTAATCTTAAAATATACGTTTTATTTCTTATACTTACTCTATTGGATGAAAAAGTATCTCCTCTCCCTTGAGCTCAAAATCAATCTCAAGCTAGGAATTGAGCTAAATCCCATGTTTGGTTTCCGATATTCAATCCATTAGAATCATTGGATCTATCTCGGTAATCTACTATAGTATATTACCTACTATATAATTTCATATTTGGATCCATCACAATATTTAGGTGGAGTCTCATATGCCATATTTTTTGGTCATTGGTCTGTTTCTCATATATTTTCCATCCTACTTTGAATTTTAGGATGATATCGAGTGAGGAGTCATTTATAGCCTTGAGTTCGGTGGTCACATAATTTTCAATTTTATTTTTGATTCTATTTAGCTATGTAATTGTTCCACATGTTGAATTTATCTTATTTTCCTCTTTTATTTGTTTCCTTCATATCAAAATGATAATTCCCCTAGATAAACACCTATTGATCCATGTTTATACGTTTACAGGATGGTTACACTAGTTATAGACATCCCATTGGTGTTTCAAGTGTAAATGAATTTTTTTTATATTTTAATATTCCAAATTCACCTCCTTAGAATTATTCATAGCTTTTAAATTAAATTTCCCTTAGAATATGAAGGCTTCATCAAACCAATAGTGCTTCCCATTTGTTTTCCCAACATAGGCATGGAATTTAACATTTAAGAATACCTATTTATGACTATGAAACCTTATTGAAGACCCATGGATCCTCATAAATGAATTTTACATGCTTATGTAAATTAATTTGGTTGGAATCATATAGAGTGACCTTTATATGGTGGTTTTATTTTAATTGAATGAATTCAATTAATGAAATGAAATGATTTATAAAGGGTGGAAAATCAACACCATCTATTTCATGTTATGTCAAGTGCTCCTTGTAAATTTTAATACCTTGAATAGTGTAGAATTGGACTTATAAGAAACATGATAGGTATTATCTAATGTGTTTTAATATAAATATGAATATGCACAATGGATTATTTTTGTATATAAGATTGATAAAAGAGTAGTATGGGTGGTTATTCCCTATGAAAAATAAAATTATATTAAGCCTTTATATGGATGTGGTACAATGGTATGGGACTTTTGAGCATGTCTATATTACACTCCCTTACATTCGGTTTTGATCACGATGTCTCACACCATTGACACTATTTGGATAGTGGTCTTGATTTGCCACTTTCTTTTATTATAGTGATGACATATTGGACCACTCACCAGATCAAGTGTCATGAATGAAATCTTTAACAATTATTGGGATGTAGGGTATGTCACCTTTTCTTTGAACTTATAGTCTGATTATATAGGTCATGGATGGATGAGTTGTACCACGATCCAGCCAGTAGCTAGTATTCCATGTATATGGACACTTATGTTTTCATGTACATGGTTCATATAGGTGGATGCAATATATAATCAAACAATAGATAATATTACTATATATATATATATTTACTATTAAGAAATTTCCTTTGAGAAATGTTATGAAGTTGGTAGTCTAGCTAGATGTACCAAAGGAACCTGAGCAGGCTAGTTATTTATTTTCACATTGTTTTCGAATTCTGATATTACCTTTATACTTTTTAGTTACCAGAACTACTTGGATTACTTGTAGAAACCAATGGTGGGGGCCTTATGAGATTTTACCTCACACCCTACTTGGGATTCCTTTGGTACCTGAGAAGATTATTTATCTACAATTCTTGATAAGAAAAAGATCTCTACTATAGGTTGTTGATATCTTTACCTATTGTTTGAGTATAGGAGTAGAGGACGGAGCATATAGTCAAGATTCTAGTGGATCATCTTTTTTTTATTTTTTACTTTTTAAATAGCATGACTATATGTCTATTCCTATATTGCCCTTTTTTGAATATCATCTTTCCACGTATCCTTGTGTTGACACATCGATTGAGGATTTTGGTTTTATTATCATTTGTTTAGTTATTTCTTCTCCGGTAATTTTTTATTCATTCTTTCTATTACATATGATTTCACTACTATTTTATGTTTTCTTGTTGTATACACTATTATACTTTTATAATATGGTATAATATCCCCATTATACCACCTCTACACCCTCATTGCTAGTCGGTAGCCTTTGGTGTACATGGAGTCACAATTCAGGCCATGTGACCCACCAGATTAGGGCATGGATTAAGGGAATATTGGGTTCATATATAAATAGTTATATAAGAGGAGTTGTTTTCCATTGTCTTATTATTTTTCAATTTGACATGTGGCTTGGATCTAAATGGATTTGGAATTTACTCTATGCCTAGATGTAGATAATTCATGTTCATGGGAATCCAAAATTACCTAGGATGAATAATTGATTTTATTGATTATGATTTTCAAAGTTGATATGACTTCAACATTTTTTGCCACTCTGGATATATGATTTTGTTGAAATTGGTATGTTTTTAATAATGATTTTTTCACTATGACCCAATGAAATGATGGATTTTCATTAGAATACTCTTCATCATAGGAACAATATGATTAATAGTCAATGCCTTTTTCCATGCCACAATTATTTTTTTGCATGAATATTCCAGTTACATATTCATTTTTCCATGAATATGTGTTTAATTATGCAGACAATTCATGAATGTATTGGAAAACATAACTGATACTTAATGTTACTACCTTAACCAGAAAGTGATTTCCTAAATATTATGTAACATACACAATAAGTTGTCAATTATGTCATGTTGATCTAAGGACCTTTGGTTACGTTGGATGGAATGTGTTTTGGCATAGGTTAAGTGGATTCCATTTTTTGGATCATAATGAGTATAGCCCATTATAGATCCAAAATGCAAATCCATATAATTTATCTATTTAAACTGATTTAATATTTGGAAGAGAAAAAATATAAAATGGAAATGAAATTTATAATATAAGTATCCATATTATAACTGTGAAATAGAGACTCGTACCTAAACATGACCTTAGTAATGGGTAGATATTATTATATTACATTATGATGGACAATTGTGGTGTCTTCTACAGCCTAGACCAGGACCGTCGAGCAGTTAGAGAGGTGTGATTATTTTTATTAGATGAATTCAAACCCTTCCTAGTTTTTAAATTAAATTCCTAAATTTTAAAATCTCTTATGATGCGTGTGTTTGGCATTGTATCATTTTGCTGCAATGACATCCCCCAATCACACTTCTTGAAGGTAGTGATGATGATGGTGCTGAGATGGAATTCCCTAAGATTTTAGTGATTACTCTTGTTGTGTCAGCTATAGAACCTCTTAATATACTAGATATGGGAACTCATGGCCTGTTTTAAGAGGGTTTTATTTGTATGCTCACTCTCTTTAAGGATTTTTTTGACCTTCCCCAATCATGTCAGAGTTGACCGTTGAGTTACAATAACAGAATACTCCCACATTTTTAGGGGATAGTAGTCATCATATTACAATGTCATGGATCAAAACCATCCTTTATATATACTATCATCTAGATACACCTCTAGAGAAAGGGGTCAAAATAACTGCATATATTCTATGTGATTCTGCCAAGAAGTGATGGGACATAATCACCGTAGAGGATAGGCATCATGATTTGGTATGGGATAATTTTTATTCATTGAATAGTTTTTACTACTTTATGAATGGTTTTTACTACTTTATTAATGTGAAGGTATTACTTTGATAAAGTATACATGGTTTACGTGATGTTTGAAAAACTAACAGTTTTCATTCTTTGTGTATCCCTTACTGATCTTTTTATGCTCACCCCAAGTTTATTTGAAATGTTTTTCACAGGACTTAATGTGGAATAGGGTCAAGGATGGGATCAAGGGAAAGTCATGCTATATAAAACATGGAACTAGACATGTTTCTTTTTAAGAGTTTTTTTATGGAATCTTAGTAGAAGTGTTTACTTTGTAATCTTTTGAGATGTAATAGTTTTGATCTAATTCTCTAAAACTCTAAACATGAAAAGATCCTCAATGTGAATTATTCATTTAATTCAATATAAAGTAAGGTTTAAGGTTGGGGCCTTATAGTTGGTATCAGAGGTCGGTTTAGAAAAAATTAGGAGTTAAAAAATTGTTAAATTATAAAATAATTTATGGTATGACTGAAATGATATAGCATGAAAGTTTACCATGTTGCTTCGCATAATATATTTCTATGTTAATAATGGGTTTTCATAGAGGAAACAGAACATATTTTCTGGGAAGGCATACAGAGGGAAATGAACTTTCAAATTAGTATCCTAAGATGGTTAGAATCAGAACTAAACAGTTTGGTGCAGTGATGGCTCAGTTGAATCAGGTGAAAAATGTTGGTTGTTTTTATTGATGATATAGTGGTGTTTTCTAAAAGTAAAGATGATAATGAAAGAAATTTAAGGTTTATTTTTAAAACCTTGAAAGAAAAGAAACTATATGGGAAATTCAGCAAGTGTGAGTTTTGGTTACAAAAAATTTCTTTCCTAGGTCACATTGTTTCAAAAGATGGCATAACTGTTGATCCTGCTAAAACAAAAGTTGTTGAATAATGTCCAAGACCCACAAATTTAACTGAGATCCGTAGTTTTCTAGGTTTGGATGGTTACTACCGAAGGTTTGTTGAAAAATTTTCATGGTTATCTAGTCCAATGACTAAGCTAACTCGGAAGGGTGCTAAGTTCATCTGGACAAAAGAATGTGATGATTGTTTTCAGGAGTTGAAAAGAAGATTGGTGAATGTTCCAGTTTTGGCACTTCCTTCCAGGAATGGTGAGTTTGTTATATACAGTGATGCTTCGTTCAAGGGACTTTGCTGTGTCCTTATGCAGAATGATCAGGTAATTTCTTATGCTTCACGTCAGTTGAAAACTCATGAGGTAAATTACCCTACGCATGATTTGAAATTAGCTGCTGTTTTTTTTGCTTTAAAAATTTGGAGGCATCATTTGTATGGAGTAAATTGTGAAATATATACTGATAAAAATAGTTTAAAGTATATATTCACTCAGAAATAATTGAACATGAGACAGAGGAGATGGATGGAATTAATCGAGGATTATGTTTGTACAATTTACTACCATCCGGGAAAAGACAATAAAGTTTCTGATGCTTTGAGTCAAAAAAGTAATGCTTCATTAAAGATGTTGCGTTTGTAACTTGATCCTTTGGTTAAGGATTTGATGAACTTTGGCAGATAAGTTGTTGGTATAGGATGTCCTTCTGTTTTGTTTCAGGTATCAGTGAGATCTTCTCTATCAGACAGAATCAAGCAAGCACAGAAGCAAGACAGTGAGTTGTAGAAAAAGGTAGAGCTGGTTCAGAAAGGTAAGTTGCATGAATTCAACATTGATAGTGATTGTGTTTTGAGATTTGGGAAGAGATTGTGTGTGCCTTGTGATTCACAGTTGAAGAGAGAGTTGTTATGTGAAGCTCATAGTTCTCCGTTTTCAGTTCATCCTGGCAGTACTAAGATGTACAAAGATCTGCAGGAGTATTACTGGTGGGATGGAATGAAAAGGGATATTGCTGATTTTACTGTGAAGTGTTTGACTTGTCAGCAGGTTAAAGTAGAGCGGCAGTTACCGAAATGGATTCTTCAGCCTTTACCAGTTCCAGAGTGGAAGTGGGAAAAAATATCCATGGATTTTTTCGTGGGATTACCGAAGGCATCTAGAGGTAATAATGCAATCTGGGTTATTGTTGATCGCTTGACTAAATCTGCTCATTTCCTTGCTATAAGAGATACTTTTTCCCTAGATCAACTTTCCCGTTTGTATCTTAAAGAGATAGTCAGGTTACATGGAGTTCCTCTCTACATTGTGCCTGATCGTGATCCCAGGTTCACTTCTAACTTTTGGAAAGGCCTTCAGAAGTCGTTGGGTACTGAATTAAATTTTAGTACATTTTTTCATCTGCAATCAGATGGGCAGTCAGAACAAACAATTCAGACCTTGGAGGATATGCTACGAGCTTGTTCGATGGATTATCAGGGAAGTTGGGACCAACATCTTTCTTTGGTTGAGTTTTCTTATAATAACAGTTTTCATTCCAGTATACAGATGGCACCATTTGAGGCATTATATGGGAAGCGGTGTAGAACTCCAGCATTTTGGGATGAAGTGGGTGAAAGGAAGCTGATGGGACCAGAATTGGTAGAAGAGATGGCAAAAAAAGTTCAGTTGATTCAAAAACACATGAGAACAGCTCAAAGCATGCAGAAGAGTTATGCAGATAATCGGAGGAAGGATCTATCTTTCGAGGTAGGTGATCATGTTTTTCTCAAGGTTTCTCCATGGAAGAGTGTGATGCGATTTGGTAAGAAAGGAAAGCTGAGTCCAAGGTTCATTGGACCATATGAAATTTTGGAGAGAGTTGGATCAGTTGCATACAGAGTGGAATTACCTTAGTGTTTATCTCAGGTACACAATGTTTTTCATGTTTTGATGCTGAGAAAGTATATGCCAGATCCATCTCATGTTTGGAGTCCAGAGGTAGTTCAGCTGGAAGCGAACCTATCTTATGAGGAACAACCGGTCCAGATTCTTGACCACAGGGAGAAGGTGTTACAGAATAATTTGATTCATCAGGTAAAGGTTTTGTGGAAAAACCATATGATTGAAGAGGCAACATGGGAATCTGAAAATGCAATGAGGGATAAATACCCCCACTTATTCGATAAGTAAATAAATTGCGAGGATGCAATTCCCAAAAGGGGGGAAGGATGTAACATCCCAGGTAAATAAAGAATAATACATTTTCATATTTATTAATATTTTCGAATTAAATATTAATTTTACTTTAAAGGGGTTGCTATGTTCGATAGCGTACCCGATACGCAACAAAGAGTTTTTTTGAAATCGTACGTTGCACACTAGTAATAAAATAATATTATTTTAAATGTTAGTTAACACGTAGCCGTTGTACTGGTGGGAATGGATAGAAATAACTAAAATATGATTATATATGTTTGTTAAATGTTTTTACATTTATCTAATAAAGGATAAAGGCTTTAAATACGAAAAGAATTCAATTTTAGGCTTATATACTCTAATTTTCACGAAAGGTACATTTATCAACATTTGATGGCGAACCATCATTAAATATAGTTTTGGTCACTCTTGTACATTCTATTCAACCAAATAAAACTCTACTTTAGAATCGGGACATCAAATATTACTTTGTGTAATTTTTTGGTATTTTTCCGATAAAGTTCATTTTTTAATGAATAGTGTAAAATGTTGTATTTTAATTCAAAACCTCTTTTTAATCTAATTTATTTATATGATTAGATTATCTTTTTAATTGGTTTTAAAGTGAAATTAGAATATATTTTTACCATTTAATCCAATGGTGGTCATTGGAATCAATTTCACTTTGAAATTGGACTTAAACTAGTGTTAATCTTTTGATACTTATTGTTTCATAAAAACATGCTATTTGTCATGACAGCAGGAATTAATTATTAAATTAATTAATGTGACTTATATGTTTTGAATTTATTAAAATATTCTTCATTTTTGAATTCGGAATATCAAATATTTCTTATGGTGAATTTTTGGTATTTTTCTGAAAAACTTCAATTTTTGATGAATAGTGAAACCACTAAGTGGTACTTATAAAAACTGATTTTTCGTTTAAATGAAATTTTACCACTTCTATGTTTTGAATTTAAAAAATCTGACATACATGGTTGTCCTTAAGAAGTAAAATTTGGTTCAATGAGATTAAAATAACTTTTGGTGAATTGTAACTTATTAAGTTTTTAATCGCGATTAGAGGTAATTAGTGTAGTTTAAGGTAAAAATAATGTTGTAATAATATGAAATGAACTTGAAACATGTCCTAACCTCATTGGATGTTTCATGGCCTACCACGGAAAGGCATGTGTCATCTTGGGGACCCCATGGAGCCACTTTGGTTGGGAAATGACATAAATAATTTTTTTTAAATCTTAAAGTAAAAATGACACAAACATGAGTTATTTTACTAAAACAATTTTTACATGGGGTTATACAAGTCAGATTTTTGATTATAAATATTTATTAGAAACCGAAAAATATTTCCTACATCATGATATTTTTTTTATAATTTTTAAACATTAAATAAAATAAATTATTTATGACATCATGACGATGCAGCGATTACCTCATTAATAAAGGATTTAAATAAAATGAAATGATAATGTACAATCTAATCCCTAAACATGTCCAAAACCTATTGGATGGGTGGATTCGAACCCTTATCACCTTATCCTAGAAACACATCAATGTGGGACGATTAAAATCCGAAAACCATCTGAAAATAAGGTAACATTTCTTTACTTTCCAAGAGTGCCCCTCCTCTCCTCTTATAAAAGGCCCCCACCTCTACCACCTTACCCACACCTCTCAAGCCTTTGGTTCGGCAAATATCTGATCATTTTGTCTCTCTACATCCCTATCTTACTCCTTGAAGCCTCAGTTTGGGCATAAGTCTTCCCAAGGAAGCCTTTGAGCTCAAATCTAAGAGAGTTACCCGATTTTAAGGTGATGTCTTCACTTGTGTTCTTTTGTTTTATTTTGCTTCTCCAACCCCCTAAACTCTTTTTATTCATTTCTTTTGTAACAACTACAGTATCATCAATATACTAGGATTTTTTTATAAGAAGTATTAGAGCTACACTTACACACACATACATCTAATGGTTAAATAACATACTGTTTCCGTGGATGGCGAATTTCTGCCTCCCGAAACGATGATTGTTCAATATTCTTTTAACACCTTAAAGGTGGCCATTAAGATGCACTATATTTATATATGATATATGATATTTTTATTATTTCCTTAAGCTTCTGTATTTCTATTTTTGGGAATACCATTATGGTTTCCATTATGGGTAAATGTGATATCTTCATTTAAGGAAGTGCGGACTACCGCCCCCTCAAAGTGATTTGATTCGTTAATTCCATATGTGGGATGTATAAAGGATGGATTTAAAGTTATTATATATGATTTTATAATGGAATTATAATATACCTCTATATAATTATTATTTCTTTCCATTAAAGTATGAGATAGAAATGAAAGTAGCATTCATGCGTACGTACGGCTTACCGTCTCCTTGAACGGTGCATTTAATTTTTATCCCCAAATGTAATGTACTATTAAAAGTACATGTATATAATGGATATATATGATTAATTATACATATAAATGATGAATATAATTCTGGAATTGAAATATACATACCTCTCATTTAGTTTTATTTCCATTAATATGACAATGAAATGAAAGTAGCGTTCATGCGTACGTACGGCTTACCGTCTCCATGAACGGTGCATTTCATTTATTACCTCTAAATGATTATGTAATATTATAAATACAAGTATATGTTGGATATATATGATATATATGATATCCAAATCAGGAATTTCATTCTGTATATAAAGAACCTTTGACCACACGAACAACATGTAATTGATAGATGTCCACTTTCGACTTAAGAACCAAATATCGACAAAAAAAAATTATTAACTTAATGATTACACAATGTTTATAACATGGAAATAAGTGATATAAAGGGAATAATGAACTTGAAAAAGTTTATTAATCAAGTATAAATTAACTCAAGATTATTATTCAGGACGTTAAAGAACGATCGAGTCAAGTCGGACCCGAGGTAAGGGACTTCGTCTCTATCTCCTTTCATTGAGGCATATTTCGTTTTATACAAAACATTATTTTATACGGTGTATAAACCCCTTTGACTTTTAATTTTATACAAAAGGAGTCTTTTTCTACGAAGCGTTTTACAAAACGACAAAAAGGAATGTTTCTTTTAATGTACGCGGTGACAATGACTTTTTCTGCCGCCGCAAGTATTATTTGGTCTTTGGCTTCCTCAATAAGCCGTAATGTTTTTAAAATGAAATAAATACCATATACTCTTTTATGTATTTTGGTATTGAAAATGGTTTTTATAATGGATTTTTTATGTCAATATATTTGAGTGATATATTGAGATCAAAGTGTGAAATGTTTTCTTTCCATTATGTTTGTTTTTTGTCTTATGATTTTATAATGGTACTTGGACATTTAAAGGGTGGTTACGTGATAAACCATATGATGGGTGGTGCCGTGAATACCAGGATGGGTGGTTACTTTATAACCTCCAATGCATTGGGTATGGAAGTCGGCCGTATGGCCATTCCATTAAGTATGTACGGAAGTTGGCCGTATGGCTATTCCATTATGTGATATGTCTGGAAGTCTACCTTATGGTTATTCCACTTAAGTATGTTTATGTCCCAAGTTACCTTTATATGTTATGTGTTCTTTATATGGGTTTTATGGAAATACTTTGGTTACAAAATGGTAAGTAATTATATTTTATTCAATGAAGAGTTTTTACTACTTCATGAAGGTGAAGGTATTACTTTGATAAAGTATACATGGTTTACGTGATGTTTGAAAAACTAACAGTTTTCATTCTTTGTGTATCCCTTAGTGAGCTTTTTATGATCACCCCAAGTTTTTTTTAAATGATTTTCACAGGACTTAATGTGTAATAGGGTCGAGGATGGGATAAATGGAAAGTCATGCTATATAAAACATGGAACTAGACATGTTTCTTTTTAAGAGTTTTTTTATGGAATCTTAGTAGAAGTGTCTACTTTGTAATCTTTTGAGATGTAATAGTTATGATCTAATTCTCTAAAACTCTAAACCTGAAAAGATCCTCAATGTGAATTATTCATTTAATTCAATATTAATTAAGGTTTAAGGCTGTGGCCTTATAGTTAGGATCCTACCTATAATAAAAAATGAACTTCATGATTTAAAAAAATAATTCCAATGAAAATAATATTATAATGTATTCAACCACCATTTGTAGAATTAACTATAGTTGGATTCATAAAGAGTGTTTTTATTTACATAAAAAAAATCGATATAGAAAAAAACCCAATAAGACCCGAATCCTTAATTTTCAATTTAGAAAACCACAATGAGATATTGAATGATAGTTTTCAATTTGAAATCTATAGTTAGTATAATTCATTGTAATGAGTTATTACCTAACTAAAAATATAAAAAAATATTATTTAATACATTAAAAATGTATAAAGGATACTATTAACACAAATCCCATCATAAACACTATTTTTTATTGATTTAAATTGATAATTATTAAATCATTAGAGACATTAGGTTAAGTATAAAACATGATATACTTTATGTCTCTAATTTATATGTATAAAGATTTTTATTATTGTGTGTTTGTAAAGACATCTACAATTCATTGATAGTTTACATTGTAAATATTATATTCATAGTATTTATTTATATATATCATGTTTTCATATGTGTCAAAGGAATTAAGGAGTGTGAAAGAATATGAATTGGACCCCAGGTGCTACAGATGGAACATAGTAACTAGTGTTGTTTTATCAGTTAATCAGTGGGGGTCCTTGGGTTGTGGTGCATATGTTATATTATTTAGGTTATTTATGGAATTATATTGGGTACCTAGTATACACCTCAACTAAGATACCATAAAAAATGGTATTGTATTATACTTACACCATAAATGAATACCATGTTAACCCAACCATGGTATTTTTATTCTCTTTCTTGTTTTTTCTCCCCTTTAGAGATCTTCTTAAATTATTCTTCAACACCTTTCATACCTAGCTCCATTATTCACCCAGGTTCATTAATGATTATCTATGGGAGATTATCAATCAACATATAATGTTGTTCATATCCACATTATAATTTTTGGTAAACTTTTCTATAGTTTTATACTACCCACAAACACTCCTATTTATTATGGTTTTGATTTGATGTTTTTTTATAACTAATCTCTATTAGGGTGGTATATAGAGTTTTAATTAATTATTCCTATTGTAATGTATATAATATTTCAAACTTATTCATTTTTTCTAATTATGATTGTATCCTAATATCTTATATTTTCTATCCTAAGTATATCAGATTAGTTTTTGGTGATATTTCATACTGTTTGGGATTTAGGATTTCCATATAAATAGCCTTTGGTCATTTATCCGCTACCATTTCTCTTTTTTTCATTTATGGATTATGTATGGTTATGGAGTAAAGATATTTGAACTCATTTATTGGTTTATCCATAAGAGTAAAATTATCAAAAACATAAATTCTGAAACAAAATTGATTGAGTTATCCTTTTTAAACAATAAGGAATTATACCTAGAATCTACTTCCATAGTTGTAAAATTATAATCTATTGATGGTTAAATCATGTTATAACTTTTTATATATGATTTTTAAATATTTAAAATATGTTAAGTAGTTGTTTCAAGGTGATTGGTGTAGTTTCTACTTGTTCTTATTTAAGAAATCTTCACTTGATATACTTTCTTTTGTATTCCAAATTGTATTGGTCTTAACTTATTTTTTATTTTAAATAGTTTCAATCAATATTTTTGACATTGAAATAGTATTATATTTGTTAAATGACACTCATACATGTTTATATGGCTCTTGGTATCCGATAAATTTTTGTTAAATCATTTCATTATGTTCCATGAAGTTAGAGGCATGTTATATTTATGTTTTGTTTTTTGGATGCATCTATCTCTAAAGTTCTTGGTTCATTAATTTCATGGAGTAGTTTGGGAGTTGGTGATGGAGTAACATTCCAAAAATACATTTCTTCATATGATTTCGGTAAGAATTCAGGGAATGACACTATACATCATGATATTAATTATCAGTCTAGTATATCATTGATATCTAGCATGAATAATTGATGGTTTAAACTATACGTTCATTTCCTAGAATTATTATTTCAGTTTATTTAATATATAGGACCATAATTTCTATCAATAAACCATTACTTCTTCCCATATCTACATTTATATCCCTATTTAAAACCATGTGATGAAGAGGCTCCCTTGATGGTTATTTTTACACCATTTTCCTCTTTTATTAGCCATTTGTGGTGTCGTTTATTTATATTGGATTCACATAGTAAGGAAATACCAAAATGTTCCATGGATATCAGATTACATTATTAATTTTTGTTTCCCCTCTATAAAGCCCTAATGTAAAAATTCTAGGGATGATTTCTCAATATCGATGTATTAGACTCGAACTGGGTGGACAATCGTGGTGATTTATCCTTTTCAAACTTGTGGTAAGAAGTCCTTACCATTATTTACCTTCTATATAAAATGATATTTCATGATTTGTATGTACATGTTTGTTTTCTTCTAAGACCTATAACATTGGTGTTAAAGCATGTCGGTGAGATCTGTATCAATTTAGTTGGCCCCTTATTGAAGGAGTAAAACATTTAGTCCTTGAAATCAATGAATGTTATACTTTCATTATGTATAGGAATAATGCAATCTAATTAGGTAAATGTTATTGGAATGAGAAATAGATGCTATTCTTGGGTTATTATAGTAGAGAAAAATGAAAAGGTGGTTCTTGTATTAAATATTCCTCATTTTGATCCTTATAACTTATGAATGTGGCCCATATTCTATAGTTATTGGTAGGGATTCCTTCTTTTATGTTTAGAAATAGAGTGTTTATTTTGTCATCATAATGGGATTGAATGATGTTTTAATATTATGTTTGGGTTCATGGGATTATATAAAATTGTTAATAGTTCTATGGCCTAGAGTTATGTGTGACATTAAGATGAACAAGTATGAGATGTTTTAATAGTTCATTGATGATGTCTATAATGAATGAGAGATCGGTTTAGGGTGTGGTTGTGTGATTTACCATAATTTTTAACTATTTTCATGTTTATACATGTTCTTTGGATTATTATGACATCTCTAGAGTCCATGTCCATGGTTTGGTGTAATTGAAAATGAATTCCCAAAAGTCATTGGGGATGATTCAATGTGATTGTATGTGACCTCCATATAGTCCATGGGGATAGTTTAGTGTTCTTGATGTGACCTCTTTGAGTAGGTAGGTATGGGTTAGTGTGACTGATGTGACCTTTCAAAGTACACAATGATCTCTTTGAATTATTGATGAGGGTTTTAATTAAGGGACTTGCAAATGACAAGTTTTGTATATTCCATTGGTGTTTTGACATGTTGTTTATTCTGAGAATGAGTTTAAGTAGGTAGGGATTTGGTTTTTTTTGGAAAATTTATTAGCACACAGTGAATTTTTCTATTGTATTTTTGTTTTCATTTAAATTTCCCATCATCGTATATACTTTTATAATAGTAAATCACTTATTTTATATATGAATTAGATGTTTACCACAGAGTTTACACTCACACCTTGATTGAACATATCATTTCTTGTATAATCTCCCAATAGATTTAGATTTAAATGAGTGAATGTGACATGTTTATACAATTTTTATAAGAGGGTTAGGTATGTTGATTCAATTTTAGTACATACACATGGATCTTTTTATTGAGATTCCTCATTATTTATATTTCATTATATATATATATATATATACAGATCTTATGAATCTAGAAATATCTCTTTAACATTTTGTACTCTTTGGTTTATGCCATTTTGTAATAGCATGAAATGGTATTGTCATTATGTTTGATTCAATATTTTATTCTTGATGCTTAATTTCCTAATTTATTCAATTATTGTGTACTCAAGTTAGGTATATTTTAGTAAGGTCATTGTCTCCAGATCTCACTGCATATGACCCACCACTATTTATAATCCTCTTACGTATGGGGAGTTATTCATGAGGTCATGTGTAATCCACTTGGGAAAGGATAGGTGATCTTGGATGGGTATGATTAAATGGAACCATATAAATGTTTTATTGTCTCGATATTTGGGGAATGGATGACAATAGAGAGAAAATTTTAGGGACATAGTATAGAACACATGATTTGTATTAATTAACCCATTCATTAGAAAACTCTATAATTCAAAGGGTGGTATTAATGTTATTAATTCGTTTTTACATTTGAAATATTTCACCTTAAGTGATGAAAATAGAAAATGAGATATGATTTTTGAGAATTTCTCTTAACCGGAATAGACATAGTAAGTGATTTTATGCATTATTTACATGGATTTAGGTCAACATGTCTTGCACTTGGGGTTCATAGAGGAATAAATTAATTAGATAACCCCAAAAATATATTTATTTTTTTCTTAAATAAATCATTGGCGAAATTTAATTAATTTAATATAAGCATATAACAATTTTTTAATAGACATGTGACTGTGAGTAACATACATTAATTGATAATATGGACTCGATCTTGAGCATTTAAGAAGTATTCATGTTGATTCAATACATGGAATTATATGAGTTTTTATTATGTTTTAAAAAATTTATATAATGTAAATTAACTTTTTATAAATTTTTTAAAAAGGTGGTCAATGGATTTTTATTTTCTTACGGTATTTTTAAATAATGTGTGTTTTTAAAATGTATTCAATGTTTTTTTCGGGTGAAAATAACTACATTGATTTCTTGATTAAAATTTAAACTAATTTGTGGGATTATTTTTTTAAATGTTTTAAACACTATTAGATAAATTTATTAGAATATTAGATGATTTGAAATGAGATTTAAAATATATAAATTTAATAGTTTATTGAAATTGTATTTTTTGTGAGGCCCATTTGGAACTATTGAAATTGAGCTTTTCTAAGGGGGATGTGAGTCCCCCTTAGATTTCCATTATTCTATTTGTTTTATGTGAGTCATATATCATGGGGAATTCTATACATTGATTTTTCTTTTCTAGTGTGTAAGTGTTTTGAAACTAAGGTTTCAAGATTAACCACCAATTTGGGGATGGGCTCAAATGTAGATGGGTTTTTTGGAATGTAGTTTGGTCAGAAATATACCTCTTTAATTTGGTGGGAAGGTATGAAATATTTACTTGTTTGAGGGTTTTTTTCTCTCTATAGTGAGTAGAGTTGGATTTTGGGAGCTAGGTGTCCATGTGAGCCCATGATCATGATGTGGAAACTATAGTGGTTAGGAAATATGGGGGTGGTTTTTGGTAGGTACTCATGATTCCGATGGGTAATTAGGTGGTCGATCTAGGTGTGAGAGTAGATCTAGTAGATGTGTTGAGAAATTTTTTCCCTTGGTGTTCATTTGTTATTTTCTAGTTATTGGAACGTTTGGGCTTCATCGGTATTGAGTTGTATATGAGTGGGTTATTCTATATGACTTGTGTGGAAATCAGATGGAATGTTATAGTGATAGGTGTGTGGTATTGTGTAAACTAGGTTCCAGAGACCTTAGCTGGCGATTCCCGATTGGTATGAGACTAAGAATGAGGATTATTTTTTGTATGTTAGAATCTTGATTGAAGAATTGGTGGGAGTTTTAGTAAATCCAACTAGCCATCAGCTAAATTATTGTCTCATGTAGAGGTTAATGTCATGAACCATCTTTCCAGGCAACAAAAGGGGTCCTAGAATGTTTTTTGAGTCTTGGTATGTATAATGGGTATGTTTTATCTTTAAATTTACATTTTTAAACCATATATACACCACAGATTAATGCAAGAACACTATTTATTCTTTATAGTTATAGAGACCACTTATGAAATTATGGCATTGAATTATGATAAGTGGTTGTGGTTGTGAAATGGAAGGTTTGATTTCCCATGATATAGAATATCATGAGATAGAAATGGTTTCAAGAGGTCTCAACCAAGTATCACCAGGGTGATGATAAGGATAATGATATTTGATGGTATAATTTGGTTTGGAACTATGAGTCCTTTAGATGTATAGGTTATTAGTTTTAAACCACTACGGTGTTATATTTTGTATATGTGGATGGGGTTTTTTATTCCTTTTATACTTGTCGTAGAGGTTGGTTTATAGTTAAAAACAAGAATAAGAAAATTTATGAAATGGTTAAAAATTCATTAGGGTTGTGAGACATGGGATTAGTTCCATGGGTTAAGGTTTTCAAGTCTGAAAGGAAAATATTATGTGGGATGATACTTTTTAAAATGACAATCTCAAATAAAAGGTTATTATTATATTGTCATGGTGTAATCATGGTGTAACTTATTAAAAAATTTTAGAGTTTAGAAATATTTTGTGAAATTCTGAATATGACAAGGAGTCTGGTTCTTATCATCTGGTTCTAGAAAGTATATTTTCATTGATGGTTTAGTGATAGTGTTGGATTTGGTAAGTGATCATGGTAACATACAAATTTATGACTAATTGTACATGATTTATAAATTTCTAATGGTTTTGTTTTGATAAGTATTACTGATAAGATGTGGGTATTAGGGTATGACTAGTGTGTAAGGAAATATCTCTGTAATGTGATAATGAAATGAAACATTGTTCATTGGGTGGTTGGGTTTGAAAAACTATTGTGGGGTTTCAAACTCATAGTGATGGTTTTGGAATATTATTACATGACCCTTATGTTGAATCTATTTGGATTCTTCTAACACCCATATCTTTTAAAAGAAGAACATTATGTCTGATAGCATACATGAAATGAAATACTAATCTCTAAAGACCCATGAAATATACAAATTAAATATTATTTTTACAACCTAATAAAAAATTTAGAATCTATAAATATGGTTAACCATGTTTTGAAATATATATAAGGCTATTAATATAACTTAATTTATTGATTAATTCCAAGGAAATAAGAACACAATTTTCTGTGAAATAATTTTATGCTTCAAAAACATGGTTTCAAAAAAAAATTAATTTATCTTTTATGCATGGATAATATAATAAATTTATAAATATATTAGTAATGGTATTTTATAAAATGGTTATCATTTTTAAATATTTATATCAAAATATTATTAGGTTGATATTTTCAGTTATTTATAAAAGTATTTTTCTTTTGTGGAATATTGAAAATATCTCTTTTGTAAAAAAGATGTTTTTATCATTAAATGAAGTAATTCAGAGTCAATTTATATTTTGTATTAGGTATTAAATTTATTAATGATTGATTTTGTTTATAATAATATAATTATGTACATTTTAATCACAAATTTTCATGATTTTGGTGTAAATATATTTATATGCTTAAAAGCCATTTTTTCTAAAAACTGTTTTTAATGTCATATTTGTTTTACATTTTTGTTCATTTATATAAAATAAAATAAAGAATTTATTAAAATAAATTTATAGATTATATATCAATATATTTTAATTTAAATTCATCTAATGAATATTACATGTTATTGATTAAAAAGTAAAATCATATTTTTCTTGAAAAAAATCATTTGTCTAAAAACTGTTTTTCATTGCACTTTGCGAGATACATATAAAATAAATTTCTACCACTTATAGATATAGAATTTGGAAAAATGGACTAAATATTTTAAATTATCATAATTAATATTATTCCATATGGTCAACATAGTATGTCATAATGAATATTATGAATAATAGAAAAATCTTCACGAGAGTAAAAGAATAAATCAGGTTAAATTGGGTTAAACTAAGGGATGAGGGGACCTTTTTTTATATTCGATATTTCAGGATTAATTTATTTTTAAACAAATCATAATATAATTTATCTTAATATTTCAATGGTCTTATTTTAAAATAAATTTATTTATATACTATTTTTTATAAACAAAAATTTAAAATGTGAATCACTTACCATTAAATATGTCTTATGTGTTGAAATAAAGATAAAATAAAGTCTTGATTAAATATTAATTTTTATTTTTGAGTAAAATTAAAAATAATTAATGTTGATAATTTATTTATAACATTTTTTAATTATATAATTATACTAAATTCATAAAAAACATCAACAAAGTATTTCTTCAATTAATATAAAAATAATGTAAATGATTTTAAAATTATTAAAAGTAATATATTTTTAGTTATTCATAGTGTTGCAAGAAATTTTTAAATAAATAAGAAATATTATGGATTTTTTAAAATTATATATTATATTTCTATCATTATCTTTAGGTCTATAAATTTAAATTAAATGGATAGTTCCAAAATTGAAATTAATGATATTTTATAAGAATGAATATTTTATTAATTGATTTAAAATTAATGAAAATATTTTATTCAACCAAGTGAATTGAATATGGTTTAAAATATAACACACAATTCATTTATTTTTAATGTTTCCAATTATAGTGACTTTATTAACTCTATGAGATTTAAGTATTTTTTATCACTTTTAAGGAAAAAATGTGTTAACTAAGGGGTTAAATGAAAAGATAATTCTTAAAAAACCACAAAAATAGGTCACAATTTTATTTTCATATGCTTTATCAACAACATACTACCTAATCTGAAAATCTCCATCCATTTGGATGAATTTTTCTTTAGAATTACCATTTAATATTTTAATCTTTTGAAAATTCAAAAAGTGCCCCTCCTCACACTTATAAAAGGGAACCTCGTATTATCATTAATTAACACATAAAAAATATTTTGGTTCATTAAATCTAACCAAAATCACATAATTAATTCGTTTAAATTTTCCTATAGGAATTTTCATAATTTTGAAAAGCCATATAGGAATGATTTTTGTGTAAATCTAAAGAGGATGTCTGAAGAAGTGGTTTCATTATTGAAAAATAATTTTTTTTATTTATTATCACACCAAATTGAAATATTATTCAAAAATTATGATATAATAACATCAGTATAATAAATATAATTAGATTATTTTATGTTAATGGAATATGCTATATCTATCTTCTTTTCCATCAAATGGGAAACCAAACTATCATTTGTGTGTATGATGGACTGTAACCTTGTGAACTGATATAATTCATTTTTAGTCACCACAAATTCCATATGGCATTAACTATGGATTTACTATACATTTATAAGATAATAATATCATATTTATCATTCTATAAGGACTATATATCATATAATTTCACAATATTCTAATCATTTAAAAATGAAAGTGTTTTTCATGTATATGTGTGGATATCCACATCTACGAAGAAATATGATTCATTATTCATAGCCACATTACATGAAAACTGTGTATAATTAAATTTAAAGAAATAAAATTATATTTATTTTAATATTATCATTCTATAATGATTACATAATACTTATGTTATTTTCACCATGTTTATTGAAAATTGAAATGTTACTCATGTGTATGTATAACTTACAATCTCCCTGAATTTAACGTACTTCATTTTTCATAACCATATTTTAGGGTGGGTTTAAAAAGTATAAATTATATATAAAAATTATACTTATTTCGTTATTATTATTCTTATATTGAAACATAAATCCCTTACCACATAATCCACATTCAAATAAAAAACCCTATAAAAGATATAATATTATATTGATATATAAATCCCCACAAATTTAATCACAAGGATCATAAAATATATTAATTTTCAATTATACAGTACATAATAGAAATAAGTGGTGAATATGGAATGTGTCTTAAAAATGTTTAAGTGAGATGTTAATCCATTACCTCAAGTTGTTATTTTTGGTATGTGTTAGAAACTCCTATATAATAAATACAAAATTATTTTAAATATATTTAGAAACCTTACTCATATATATCATACCATTATTAATTTATTATAACTTCTTATAACCCATTTATTAAAAATTATTTATTAAAACCAATGTTCTCTATGTTATTTACATTGTTTTTCCTAAATGTTTAAGTTCAAAATTCCTGATACATGTTAATTGAATATGATTACAGCTTCTATAAAATTTTAATAATTTTCTAAGAACATATTTAATAATTATATACACTTTTATAAATATTCATATAATACAATGATGAGAATTAAATTATATCACTTTATGGAGATGGTAGTCCATACGAGTGAGGTTTCCATTTTTTGATGGATGGACTGAAATAAATGTAAATAAAAATTAACATATAAAAATAATAATATAACATATATAATATATATTCAATAATTCTATCATTATAACATTAAATTTAATGTTATTATGAAAAATGAAATGCATCACTTTTTGAAGATGGTTGTATACTTACACACATGAAGGATTTTTTCCTTTCAGTATGATGGAAAGGTGGTGAGTATTTTTTATATATAAACATAATGACATGTAAATATATTTAATATAATTATATAAATGTTTTATAATTGGTACCATTGATTTATATGTGGTAAAATAAAAGATAAAATTTAATTTACTTAAATAAAAGTTTCACTTCACCACTGAGAAACATCTTTTGGAATGCCCCTTAAGTCTCGAATAGATGGTATTTTGGAAAGACCAAAAGACCCATGACATGTGGAAGGAATATATGAGTTTAATATATTTAGTATTGGCTAAGAAAGAATATAAAAAATGTCCAAGGAAGAGAGGGGAAGTAGTGCCCTTTAATAAGGTAGGGGAGGGGAACTATTGGAATTACATAAAGAATTAAATTATTGTAAATTAATTTTTACACTAAAGTGGATAAAAATTTAAATATTTAAAATATAAAATGAGGATAAGTATAAATTTTACCATCCAATATAATTTGTAAAAGTTTAGCTGATGTTATCACCCTAATCTCACTATTTTAAACAACATTTAACCCTTTTGAAAATTACAATAACATCAAAGACGTTTACTCCTTATGGTTCAAGAATATTACTATAAAAAAATGTGACCCATAACTATTAGACTCTAGATTTGTTCTGTTATATGACATAAACATGGGTGAATATAGTATTTTAAGGAATTCTATGTTACATAATAAAATTTTATATACTAAAAAATATCATCAATGTCATTCTTTGAACACTTCAATTACAATGACTTTAACATAATAAATATAGTTATGGAATTAGAATATAAACTCTTCACAGAACCGAAATAATTTATTTTTATCTTTATAATTCATGGAACATAATAATTCCCCCAAATTGTACTATATTAATTTTTTTTTAAATCATTTAATTTATTTTTCGATTAATAGAATACATATTCTGTCGGCATTGTGTATAAATTTTAGGGAATTATTCCATCACTAAAAATATAAGTTATGTTAATATGATAGAAAATTAATTTTTCCTTTAAATTAATAACTATAACAAATCAACCAGTTTTTGTAATTTTGAAAAAATATGAGTCATATTATGTTCAATATAGTAAAATTTCTTATGTATCATTTTCTTAAAATAACAAAAAGGTAATAATAAAATAAAAAAGGAACTAAGAGTACTTTTCTATATTAATGGGTGAGAATGGTGAAATACACAAAAACAATATAATAAAGTAAATTGTTAATAAAATTAAAATTTTATCCAATTGTTTTAAACTTGTTTTACATGTTTTCCCATCTAATAGTGAAAAATATTTAACATTATTTATATTCATAAGGTAAAAATAAAATAATTTGAACCTATTATATTAAATTAATTTTGATGATTAAAAATATGCAATCTATTTTATATATTTCAAATCTTTTATGTGATTTCAATTAATTTTACAATAATTTCCCAAAACCCAAAAAACCAATTTTTTTACAAACAATTATCTAAAAATAAAACTACATTTATTAAGATTCCAATATAAGTAAATACATTATATGAATATTAATAAAATTTCTTTTTAATACTAGATGAATATTAATAAAATTTGATTAGTTTCAAGGTTTCAAGTGTGATAATTTCATGGTTTCATGATCAGTTTATTTGTGTATAATTAGGGAAATTCATGTGAAATGGGATTAATACATTTGAAGTGGAATGAAATAGTATTAATGAACTTAAATAATTATTAACGGTCTAAAAAATCATTTTTATCTCTTATACGTGGATGATTCATTAGATAAAATATTAATGATAAATGTTTAGTTTATTTAGGAAGTGTTTTCTGAACATCACGAAGTATTTTCATATTTTTTAATATAATAAGTGTACATTAGTTATAGAACATTAAATAGATTATAATATACCTATTAAAATATTATTTAATCATAATCAAACTTTTATAACAATCCATGAACTCATTATAGGAAAATGAGAAAACCTTATTAACAAAGACAATAAATCATCATAATTTGGAAAAAAGTTTCATTTTATTGAATAAGAGGACCTGAAAAATGAAATTGAAGTGATATATTACATTAAGAACATAAAAATTTAATTTATAAATTATTATTGAGTTATAATTTCTAGATGTATGAAGGTGGTGGCGTTTAAATAGAAGAAGAAAAGAAATTATGAGAGGTACTTTGAGAACATTACCTCTTGAATATCATCTCCTTTAGGGACCCTTAAGGACCTTGGATTTGTTATTATGTTAATAAAAGTAGCACTATGAAAATATGAGAGTTTATAATAGTGTTTTGGGTAGATACATTACTGTATTCAATGATTGTGAATAGGAATGGGGTGGATAGGGGTGGTATTTATAGTTGAGGAGAGGTGGGATTAAGTGATTAAAATAATGAATATTTTATATTTAAATCCAAAAATATTGAGGTGGAATTATTTACCCAAAATTTATGAAAATTAATATTTTATATTATGGTTAGAGTTGATAAATACATCATCAAACAGTTAAAATTTGTTGTTTTCTGTATTTTATTCCTCTACCCTTTTAAAATTAACCCGTTTCATTTTTACCTACACTTTGGAAAATGATTTTTTAATTGAGGTAAATTTTTTATATATAAAAACTGAAATTATCCTTATATAATAATTTGGAAATTATTATTAAAAAATAGTATCCATTTTATGTAACTAAATTCACAAAATTTCCAAAATTAGATTTAAAAAAATCATCAATACAACAAAAAACATAGTTCTAAAAGTGGAAAGTTCAGAATCTTGAAATGGTTTTATATCAAATTTCAATATAAAATTGATTCCAAGGACCTAAATTGGGTTTTTAATGTACATATGATCTAATTATACATTAAAACCAATTTAAAATGTAATTTAACTATATAGATATATTTGGTGAAAATGTAGTTTTCAATTAAAATTCAGTATTTTTCACTATTCATAAAAAAGTGAACCTTCTCTGAAAAAAAAATTTCACCCAAAGATAATTTTGATTTATTTTTAAAAATGTTTTTTATTTTTTGAAATGAAATTTATAAAATTTTCGGAATTCATTTTTAAAATCAATTCACCATTAAAAGGAGGAAAATCGCTCTATAAAATATAGCACTTTGTGCTTAAAATTAGATTAATTTTTATCTTATTCATATCAATGATATTGGATGTATTTAAAACATTTTATTGAATTTATAACATAAATATTTCATTATTATCTTCCACTAATAGTGATTAATATAATTCATTATGACAAAAATCCCAATGTGGCCATAAAAATTGTTTATTTTGAAAGGATTTACATTATATTAAATTTGTTTTTGTTTTGATTTGTAATTAATTGGTTACCAATGAATTAATATAATTAAAATTTGTAATATATATTTTCATAATTTAGTTAATATAATTTATTCCTTCATTCATAATGTTTAGGTAAGAAAAATCACATTTAAATAAAAATGTTATGTCACTTGTTTAAGAATGATGTGGCATATTTTATATGATATTAAGCATAATGTTTCCTTTTCAAATATTGGGTTATAAAATTATACTATAATTTAAATGTTTTATTCCACAAATTTCGATATTGGGATAAAAATATTGGGTTTTGAATTTTTAAAATAATTTTATTGAAATTCCACATCGGAATAGGGGCCAATAAAACATCCATTTGAAAATAATGAAAAAAAATTAAGAAGGTAAATAGAGATAATGCGTACTAGTGTTCAATATTGGAAAACATAGACTGGACGAGAGATATAAATTTTTGAAAAGTAGTGATATAATATATATTCATGATAAATGTAACAACCATAAAACCTTTTATCTATAAATGAAGAAATGGCCATTGATTCCTTAGTATCAAAAGTAAATAGGGAATTTTGTTTCTCCAAAATCATTTTTCTCAATGTTGAGGAATTAATTTACTACCTAGAGTAAGAACATTATGAAATATAATTACTTGAAATTGTAATTTATTCCTCATGTTTTCTATGAATTATGATTATTCAATATGAATATTTCAGACCTAAAGAATTAGAATAAAAATCCACAAATTATATCTATCTATTCCTCCTATATTTAGATATTAACAAAAATAAAAATTGTTTGTATGAGATATAAATTTCATAAAATAATTAACCATTTCATTAATAAAAACTAAAAAAATCAACACAATTCAACAAAAATACACAAACACCAACATAGATTATTTAATAAATAATTATCCTTAAAATTACTCCAAATATTCAGAAAAAATTGAAACCCAAATATATGAAGGATATGAACATATAGACTTTCAAGATAAATTCAATATTTATCATAAAATAATATCAGTCACTCTTAGAGTCTCATTCAAAATGTAATTTCCTTAATAATATAATCATAGAGATATATTAGTTATTTCCATAAATAACATAAATCACCATAAAACATATATGTATTTAAAAGATAAGTCATCCTTTATTTCAATAATAAAATATCTTAGTATTCTGTTTACCTGAATCATTTAAGGTTCCAAAAATATTGAAAATTTTCTAAAATTAAATTAATCATTAAATCACCAAATCATTTTCTAATCCAATGTTCATCAATTTGATAAAAATATTTTCCCAAATTGAAATTAACCTTTATTGCTTAGATATTTTAAATAAATAAATTCATCCATACATGGACATCACATATGATTGTGGTAGGTGATGCAACCTTGTCATCCTTCAGTTGTGGGTTTCATCATCATACCCTCTCCGGAAATGATGGGTTGTCACCCATCAAGTGGGTTGTCACCCATCAAGTAGGTTGTCATATTTCTAAAACAATATTAATATAATCTTTTTAAAATGAGAAATTGTTAGAAACATCCTAATATAGTAACCTTAATATAATATAACCTCAAAATTTATCTCATACCTTTAATTTTTCATCCTAAAAGTAAGAACCTATAAGTACTTTAGATTCATTGATCATATAAACCAAAAATACTACCAATTACATTTTACATATTTCCACTAAAATCACATGCATTGTTCCTAAAATAACATTTTTCATATCGTAAAATTAATAGTTACATATACCGTAAAATTATCAACTTTTTTGCACTTCTCAAAAGTATCAATTCCATCCAACATATGATTCCAAATTTATGAAAACAAAACACACTATAGAAAAATAATAAGGCATTCCATCATTCCCACAATTTTTATAAAATTACTCTATATCCTAAAGTTGAAAACTCAATACATAAACACATCATTTATTCATCTTCTTTCTTACAACATTAATCATAATTTTTCATCTTATTCCTTCATGTTGTATTCTGAAAATTAAAGATATGAATTATATCCTTATGATTCATCAATATAGACTCTAAATTTTATCCATAACATCAAAATTATGTCATTTAAAGGAAAAGATAATTCTTTCTCAAATAAAATTTTCACATGATAATCCAAAGGGTTAAATTAAACTAAATCTCAATAAATTTCTACCATAGTACACACATCATCAAAAGAGTATTAATAAATTTCATGATCCATAAATATACCATAACTCTTGAAATAATTATATTCCCTTAAACATTTTTTTTCATATTATTCCTCGATACTTATGTTTTGTTAAAAAAATCATTAACCATGTCCTAAGATTAAAAATGTAAAAGCATAAGCAATAAAATAATTTATAACTTTCTTATGTCATTTGTAGTTTCCTCATCTTTAATTATAATTCAATTTTTTTCTAATAAATATTATTTATACCATCCTTATAATCCTATTTTGAGCCTTCTTCCCAAGACATAAAATATCATATTGATGATACTACCCAGATTTGAACCATTCAACTGATAACTTGGGAAGAATTTATTTCCCCTTCATGAATTTAATGGAACACTTCATTTTTCCTTCACATTTGTTTCTTTATGACCACCTATACGACATAAAATACATCATACCATCCTTTTAATACATTTTCCTATGTTATTATTTCCACATTATTGACAAATATGTCATTTAATATATATACCTTTATTGTTTTTGTCCACATAACATTCAAAGGGATTCATTGTTCTCATATTTTATGTATTGGGAAACTATCCATTGTTTAAGTGCTCAACCATTACTCCTAATAGCTGTTTTAGAATAAAAAAAATAGGTTTTAGCACATCTCTCATTTCCTTTGGTTTATCATTCACATAATCAATTTATTTTACTTCCCATCCATTGTTACTTTGGTTTCGGATGAATGCTTCTATTCACTACATCCAAAAAGTTTAGTGTAAGCATATTGACAAATTAATAATATACTACATTATGAGGAATGTTGGAATCACCTGTTTTGATAATCCCAAATCATGCTTAAACATTAATTATGATGTATTAAACCTTTGCATTAATCTCATTATTCTATGCTTAAACGTATTTTATTCTAAACAGTTCATATTCTTACTCTCATAACTTTACTGTAATAGCTTACATTAGCATTTACATAAGTTTGGTATTGTTAGCTAACAGTCAGAGTTTTATTTTCAAAGTCACAGTTACAGTTAACTGTCACCTTAAGTTACTGTTGCAATAAGTTCACAGTTACAAGGTTACAGTCGAAGACTAATACAAGCTTACAGTTACGAGTCCACTGCTATCTATTGTCAAAGCTCACAGACGAAGGTCACAGCTACAAGACTTCTGCTCAAGGTTTTCTCTGCTCAAGTTCACAGACGAACAAGTCTACAGTTGGAACAAGTTCACAGAAGAACAAGTCTACAATTGGAACAAGTTCACAGACGAACAAGTCTACAGTTGGAACAAGTTCACAGTCGAACAAGCCTACAGTCATAAGCCTACAGTCAAGATAGAAAGGCTACAGCTACATGGAGTAAAAGCTACTATTGCAAGCCTACAGACAGCAAGCCCTTTGTTGAAGTCAGCAGTCAGTTGGAAGTCCACAGTTGGAAGACCACAGTTGAAGTCAACAGTGACATACATTCTCGACTCACTATTTTAATTTCTTTATTTCCTACATTTAATCTATCTAACAGTCATATCACACATTTTAATGTTTTGTCAAATATCTGATAAAGGTTGTCGGATGTCAGGAACCCGTACCTCGTACCTGCTGAAAAGAAATCTTTTCTGTCCCCTGATGGGAGATAAATACGAGAAGACTACATACCAGAAATACAGGCGCGAACGTGTGAAGAATACAAACAACGAGAAGTGAACCAGAAAAGTGTGGTGCATCCAATATACCAAAAAACGACACAAGCACAAGAGGAACACAGAGAAGCTCATAGACAATCAAGCATACTCGAGGAATGTTCTGTGCATACAAGAAGAACTTCATCGACTACATTCTCACCACCTGTGAACCTGGAGCTTACGACACTCTGTTTCTCAACAGAAACAAGAAGAGGACTCAGACTTACTTCTAATCAAATTCAAAGGAGTCCACAGCTATACTGAAATCACCAGAACAATCTCTAAACTCTACATCTCTTGTTCTGTGGTTTATTACCATTCATTTCGAGCAGTGTGTGTTATCTGCTATATCTAACACACACACTGACTCCTGTACTTTCACTGGAGGATCTGTAAATCCTCAGCAAATCTTTTTGCATCCCATTTCCCACTGTGGATAGTGGTAGAGGTCTTGTGACCTGGACAGCTTGCTGCTGTTGTTTGTTTTCCCACGAAGAACTGTGGTAGAGGTCTTGTGACCTGGACAGTGTGTTCACTGTTGTTAACCCCGATCCAGGGTGTGGATCATTCTTATATAAAATTTTGAGAGGACTAAGTCTCGGCTTGAGACTGAACCTCTTGGTTAATTTTCTGTGCTTATAGTTATACTCTATATCCATACTATACATATTTATTTCATTTTCCGCTGCTATTACTTTGAAATATAATCTTTCTTCAAAGCTACTTTGATAATTAAATTAGCAAGTGTTTATATTTGTTATAAATCAGTAAGTTAGTTTCAAAAGTTAATTTAATCATAAGATTAAGTTAACTAAGAATTAATCAATCTTTGAGAAACTAATTGAACCTTTATAATCTATATAAATTCACTACAGTTTAATTTGTTTTTGAAATTGGGGGATTTTGATAGAAATTGTTTTTAACAGAAATTTTAATTGGAACTCAATTCACCCCCCTCTTGAGTGTCCACTCCGACCAACATTTGGTATCAGAGGTTGTGTTTAGCTCTGTTATACTTGCTCAAAGTTTTATTTTAACTCTCTGTTTTTAAACTGTGATTGTAGTTTTATCTAAAAGATCTTAAATTTCTGTTAGTTCTAAATTTTATCTCTTTAAAATATTTTCTAGAATTTCCTTATGGATAATAGACTAGAAGGTGCTGCTACTAACAGGCCACCCTTCTTTAATGGTGTGAATTATGCCCAATGGAAGCTCAAAATGAAAATTCATTTGGAAAGTATGGGTTTTGATATTTGGACTGCTATAGAGTCTCAATACAAGATTCCAGAAACTGAAAGAATAACTTGGGATGAACCTACTAAGGTAGCTTACAATAATAATTGTAAGGCTGTGAATGCTCTCTACTGTGCTCTAGGAGATGAGGAATTCAATAGAATTTCTGCATGTAAAACTGCTTTTGAAATCTGGGACACCTTAGCTGTTTCTCATGAAGGAACAACTAATGTCAAGGAAATGCGGTTAAATACTTATACTATCAAATATGATAACTTTAAGATGAAAGCTGATGAACCTATTTCTGATATGTATCTCAGGTTTAATGAGATAGTCAACACAATGAGCTCACTCGGGAAGATTGTTCCAGCAAAGGAGCAAATCATGAGATTATTGAGATGTCTGCCTGACAGATGGAGAGGCACATCCGTTTCAATTAGAGAATCCTGTGATATTGGAACTTTGCCTGTCAAGGAGCTAATTGGTAAACTGATGATGTACGAAGAAGAGCTAAAGGTGAATAAAGAGGAAGATGAGGAACCAAAACGAAAATCTGTAGCTTTTAAGTCTACTGCATCAAAGAGCAAAGACAAGGAGAAAGTGCATATACCAACTGAAAGCTCATCTAGTGAAGACTTAGATTCTGACAGTGATGCCGAGATGGCACAAATAGCAAGGAGATTCAAGAAGTTCTATAGGAAGAAGAAGTTCTTCAGAAAACCAAACTACAAGGGTAAGTATGATAGACAAGGTAAGTGGAAGAAAGATTGGAAGAAAACTGATAAAGAAGAAGACATAGTTTGCTATGAATGTAAAAGGAAAGGACACATCAAAGCTGACTGTCCTAAGTTAAAATTCAAGAAGAAATATGAGTACAAGTACAAGAATTATAAGAAAGCTATGAAGGCCACCTGGAGTGCTTCAGAAGACAGCACAAGTGAATCAGAGTCCAGTGATTCTGAAAGAAATCGTGCTAATATGTGTTTCATGACAAACACATCTGAGGTAACCTTAGACACTCCCACTTTAAACTCTTATTATTCTGAAGGTGAAGCAGAATCTGGTTCTGATTCTGAAAATATGTCTAAAGATGAATTGACTGAATACTGTAATATGCTGGAAGAAACGTGTAATGAACTAAAGGATAAATATAAGTCTTTAAAGAAACAGCATGCTCTTACTGCAAGTGTCAAGTCTGCACTTGATGTAGAAAAAGAGAAAAATGTACAATTATTAAAGGAGAATACAGAACTGAAACTATCTAATGAACAACTTAGAAAGGACTTAGAAACATTCACAAATGGAAAAGATACTCTAACCCAACTACTAGGAAAGCAAGTTGCACCTAAGTATGCTACTGGATTGGGATACCAACCTGGACAAAGACAGCTTACTAAAACCCGATTTATTTCCAAGTCTGAAAAAAATCCTGCTAGTTCCAGTTTTGGAAATTCATATGCCTCAACTGGTTATTTAAATAGTTGTAGATCAAATAAAGTATATCTCTCTAAATCTGTTGCATCTATTAATTGTATGGGACCCATAAAACAAATCTGGGTACCTAAATCCTTGATTGCTAACATATCTGGACCCAAGAAAATCTGGGTACCAAAGTCATTTCTTGTCTAATCTGTTTTGTAGGAAATCTGTTTGAAAAGCAATTACAAGAAGGTATGGTACTTAGACAGTGGATGTTCAAGACACATGTCTGGGGACTATTCTTGCTTCAAAAGCTTAATAAAGGTTGATGGAGGATATGTCACTTTTGGTGATAACTCAAAAGGAAAAATCATCGGCTTAGGCCAGATTGGTAACACTGACTCAGTATTAATTTCCAAAGTTTTATTTGTTGATGGACTTAAGTACAACCTGCTTAGCATTTCTCAATTGTGTGATGATGGCTTTAATGTCAAGTTTGAAAACAATTCTTGTGATGTTTGTAATTCCAAAACTGCTTTAATATTTTCTGCCTTAAGAAATGAAAATGTTTATGCTGTTGACTTAAACACTTTAGCTAAACATAATGTTACTTGCTTAAATGCTTTTCATAAAGAGTCTTGGCTGTGGCATAGGAGATTAGGACACTGGAACATTCATTCACTTAGAAAACTCTCTAAGAAACACTTAGTTAGAGACTTACCTAAGCTTGAATTCACAAATGACAAAGTGTGTAATCCCTGTCAGAAGGGAAAACAACACAAAGTTTCTTTTAAACCAAAGAAAGAAGTTTCAACTTCTCAACCACTTGAACTGGTTCACATGGATTTGTTTGGACCATCAAGAATTTCAAGTCTAAATGGGAAGCACTATGTTTATGTTCTTGTAGATGACTTTTCTAGATATACTTGGGTATACTTTCTAGCTCACAAAAGTGAAGCTTGCTCTTCCTTTGTTAAATACTCTAAGTCTGTAGAAAATCTTAGTGGACTTAAGATTAAGACCTTGAGGAGTGATCATGGCCGTGAGTTTGAGAATCAAGAATTTGAATCTTACTGCTCACACAATGGCTATGCTCACAATTTTTCTGCCCCTAGGACACCTCAACAGAATGGTGTAGTGGAAAGAAGAAACCGAACCCTGCAAGAAATTGCTAGAACTATGCTCAATGAATATGACCTGCCAACTTACTTTTGGGCTGAAGCTGTTAATACAGCTTGTTATGTCATTAATAGAGTCTTGATCAGACCTGTTCTAAAGAAAACCCCTTATGAGTTGTGGAATAATAGGAAGCCTAAGGTTAATTACTTTAGAGTTTTTGGTTGCAAAGTCTTTATTCTGAATACTAAAGATAATCTTGATAAATTTGCTCCAAAAAGTGATGAAGGAATTTTCCTAGGTTACTCTATGTCTAGTAAAGCCTATAGAGTGTTCAATAAGAAAACCAAATGTGTGGAAGAATCTGTTCACATCAAGTTTGATGAGACTGATCCACATGAGTCTAAAACTTCTCTTGAAGATGTTGAAGAAGACTTATCTGTTCTGGACCTAAATGACAAATCTAAAGAACCTGCAATAAAAACATCCAGTTCTGGACTTTTTCCAGAATCTTCCTATGTGGAACCCGAACCTATAGAGGAACCTAAAATCTCTAGTCCAACCTTTACCAAATCAACTAGGATTCTAAAGAATCATCCTTTAGATGCTGTTGTTGGTAATCATGATAGAGGAACACAAACTAGAGCTTCTCTAAGAAATAAGGTTGAACATCAAGCTTTTCTTTCACAGCTTGAACCCAAAAATGTCAATGATGCTATCAGTGATGAATTCTGGGTAATGGCTATGCAAGAAGAACTAAATCAGTTTGAAAGAAACAAAGTTTGGGAATTAGTGGAAAGACCTAAAGACACTCTTACCATAGGCACTAAATGGGTGTTTAGAAACAAAGTTGATGAGTTTGGTAACATAATCAGAAACAAAGCTAGGCTAGTTGCACAAGGGTATAGTCAGGAAGAAGGAATAGACTATGAGGAAACCTTTTCACCCGTGGCTAGACTAGAGGCCATTAGGATATTACTTGCTTATGCTGCTCATCTGAATTTCAAACTATATCAAATGGATGTTAAAAGTGCTTTTCTAAATGGATATATAATTGAGGATGTATTTGTGGAACAACCTCCTGGTTTTACAAATCCCCATTTTTCTAATCATGTTTTTAAACAATCTAAAGCTTTATATGGTTTAAAGCAAGCTCCAAGAGCTTGGTATGATAGGCTCAGCTCTTTTCTTATTTCAAAAGGATTTACTAAAGGGATAGCTGATCCTACTCTTTTTATTAAATGGATTTCTAAAGATGTATTAATAGTTCAAATTTATGTGGATGATATTATTTTTGGATCTTCAAAAAATTCTTTATGTGTTGATTTTTCAAAAATAATGCAAAATGAGTTTGAAATGAGTTTAATGGGAGAACTCAAATTTTTCCTTGGATTTCAGATCTTTCAAAATAAAAATGGTATTATTTTGAACCAAAGTAAATATATTAAAGATCTTCTAAAACGTTTTTCTTTGGATGGCACCAAAGGCAGTGACACACCTATGAGCACCACTTGCAAGTTGGACAGTGATGAAACTGGTGAACCAGTGGATCAAACCAATTACAGAGGTATGATAGGTAGTCTACTGTACCTTACTGCCAGTAGACCTGACATCATGTTTAGTGTATGTATGTGTGCTCGATTTCAAGCCAATCCAAAAGAGTCTCATTTGACTGCTGTTAAAAGGATTTTCAAATATCTAAAACATACTCCCAATTTGGGATTATTTTATCCAAAAGGACAATCATTTTATTTATTAAGTTATTCTGATGCTGATTTTGCTGGCTGCAAGTTAGATAGAAAGAGCACCTCTGGAACATGTCACATTTTAGGCAAGTCACTAGTATCTTGGTGTAGTAAGAAGCAGAATTCTGTTGCATTATCTACTGCCGAAGCTGAGTATATAGCTGCTGGTAGCTGTTGTGCACAAATCTTGTGGATGAAACACACTTTACTAGACTATGGATATCAATTCAAACATGTCTCTATAAGGTGTGACAATACAAGTCCTATTAACATTTCAAAAAATCCAGTATCTCATGCTAGGACAAAACATATTGATGTGAGACATCACTTTCTGAGGGATCATTATCAAAAAGGTGATATCACTCTTGAGTTCATTGGCACTGAACATCAGTTAGCTGATATTTTTACAAAGCCTTTGAATTCTGAGAGATTAAGTTATATCAAACATGAGTTAGGTATGATTAACTATAGCACAGTTGAAACCTCACAGTTGAAACCTCACAGTTGAAACCTCACAGTTGAAACCTCACAGTTGAAACCTCACAGTTGAAACCTCACAGTTGAAACCTCACAGTTGAAACCTCACAGTTGAAACCTCACAGTTGAAACCTCACAGTTGAAACCTCACAGTTGAAACCTCACAGTTGAAACCTCACAGTTGAAACCTCACAGTTGAAACCTCACAGTTGAAACCTCACAGTTGAAACCTCACAGTTGAAACCTCACAGTTAAAACCTCACAGTTAGACCTCACAGTTGAAACCTCACAGTTAGACCTCACCGGTGTACCTCACTGTTACATCTCTCTGTAGGCTGTTTCGCTGTTTTATCTTATTTTATTTTTGCGGGAATTCGAACCGTTTCTTTTCTTTATTCTTTTATTTCTAAATCCCTAAATGATAAAATTGAGAACATTGAACATATCTCAATCCACTCATCTCGACCCTTGCTCTCTCAAGTCCTAAACCCTAAACCTTCAACCGAACCTCGAAACCTCATTCAGTTCCAATGGCCAGAACAAAGGGACCCCCGACTGTCAACGATGATGCACCAATGCCAAAGAGGACTCAAGTCGAATCCAGTGGCACCGGGAACGCCTCGATAAGACCTGTTAATCCACATCTGACTAAGAGAGAAATAGTTGCTGAGAAGGAGCTAAGTGAAGAATGGATTTTATCGAGCAGATCATTAGTACTGGCAGTGCTTAATGATCAAGGATGGACTGAATGCTTCGCAAACAATAATGGACCGTACTATCCGAAGCTGGTGAAGGAGTTCTATGAATATCTACAGTTCGAGGAAGAGGATGATCTGCATAGACTGGTATCCAGAGTAAACGGCAATGAAGTCAGTTTTTCATCAGTTGAATGGGATGCATGTTTAAGAGTTCCTCATGAGGGTATTTACAACTACTATTCTGGAGCGGCTCCTCCAAATAGTAGAATCTTTGATCATGAGACGGCTCTGGAAGAATTGACAGGCAATGGCACTGTAAGGAAGATTATTGCTACTGAAATGAATGGAGAGGACAGGCTTCTGTTTAAGTTTATCCAGCATGTACTGAGTCCTAGAAGAGGAGATTTTGCAACTCTGAAGCATCAGGATATTTACTTGATGTACTTATTAAAACATGGAAGGAAGGTCAACCTTTGTAGGTTGCTGATGGCTCAGATGGAGGACATGATAAAGGCAAGCTCAAAATCAAGTGCCTTGTTTTATGCTAAACTCATTTCGGTTATGTTGAAAGTGAAAGGTGCAGCTGGAAGTCAGGAAGAGTTGATAGTGGCAAAGAACAGTGTATGTATCTCGAAAGTAATCTGCAAATTCATGAAGATCAGTTGGAATCCCTGGAAGAAATCATGGGTGAATGATGAGGAGAGAATCTATGAGAATTTTAGCCCTTCTACTCATCCCTCTAGACCGAGAGATAGGAGAGTTCCAGGCTTAAAGCCTGATGAGCCTGAACCTGTATACTCAGATGATGAACAGACTGTAGTAGTTGGTAACTCTGCAAGAGAGAACACCCCAATTGATGAAGGGAGTGATCCTGATACTACTCACAGTCCTGTCAGGACAGTGACGTTTGGAGCAGCAAGCCCTCCAAAAGAACTACCTAGTAGAGAGCCTGTTCTAAGAGACAGTGAGACTGAGACTACAGAAGAAGAAGAAGAATCTCAATATTTTGTCAAGGACACCTCTGATGAGGGTGATACAGTCGAAGAAGAAGAGGCTGGAGCTCTAAATGAAAATCAAGAAACTGTTGCAGAAGAACTTAGTATGAGCCCTCTGATAGGGTATACAGACAAGTCAGTGTCTGACCAGGAAGCAGGAGTGGTCTCTACTACTGTTGTCATGGAAGTGGTTGATGACCCAACAGAGAAGGAGACTAACCTCACTACTGAACCTACAGAGGAAGCAAGTATGGAACCTGCTAGAGCTACAGAAGAGAACCTAGAGTTACCCAGAGTTGAGCAGATAGTAGAAAGTGTTCAAGAAGGACCTCCATGTGAGGGGGAGCGTATTGGTTCAGTCTCTGTACTGTATGATATAGAAGGATGGACCTCAGATCCAGGATACATGGTGTTAGGACTCAATTATGAGGATTCAGATGAGAAAAACCAACCACCAAGAAATCCAGTCATCCTACCTAACAGCTCTCCAGTGTTAGAAACTGAAAGATTGGCCACCAAGGAAGACCTTGAATCCTTAAAGAATGAAATGAAGGAGACCATCAGACAGTCTGTTGCTGAATTGAAAACCAGTCTTTTTGATGAGCTGAAAAATGTAGAACAATCCTTAGAACTATCTCTAGGATGTGTTGTGGGAAGTCCAATCAAAGAAGTGGTCAAGCAGTTTGTGGAAGTATTTGAGGCTTTCAAGAAATCAGTAAAAGAACACTTTAGCAATCAGGATGCTGTCATTCAGAAAGTGATTGGAAATCTGACTCAGTCTTTCAAGGAGACAGTGGCATTCTCAGTCAAGTCCCTTCCTTCATCTAGCTCTCCTGTGGACCTTGAGCAGTTTAGAAGCCTGCTCAGAGAAGAGCTTACTCAGGCCCGTGAAAATGACACATCAGACCTACAGATCCTTGCTACTACAAGAGAAGTCAGTGGCTTTGTTCGTTAGCACCTGCAGGCTGCTACTGCTTCTCAGGAGGCCATCAAAAGTAAAGTGGATTATTACTTTGATCGGATTTTCACCAAGCATCAGTTGAACAATCACTTCAAGCTCATGATAGAAACTATGAAGCTGCCTCCTGTAACTCAAGCCTTCAAAGAACAAGTTAGCAAGCTACGAGAGTTGACCCCGGATTTGGATAAATTCTTAGAAAACAAAGATGACTTCTTATCTGCCATGGACAGAGGAGGAAACATCATCATGGATTTCAGGAATCTGCTCCTACCTTTTCTTCATGTGGGCTGCACACCTGTTATAGTTCCTCCTGCCCTACCTGTCTCCAACCCCAGTGGTTCTTCAGTAATGTCTCCTGCTGATGCCCTCAGAAGCCTTAGACCACTGATCCCTTGGCAAGCTACTCACTACAGGCCTTCAGGAGCCTCTGTTGCTGCCCCTCCAGACATTCCTGCTTCCATTCCTCAGCCTGTTGATCCTTCACCTCCTGCTCCATCTTCTTCCTCCAAAGGAAAAGATCCCTTACCTCCAGATGAAGAGGATTGAGTCTGTTTATGTTTTTTTTGATAGGGATCATGTATTCACATTTTGGGTCATGTATTGTACTCCTTATTAATACAATGTTTATCTTCTCTCTCTCTGTCTTTCTTTTTGTTAATCACAAAGGGGGAGAAATAAAGCGAAATAGATAGGGGGAGAAATGGGGAGAAATAGGAAACTCAAGGGAGAAATGAACCTATAAAGAGAGGAGAAATCCTTGCGGATTATACCTAATTTTTGTGCTCATTTTGCTAATACTGTGTTTTGCACACTTCTCTCTGATACTTCTATATTTCATACTGACATAATTTGTGATTATCAAAAAGGGGGAGATTGTTGGAATCACCTGTTTTGATAATCCCAAATCATGCTTAAACATTAATTATGATGTATTAAACCTTTGAATTAATCTCATTATTCTATGCTTAAACGTATTTTATTCTAAACAGTTCATATTCTTACTCTCATAACTTTACTGTAACAGCTTACATTAGCATTTACATAAGTTTGGTATTGTTAGCTAACAGTCAGAGTTTTATTTTCAAAGTCACAGTTACAGTTAACTGTCACCTTAAGTTACTGTTGCAATAAGTTCACAGTTACAAGGTTACAGTCGAAGACTAATACAAGCTTACAGTTACGAGTCCACTGCTATCTATTGTCAAAGCTCACAGACGAAGGTCACAGCTACAAGACTTCTGCTCAAGGTTTTCTCTGCTCAAGTTCACAGACGAACAAGTCTACAGTTGGAACAAGTTCACAGACGAACAAGTCTACAGTTGGAACAAGTTCACAGACGAACAAGTCTACAGTTGGAACAAGTTCACAGTCGAACAAGCCTACAGTCATAAGCCTACAGTCAAGATAGAAAGGCTACAGCTACATGGAGTAAAAGCTACTATTGCAAGCCTACAGACAGCAAGCCCTTTGTTGAAGTCAGCAGTCAGTTGGAAGTCCACAGTTGGAAGACCACAGTTGAAGTCAACAGTGACATACATTCTCGACTCACTATTTTAATTTCTTTATTTCCTACATTTAATCTATCAAACGGTCATATCACACATTTTAATGTTTTGTCAAATATCTGATAAAGGTTGTCGGATGTCAGGAACCCGTACCTCGTACCTGCTGAAAAGAAATCTTTTCTGTCCCCTGATGGGAGATAAATACGAGAAGACTACATACCAGAAATACAGGCGCGAACGTGTGAAGAATACAAACAACGAGAAGTGAACCAGAAAAGTGTGGTGCATCCAATATACCAAAAAACGACACAAGCACAAGAGGAACACAGAGAAGCTCATAGACAATCAAGCATACTCGAGGAATGTTCTGTGCATACAAGAAGAACTTCATCGACTACATTCTCACCACCTGTGAACCTGGAGCTTACGACACTCTGTTTCTCAACAGAAACAAGAAGAGGACTCAGACTTACTTCTAATCAAATTCAAAGGAGTCCACATCTATACTGAAATCACCAGAACAATCTCTAAACTCTACATCTCTTGTTCTGTGGTTTATTACCATTCATTTCGAGCAGTGTGTGTTATCTGCTATATCTAACACACACACTGACTCCTGTACTTTCACTGGATGATCTGTAAATCCTCAGCAAATCTTTTTGCATCCCATTTCCCACTGTGGATAGTGGTAGAGGTCTTGTGACCTGGAAAGCTTGCTGCTGTTGTTTGTTTTCCCACGAAGAACTGTGGTAGAGGTCTTGTGACCTGGACAGTGTGTTCACTGTTGTTAACCCCGATCCAGGGTGTGGATCATTCTTATATAAAATTTTGAGAGGACTAAGTATCGGCTTGAGACTGAACCTCTTGGTTAATTTTCTGTGCTTATAGTTATACTCTATATCCATACTATACATATTTATTTCATTTTCCGCTGCTATTACTTTGAAATATAATCTATCTTCAAAGCTACTTTGATAATTAAATTAGCAAGTGTTTATATTTGTTATAAATCAGTAAGTTAGTTTCAAAAGTTAATTTAATCATAAGATTAAGTTAACTAAGAATTAATCAATCTTTGAGAAACTAATTGAACCTTTATAATCTATATAAATTCACTACAGTTTAATTTGTTTTTGAAATTGGGGGATTTTGATAGAAATTGTTTTTAACAAAAATTTTAATTGGAACTCAATTCACCCCCCTCTTGAGTGTCCACTCTGACCAACAAGGAATTTAAACACTAAGACATCCTTATTTATGTTATCTAAAACTCATTAAATTTATCCTAAATAACTATGATTCTCCCAACCATTCTAACCATTGTGGTTATATATGAATTTTATCTTATTAATAAGTTACATCTGAACCTCTAATGTAATCTAAACTATCCTTTGATACCATCAGTAATGAATCAGACATAAAAATTACATATTCTAGTGATTTAAAACTAGAATAAAAATTATTACATTTTTTAGGATCTTTTATGCTTATATATTTATATAATTTGGTCTTAAATATATATAAAAAATCAAATATTAAAAGATATACACTTCAACTTAATATCAATTTTTTCTATAAAAAATGTTTAAATATTAAATAATGGGTTCTATTAATTTTCAATATTCATAATTGTCTACATGATATCATCCATGTATCCATTATCCCATAAAAACATTGACAACATTTTCAATCAAGGGATTAAAAAATAATCATTACAAGGGACATAAAGGAAAGGGAAAGTGTCTGTCTAATGAAAATAAATAAAATCATTTTCGTAAAATCACACCATTATATTTGGAATAAAAGAATCATATATTAAAAAAGTTAATTATATAAATATTTTATTGTCTATAGATTTAATTTAAAACATATTAGAAAGAATATAAAATACAAGTAGGTAACATGAGGCATAATTTTCCAAATCACTATTACAAACATTATATCTCTCTTGGCTACACTCTGAGTAACCATCACAGTTACATTTTCAATAATCACTGCAAAATAATTCATATAATATCTTAGGATAAACTTAGTCGTTTAACCCTCTCCCATTACCCTATTTAGTGGAGATATATAATAGTTTCACCCACCCTCAGTTTATCATGGAACCACAAGGACATGGAAACAATGCCTAATACCCATAACATAAGCAAAACAAATAATCTAACATAAAAGAAACATTATTGGGGAAAATAACTTTTCCATTTTGATGTTAGTTTTCATTTTTATGGAGTCACACAATCATGAATGAAATAAATTAAT
This sequence comes from Viscum album, assembly GCA_963277665.1. Taxonomy (NCBI): domain Eukaryota; kingdom Viridiplantae; phylum Streptophyta; class Magnoliopsida; order Santalales; family Viscaceae; genus Viscum; species Viscum album. The sequence continues at coordinate 556,788,877 of OY728122.1, read as the reverse complement.
TTTAAGATAAAATTGTTAACATGTAATGGAATATTCTAAAAATTAACGTTTCATTAAAGTGGGAATATCCATTTGTGCCATATAATTTTTTCAAAAATATTCATTCTATTTTTTTTTTGGAAATTTTACAAAGATCCGCTTTTAGAAATAACCAAAAAGAATAATTTAATTTTTAAAATGTCACACATGAGTATAAATGACTTTAAAAAATTATATGATAATAGTAAAATAAATTTTATAAATAATTTTAGAGAACATGTAAATTGAAGACAAAGATAGGATTAAGGGTAACTTTAAAAAGTTAATTTTTAAAATAACGTCCCTTATAAATATCATATTGTTGATGAAGAAGTTAATTAAATGAATCAAATAGGTTCATCTGATATAAATACACATAAAAAATGGGAATACAAAATAATATATTCAAAATTAATTTCACACATAATCTTAGCATAGTATAATCAAGTAGTATAATTTTAACTTAATGAATGGAAATTGGGTTAAGAAATCCATTACCTAACATTAAACATCCAGGAAATTGGTTAATACCTCTTGTATAATGTCTTAAATAATGTTATCAACTCATTGTAGAATTATATTCGTATTTATAATACCTTATGTTATGATTTTGAAACATCTTAATACACTTTCATTAATAATATTTCATTATTTTCATGGTTTCATTCATATTCATTTCATGGTTTAATGATTGGTTTATTTTTGTATAATTATCATTGTTCATGTAAAATGGGATTAAAATTACATATGTTTAATGGTATAGTATTAAATAAATTCCATATTTATTAATGGTCCAATTTATAATTTTTATTTCACACATGATAATGGTTCATTAGATAAAACATTAATGATTAATGTTTCATTTATTTTGGTGGTTTTTTCAAACATCACAATCTAGTTTCATATTATTTAATATTATATGTGTATATTAGTTCCAAAACACCAAATAGGTTATAATATTACTATTTAATTATTATTTATCCCTAATTTTACTTTTATAACCTTCCATAAATGCGTTAATTGAATCAAAAAATCATTATTCCTAAAGATGATAAACCAACGAAATTTGGACAGAATTTTCATTTCATTGAATTAGAGGAGATGAGAAATGAATGGGATACGATATATTCCATTAGAAAAATAAATATCTAGTATATACATTATTTTAGAGTTATATTTCATTTATAAATAAAATAGTTGGAAGGAATATATATTTAAAAAAGAAATTAAGATAGGTACTTTGAGAAAATTACCTCTAGAATGTCCCCTCCTTGAGAGCCCTCGAGATCCTTAGATTTGGTATTCTGATGAGAAAATAAGAACTACAACATGTTAAGAGTTGGGATGAGTGGTTTTGTGAGATATTTGATGTATTTAATGTCCTCATAGTCAAATTGGGGTGGTGAGGGGTTGTGTTTATATTTGAGGAAATGTAGGTTTAAGTGATTTAAATAATAATTAATTTATATTTAAATCCACCCACATTGACGTGTAATTAATTTCCCCAACATTGTATGAAATTTAATATTATAGAGGTTGTTTAGCTTCAATAAATACAACAACCAATAATTAAATTTTGTAGTTATTTGGTATATTAATCCTTTAACCTTTTAAGGTTAACATAATTTTTTAACTATACCTCGGTAAATATGTTTTTTAACACGGAAAATTTTTTATGGATAAAAATTTAAATTGGAATTGAAAAATAATTTGGAAATTATGATTCAAAATATGTAATATATTTAACCTAATTCAATTAAAATGAATTAAAAAATTATATTTAAAATTAATCCAGTATACACGGTGAAATAGTGGGGTATTTAAGTGAAAAGTTAAAAAGATTGAAATGCATTTATATCCAGAATTATTGTGATATTTATTTCAATGAATAAATTGGTTTTATTGATGTATAATTGAACTAATTATAATTTAAATCCAATTTATAATATATTTTAACTATAAAAAATATATATGAAAATGTAGTTTTCAATTGAAATTAAATATTCTACATTATCCCTCAAAAATTGAAACTTATCCAAAACATATAAAAAATTATACCTTGACATAATTTTGAAATTTAAATTTTAAAAATCATATTTATTTTTTCAAATTAAATTTATAAACGTGTGAAAATATAGTTTTAATCCATGTGCACTATCAAAAGCGACAAAAATATAATTAAAAAAATATATATATCTTTTTAAGGATTAAAATTGGATTTTTTCTTATATTAAACCTATCAAACATATAGAAGGAATTTTTAAAAAAATAATGAATTTATAACATACAAATTTAATTAATATAATTCACTAATAGTGATTAATTTAATTTGTTATGATAAAAATCCATTATTGGCGTACAAATAGGATTTTATAAAAAAACATCTACTATATATTCAATTGGTTATTAATTTAATTTATAATTAATTGGTAACCAATTGATTAATATAATAAAAATATATAAAATATATTTTCACAATTTATTTAATCTCATTTATGCCATCATTAAAATTTTTAGGTGATAATAACCATATTTAAATAATAATGTTTAGCCATTTGTTCAAGCATAATGTGGAGTATCTTGTATGATAATAGGAATAATATATCCTTTTAAAATATCAAGATATTATAATTATGGAAACACTATTACTAACTCTCTTTTTATTTAAATGGCGAGTTAATGAATTTCTTTTACGTAGGTGTGTACTATCACCTCCACATAAATATACAATTCATTTTCCATCAAATTATTTCATGAATGGTCATTATAATATGGTTTAATGATTTTATATTACATTAATGACACTAAAATGACTCCATAATTGTAATATTTGACTTTCCTTCTTACCTTCCCATCCATTGGAAAATGATAACATCTCTCGTGTAAATTTATAGACTAACTCCTCCTTGAAGGGATGTGATTCAGTTTTTTTATGCTTCATATGAATTGAAGTAAGGATATATTTAATTAATACCTATGATACCTATGATATATTACTGATTCTATAATGGTGAATAATTATTTACCTTTATTTCCATCCATTCGTTAAAAAGTGACAACCACATTCATTTTTATTTAATGCCTACCATCACCACAACCAATGTTATTCATTTTTCAATATCAATATTATATGCAGAACTCTAATTATAAATATAAAAAAATATATAATATTTATTTCAGGATTATGGAACCATGACTTATGTATAATGACCCAAACCAGCAAACCTAACTTCCCATAAAAAATGAAACGATTATTTCCCCGGAATGATGATTTTAATATTAAATTATTAATAAATGGGTGATTATAAGGTCATAAGTGGAAAATATATTATATTATTAAAATATAAATAAATTAGGTAAATAATTTTAATATATGTAAATTGATTATATAGGAGTTTAAAAGAACTCATATGGAATGTCTACCTAGGGATATGGGAGTTCTTTTACAATATCATTTTATTTTGGGATTATTTATTCTTGATTTTCATTTGATGAATATTATATGATATATAAAGAATAAGATAATTTAATTTCATTCTCCTATATTAATTCATTAAATTTTAATGTAATAGTTCAATTTTTTTATCTTAGGAACATAAAAAGAGGATGAAACGGTTTTGATAAAATCATACATTATTTTTTCATTAATTTTTAATTTTTTCATTCATATCCATGTATTCATAAAAAATTTACCAATATTTTTAATATTCCCGTGTGATTTTAAAAATTCATTTTTATCCATCATTGTAATTTTGTAAAAAATTTTAAAATCTTAATGGTTCTGGGAACATCTAAAGTGCTTAGTGGGTGGATAAAAATTAAAGTTTTCTATATTTGATGGGTCATTATCTAATTGTGAAGGAAATAAATTTCATGAATAATGAAATTTTTCTATTTAATACTAATATAATAATCCCAAAATTCACATTTTATTTTTTAAAATTAAATTCATAATTAATTAATATTAGATCTAAAGAAATATTACCTAATCATATGATTTTTTAGTAAAGATACTGATCATTCAAAATCTTTTCCAACTTATCTCTATTTCAAGGGGAGGACCCAATGTAGGTCCCTTATAGAGGTAATCCACACATGGTCCTTTACGGTTCAAGAATCATCAATGGATTGTTGGTTAGTAGTGTGGAAGATTTATTATCTTGTTTACCTTTCCTAGATCACTACACGATCCATCAGGCATGAATTTTTCTATCTTTTTCTTCTCATTCTAGAGAGGTTGATATGAGGAGGAATCTATATTGAAGATGTTTGGGTATAATGGTTCCAAATTCTTGATTATCCCAACCTGATAGTTATAAAAATCTATTTATAGAGTTAGGTTTTTTGTAAAAATATTACTTAATTTCACAACGAGCCTTAAATAATAAAATATTCTTTAGCTTACTCCATGTTATATAATATGAATAATAATAATAATTTTTTCATGTTCCATCAAGCATGGTGGTAAATATTATTTTACTACACAACAAATTAGCATTTATCGATAATACTTATCTTGGTCCACTCATCATCATGAACCTTTATAGAATACATGAATATATATTTGTTAAATATATACCTATAAATAAATATTCTATTCACAGTCTAATTTTTTTTACAATATTTTCAATAAAAAAATATTCCACCCATAGTATAGAGAATAGACATTTATTCAATATTCACATATTTAAATAATTTATTTAATAAATAAATAAGTATTCATTACCATGAGAATATTTATGATCCATAAATCATGAATATATTTTTATATCATTGATGAGAATACTACTTATCCTAATAATTAAAATCAAATATAATTTAATTAAAATAAATGGAAAAAATAGTGTGTGGCCCGATAATATTATTTCTCCATATTATTAAGAAAATTTTTATGAAGTCGATGTTTAATTTCTAGTATGCGAAAAGGAACCCAAGGGAATACATTTAATATTGTATTCCTAATAACTACATGTGAGCACTCACTGTGTAATACAATATCCTTGTCATAGTATATCATCATGAAAGTATCACATTTGAGCCATCAAAATAGAGGATTCGTAAATATTTCTTTGATAATCCTATGTAAACTCTCTATTAGACAATTTCCATTGAATACAAGGAAATGGTTCTATTTCAATCAAAGGTCAATGAAATCCAATTCAATAAATATGTAAGGGAAAATCCATCTTTCAATTATCCATTAATGAATTTTGTTTATGACGAATCTAGTGTGTCCAACTTCTCGATGAACTATATCACCATGTTTTATGAAATACATATATGTTCACAAGTCATAACCAGCATTAATAAAAACATTAATCTCTAAAAACTATTATTAACACTCGTAAATATGAATATCCTATGACAGAAAATCATGTAGAATTCCTAAATGTGGGTCTATTATCAAAATTTCCCATATTAAATATATCTAAGTGTGGACATCATGGAAGGAATTTATATATGTATTTTATTATTCCCATCTATAATTCCACATTATAATGGTCCCTTAATTTTACGATATCTTATAATATAACAATATATAAGAATATTTTAATATAATTTGAAGGTTCTCATCAATTTTAGGAATCATTAATGAAATTATAAATGGGAAATATACACTATGTCATTATTAAATTAAATTCATATTAGAAAATATAACATAAAAAATAATTTTTTTTATTAATACAAAAATATTTAAATGAATATGTATTCTAAAGTAAAAAAAATTGTTTCTAGAACACACACTCAAAAAGACTCCCACATAGACTATATCCAACTTCTTATGACATTCAGTCTTGTAGAAAACACATGATGTTCATTTTTCTTTTTAGTGAAGGCTTTAGTAAAGGGGGACACCACATTATCTACCATATGTATTCTGATCAGAGTGAATTCACCTCTTTGAGAAATATCACCCAAGATATGATACATAAAATTTATTTTCTTCATCTTATGAGGCGACCTTGTCTCATTTGTGATATGTATGACTATTTTATTATCAGAATATTGTATGAAAAGATATTTACATCAAGGTTCAATGTCATGATCAATGATGAAGATTCATATCAAAACTATTTCTTTATCTTTCACATTAGTTTTAATATACTCAAACTCTATTGTATAATATGTAACTACGGAATTATTTTAGTTGTTCTTGCTCAAAAATCCTCAATTGTGGTTAATAATATGTCATTTATATGATTTAAGATCATCTTGATCTATTCAGAAACTAAAATCAACATATTCTCTTGTTACTAGATCCTAATCTTCTATATAGACTATATATATATATCCATATAATAGATCTCTTATTTAAGGATAGTCTTGAATGCCATCTAATAGTGTTCACTATGGTTATCTTGACATATTTCTTCCATACTAATAGAATATGAAACATCTTGGATAATATATAAAATAGAATACATTACAGACCCAATCACAGATTTGTATAGAATACTTTCAATTCATTACATTTCCTCATGGATCTACGGACACATAATTCTGGAATAATGAATTACTAGGGAAATTAAAATAATATTGTCTTGGATTTCTCCATAATTAATCTCTTCATTATCATGTCAATATACCAATAAAGACATAGATCGATCTTCCTCTGGATTCTATGATCATGGATAATGATCCCAAGATCATATTCCTCTATACCTAAGTCCTTATTAGAGTATCATTTATTCATCCCTGATTTAACAGAAAATAAAAATGGTATTTAATTTCAAATATGTAGTAGTCTTTATAAATATACCTTTATAAAAATGATCATAATCTTGCTAAACCATTTATAGACACAAGAACAAATTTCATTCTTTATGAATCCAAATTACATTTTCAATTACTCAAATCAATTTTTCCTTCATCTAGATGAATTCATTAATACATAAATTCATATTATAAATTTTTATAACATTTTGGCATCAATTATAGTCACAAAACCTTGAGGTTGTTTTATATATACATCAACCAAATGGTTAAGGTTAAGAGACTTTATTTTTACATCTATTTTATGAATCTCAATGTCATGGAAAGAATCAATGACAAGTATATTTCCGAATGATTTCAACATAAAAATTGGTTAAAAGGATTCATCATAGTTTATTGACTCGGTTTGAATTATTTTCCCACCAGTTGTGCCCTATAAGTACTTACTTTTCCATCTGTGTCCAGTTTATTCATGAATACCCCTTTAAAACCAATATGATATACATCCACTAGAATATTAACCAAATCCATACATGGTTTTGGTATATGTAATCCATTTCAAAATTCATATATTCTTACATCATGGAAGCATGTGTTCCACATAATACTTCATTTATGTTATATAATCATTATTTTCTAACATATAATGAGTCACTATTCTCTGATACTAAAAAACCATATCTTTAAGTTATCCAAACTCCCCTATACTCCTATTAAATTCTTTTATCTCTGGAAGATTGTTTTCTACTAGGATTTGAAGTTTTTGTTTCTTATGATAACTATTGTTTATCATGAACCTAAAATTAATCAAATCCTATCTAAAAGTTATTGTTTCCAATTGATATGTGATCCCCTTCTACAATATTGTGAAATTTTTCCCATAACTTTATTATATATAAGGTTATTTTGGAAAGATCATTTATATCCTTTGGCTATCCTATAAAGATACACTTAGTGACTTCCGGTGAAATTTTGTTTCCATAAATGGATTTATCAAACACTTCCAAACCCTTTGTTTGTATAAGGGAAAACATGGGTTTATTTTAACATAAAAAGATTATATGGAATTCCAATTTATTTTTTAGCTGGAACACAGTTTAGTACGTATGTTTCTATTTAAAACTAGTAAACCCTACAGGATAATGGAATAATCGCATGATTCATCATTATTATTACCATATATAACAATGTGTGGTTATTATTTTATCATAAACCAATATAATAAAGAGTTTAAGGAAAATTTAGTTTGGATATAATCCAAAAGTATCATAAATAATATCTGAAGTATGGATTATGATATTTTGTACCACAATCATAGTAGAGTTTTGCACTATCTTACAAACCCAGTTTTTGAAGTAATTATTTTATACCATGAATATATTAATGGAATTTGAAATACACCTCATTAAGTATATATATACATATCTACTTATGTTATCATTAATTTTTATGAACAATTAGTACCCACATCATGCCTTAATTGGAAATGTTATGCACACATGAATGTGAACTAAGTCAAGAATATATTTTTCCAGTCACCATTTCTACTAAATAGGGGATTTGGAAAATTTTCGTTATAAAAATTCATGACATACACTAATATTTTTTAGATTAAATATGTCATGACCCATCCTCGGGGCTCGTGCCATGACGACCCCAAACCCGCTTTCCATAGGCCATGGGCTGGCGACTAGCACCAAAGTTGTAAATCCCGATAGAAGGGAAGGAATTGACTTTATATAAGAAAAAAAAAACATAGTACGCAAAATGAAGTAAGCACTAAGTAAACTTAGTACAAAAGTATGTGCTGGAAAGTAAATGGCCCAGTATGCAAACCAAACTGAAAGTACAGTACAACTGAGAAAAGTAAGTACAATAGTTGAAAAGTAAATCAGCAACAACCAATACATCCTCCGGACACCCCACCTGAAGGGTGGGTACAGATGGTCTCCTCAGCTCCTTGAATCCATCCGTCCGATCCGTGTATGTCCCGCATGATAGTACTCCTCCAGAAACCATCCCGCACCACAAGCCTCAACTATGATCAGCGTTGTTCGTCGTCTGCAACCGACACAACGTAGTGCGGGCATAACCCGTGTAGGGGTGAGTATACGATACTCAGTAGGGACCCCAAGCCCCTGAAGGCCTCCCAGAATCAACAAAGGATATACCACAAAGGGAAGATACAAACACGTAGTATCTACCAACTCTACTTAGGTATATGCCCATACATATACCTAAGTCATCAATTCCAGTTCTACTCCAACTCACGAGCTCAAGTACAACCCAGTCCACACAGGAAAGCATAACCCAATCCACACAGGAAAGTACAACCCAATCCACATAGGAAGGAAAGTCAATCACATCAATGATAATGATTGAAAGTCAAGAATGAGATCCACAGGTATACTACTCACGAAGAGGGGTGGAGATGATTAGATGTAGCCTCTGAATCATCTCCGCTTCCGAACCCACATAGGATCAATGTAAAATTGTCATCACTGCCAAACCCACGGAGGATCCAAGTACAGTCTTCCTCGCTACCAAACCCACGTAGGATCCAAGTATAGTAACCATCGTCGTCGCAGTCACAGCCAGCTCTAGGGTTCCTGCACACAGCACGCTCGATTCCGGGAGGGTCTACTCCACGAGCCAAGGAGGGTCAATACATCAACCTTCATGAAGTCCAGATTTTATGTATCACAATGTTCCGTCTCGAAAATAGGAACTCAATGCGACTAACGGCGCGTCAATCGGATGCACGATCTGTGAGATATTAGCTTTTCCGTCCCCGGGGTCCGGTTGATTTTTAAGCTAAAACAACCCAACCATACTCCATTTGTGTCCAAACATCGAGTGGATTAATCCAAAAGAACCATCCCAGTAAGAGGAATTCAACGTAATTGACGGCACGTCATTCGGACGTCCGGTCGTAAAGTTATAAGTGTTTCCACTCCACGGGCCAGGTTGGATTCGGGTTCAAACCAACCCAGCTATACCCAAAAATTGCTGAAACATCAAGTTTAATATAACCAAACGATCTTCTCAATACAAGGATCCCTACGCAACTGACGGTGCATCGATTGGAGGTACGTAGCCCAAGATATGGGCGTTTGAACAAACCTGGTTCGAAAATAGGGGGTTTGGGCCCGGTCCGACTGGGCCCAATACCCCCTAGGTCGGTCCGAACCGGGTCGACTAGACCAGCATCCGGGACTAGCCTGATTGGGCATGGCCCGACTCAGAAGCCAGCCGCAGCTCGGCGCTGGCCGAGCGGGGCGCAAAGGGGGCGCCGCCCCCTGATTGCGGAAACGGCTCACCTTGTGTGGTCCGCCCAAAAGATCTGTCGGTGGGGTTATGCCCCCCCCCCCCAATTAACATCGAACGGCCGGCCATGATGGATGACCTTGTGTAACTACAAAAAACCCCTTGGGTCTTGCCTCGAGGTGGCACTGGCGGCCGGCATAGCCGGCCGCCCCTTGGGTGTCCGCCACAGCTCTTGTCCGACAGGCGTGGCGCGACGGCGCAACGCCCCTCCGCCACAGCCCTCTCTTGCCACGACCTTCCTCGAATTCTCCGGCGTGGCGTGCCGGCACCGTGAACTGTCGTCGCGGCCCGATACAGCCATGGTCCCTTCGGCCTCATCGGCGTGGCGCGTCGGCGCCGCGCACCTCCACCGCGGCCCGCTCCGGCCGTGGTCCTCTTCATCCCCACGTGGTGCAAGGACACCGCGCCGCCTTCACCTCAAACGTCAACAATGGTCAACAAGAAAAAGGGGAGGGGAATCAGGCATGTTCATTCAGTCTGATCTCTTCCCGTTATTACGATAAAATTCGGCCAAAGTAAATGATATTCTCAATGACAAAACAAGCACAATTTTAATTCATTAAAATTGAACTTAACCCCTACCTCAAAGGATGTTTGCGGTTGTCAAGTGTTGCGGATGATGGCGTCGTTTCCATTCATCAATGGTGTCTCCTCCCTTGTCATGGAGGAAGAAGAGGATGGAGAAATCGAGGTTGCCAAATCAACGTTCTTCATCAGAGAGTTGGCGTTCTTCGTTGAAGATGAAGTTATTCAAAAGAAACTAGAGCTCTTTCTCCTCCAATTCTCAACACAACAAGACAACCAAAAAATAAAATAAGGTTCCTTCTTATTTTATTAAATCATGCCATGAATTTAAAAATAAAAATTCAAATAATTAATTCAATTAATTGAAGATATTCAATTAATTAATTTAAGGTGTGTTGGCATGAATTAAATTGGAAGAGTGGGGAGAGGAAGTGTTACCCAATTAAATACAAGGGGTATAATGGGGGGGGTTTAAGGGGTTATGGGGTTATGAAAAGTGAAAAGGTTGGGGCTCGTGTGGGACCCACTTTAAATTTATCATCACATGAGTAGTTAGGATGTTAGTGGGTCCCACCCTAACTCTCCCATGTAGGATAAAACCACCTTAGAATTATAAATAAAATTGTACACAATTTTATTCACTTTTTATTTAATCCACATTTTTTAACAATTCATCAAAAGAAAATGCATATTTGGTAAAGGTCCTCTTAAGAAATTACCAGTGCTGTGGTTTCATTGGTTCCCTCAGATTTCAATTCTGATCACCGGTTCAAAAGATAGAAAAACCCGCTCGTTCGTTCACTGAACGTACCCGTGCTAAACTTAGGAAATTGATTCCGGGCACACCGGGCCTCGGAATCAGGTGCTGTCAAAAACTGCGTACTCGTAAAATACCAAATAATTTAAGAAAAAAAATTTCCTTTAAATTTACGGGTCTTTAAATTACTCCCACTTCAGGGCTTTACGTCCCCGTAAAGCTACATCCTAAACTTGGGAAACAAATGAGGGTATTGTGCACGCATCAGAGCCTCCCACTCCCATGTGCTCTCATGGATTTTCTTGTGCTGCCACCTAATACGCACTAGAGGAATCAACCATTCACGTAGAACCTGCTCCTGTCGATCCTCGATCTCCATCAGGACCTCTGTAAATGTCACCCCGTCATCGATGTCTAGCTCCACGTGATCAATGATATGTGTCGGTCATGCAAGTATCTCCTCAGCTAAGATACGTTGAAGATGTTGTGCACTTGGTGCAACTGAGGTGGAAGAGCCAGGCGATAAGCCACCTCGCCTATCCTGCTGATAACCTGGAATGGTCCGATGAAGCGTGGAGATAACTTTCCACACTGGCCAAATCTCCGTAATCCATGTTGAGGTGAGACCTAGAAGAAAATGTGGTCACCATCCTCAAACTCTAGTGGTCTCCACCTCCTATCAGCATAGGGGTTCTATCGGCTTTGTGCAGTCCTCATCTGCTCCTGGATAGTCTGCACCTTCTCCGTCATGTACTGGACCATCAATGGTCCTACATGTGCTGAATCCCCAGGGTCGGTACAGCACAGAGGTGATCTGCAAGGTCACTGTACAGTGCCTCGTATGGTGCCATCCCGATGGTAGAGTGGTAGCTGTTGTCATACGCAAACTCCCCCAAAGGTAGGTGATCCTCCCAGCTGTGACCAAAGTCGAGGACACATGCATAGAGCATGTCCTCGAGAGTCTGAATTGTCCTCTCTATGTGGCCATCTGTCTGAGGATGAAAGGCGGTGCTCAGGCATAGCTGCGTCCCAAATGCCTCCTGCAACCCCTTCTAAAGTTGGGAAGTAAAGCGATCATCTCGATCAGAGACGCTAGACAATGGAACACCATGAAGCCGTATGATCTTCTGAACGTAGAGGTGTCCCAAGCTCTCCACTGAGCCCTACTCTCTGCTACATATGAATTGGGACAAATTGGTGAGTCGGTCCACGATCACCCAGATGGAGTGATGTCCTCTGGAATTACATGGAACCCCTATCACGAAATCCAAAGATATCCCATCCCACTTCCACTCCAAGACCTGTAAGGGATGTACCAAGCCTGATGGTACCTGGTTCCCCACATTCACTTGGTGGTAGGTGAGGGATCGTGAATCAAACTCTTCCACATCCTTCTTCATACCCGGCCACCAGTGTTGTTGTTTGAGATCCCGGTACATCTTCGCTACTCCTAGATGTACCGCCAATGGGGAAGTGTGAAACTCTCTCAGAACCTCCTCCTGTAATGCAACTGGTACCCTGGTACGTCCTTTAAAAAGGATGACGTGCCCTCCTCCTATAGAAAATACATCAGGTGCCTATCCTGTGGATATCTGTACACATCGCGTCACACAGTCAATGGTCCCATGTTGTGCCTGCCTGACCTGCTGGAGTAGTGGAGGAGTGACTGTGAGTGACTGTAGGAAGGCTGATCCATCTCTATCCATGAAGGATATCTGTAAAGTGGATAACTACTCTGTCGCCTCTCCAAGTAGCTGAATGCCCGACCTCCTGCTGAGAGCATCAGCTGCTATATTCCCCTTCCCAAGAGTATAGAATATCTCAAAGTCATAGTCCTGGAGGAACTCGATCCAACGCCGCTGTCTCAGGTACATGTCCTTCTTTGAGAAGATGTACCTGAGACTCTGTTGGTCAGAGTAGACTGTAAAGCGCTCGCCCATTAGATAGTTCCACCACATCCTTAAGGCGAAAACCACTGCTGCTAACTCCCGGTCATGGGTAGCATAGTTCTGCTCATGCTGCCTCAACTGTCATGAACCATAGGTGATCACTGCCCGCTCCTGCATCAGGACACTCCCGAGTCCAGTCCCTGATGCATCACAGTAAACTACGTACCCTAATCCCTCCTCTGGTATCCTCAATATGGGTGCACAAGTCATTCTGTGTCTTAGCTCCTGGAAGCTCTGCTGACATCTATCTGACCACATGAATGGTTTCCCCTTCTTCGTCAAAGAAGAAAGTGGTGCTGCAACTTTGGATAAGTCTGGCACAAATCTCCAATAGTACCCAGCCAGAACTATGAAACTCTGCACCTCTGTCACGCTCCTAGGGGGCTACCAAGCAAGTATTTCCTAGATCTTCACAGGATCCACCACAACTCCCACCTCAGAGATGACGTTCCTCAAGAAGTGGACCTCTCGAATCTAGAACTGACACTTTGAGAGCTTACCATAAAGTTGGTGCTCTCAGAGTGTATCTAGTATAAACCGCAAGTGTTAGGCATGCTCCTCCTCATTAGTTGAGAAAATCAATATGTCTTCGATGAAGACTATGGCAAATTGATTGAGGTAAGGCTGAAAGATCTGGTTTATGAGACTCATGAACACTACTAGAGCATTGGTTATGCCGAAAGAGATAACCAAGAACTCATAGTGGCCATACCGACACCTGAAGGCCATCTTCTGCACATCCTCCTCTCGAAGTTTGAGCTGATGATAGCCTGACCTGAGGTCTATCTTCGAGAACGATCATACTCCCTTGAGCTGATCAAAGATGTTGTCAATACTTAGAAGTGGATAATTGTTCTTCACAATCATCTGTTTCAAGCGACGGTAGTCGACACACAGTCGCAATATCCCGTCCGCCTTCTTGGAGAACAAAATCGGGGAAGCCCATGGTGAAACACTAGGTCGAATGAATCCCTTGCCCTGAAAGTCCTCTAGCTGTACCTGCAGCTCACAAAGCTCAGAAGGAGCCATCAGATATGCTGGTGTAGATATCGGGGCTGTCCCGGGGTATAGGTCAATATAGAAGTCTACCTCTTTGTGAGGAGGTAGTCTTGGAACGTTGTCAGGAAAAACGTCTGCATACTGATCCAACACAAAAGGAAAACACTGACTCCGCACATCAACTGCTCCTAGGATGGGACTAGCCAAATGATGAGTGATCAGCTATCCTCTCCTCTGCGTGAGTCCACCCTGCCCTGCAAAGGTTCCCTTCTCACCGGTGAAGGTGAACCTGCTCCTATCGGTGAAGACACACCATACCTTGCGCCTAATACAGTCGATCTAAGCATGGATCGTAGATAACCAATACATACCCAAGATGACGACGTAAGGCCTCGACACCGCTATAATAATATCCCAGCCAAAGCTTTCATCTCCTAGAGTAAGCTCACACTATCGGCACTAGTGCGTAATCATCGAGTCTGCTCCAATAGGAGTCTCTAGCCATAAGGATCGAGCCAACGGCTCTGTCAAAATTTCTGTGCTCCAAACAGGGGCAGTGGAAATGAAAGAATGACTCGCTCTTGTGTCTAAAAGAACTACAGAAAGGGTGGAGTAGACACAGATAGTACCTTGAAACATCTCAGGTGCGCCGTGGTCGTAGGCCTCCACTACCTGAAGCTGAGCCTGCCTCTGCCCTCCATCTCCCTGTGGTCGGGGTGGACCTCCTGGTGGTGGTGGTAGAGCCCCGAAGCATCGTCCACCACCTACTTCTCAGCCAGCTCCTCTACCTCGTCCGCCTACTCCCAGCGGACCACCACAGTCGAACCTCTACCTCTACCAGGGTGGTCCCTCAACCGTCTGCTGCTCCTCCACATGGAGGGTCGGGCAGTCACGAGCCATGTGGCCCTACCCGCTGAATGCAAAGCACTGTCTACCTCACGTACCACTGGCTCTGCTGCATGTGCCATGCACCTCTAAACTAGTATCCTGAGGTCACCCACCTGATGGTCTAGTCCACTTGGACCTCTGCGACATCTTTCTACTACCGGCTGTAGAAGACTCCGCTATGTTCCGCCCTACGGTAGGTCTCGCTGCTGGTGTAGGCTCACCAAGAAAGCTCTCCACAAGAAGGGCTCACTCCTGTAATCCTGCCTATGTCGGAATGATGAGGGAGATCATCGAAGTCCCGATCTCATGCCTCAGTCCCTGCTCGAAGTTCTGGGCCTCGAAGAATGGGTCACGTACCATGTCTATGGAGTAGCGCGAGAGGTCGGTAAATCTCGCCGAGTACTGGGATACTGTCATGCTTCCCTACTACAGCTATATTAACTCCTATATGCGCACCGCATGGAGGGTGGCTGGAACGAACTCTGAGCGAAAGCGGCTCTCGAAGTCCGTCCAAAGTAGTGATGCCTCGTCGTGCACGTGGAGCATCAGGATCCACCATCTACATGCTTATACGTGCAAGAGACTCACTGCAAGGATCACAATGAGGTCAGCTGGTGTCCCTACAAATATGAAAACTCGAACGATAGCCTCCAGCCAATCCACAGCTGCCTGAGGGTCTGACTCTTCGCGGAACCTGGGTGTCCTCTGACGCTAAAACTCGTGCAGTGCACTCAGGCAATGTGCACTCTCAGCTATTGGGATTGGTGTCATCAGTGGCTCGGTGGGTAGAGGTACCACAAGTGCCTCCACTGTAATGGGGCCCTGCACCGAGGCCTCGTCGCACGGTGGGATGCCATCTCGCACAAAGCTCGGAACCCTAGCTGGATGCCGTCATGGGGCCATCCTGAAAAGAAATAGGTGTTCCACGGTTAATATAGTATACCTGGTGAGCTGACACAATGTAATAACAAAGAAAACTTTTGAAACGCACATGCAATCAATGTTTTCATGCACTAAGTTAGACGTCAAAGTTAGGGTCCGGGTGAATGGATACGTCGGCTACCGCACCAACACTATACTCCCTCGACTGATAACCACACTCAATACCATAAACACTATTGCTTCACATAGAAGAAATTATCAGAGTCCTGAGTTCTACGGTAGAACCGACTCCTCTGATACCAATTACTCCCGACACATCCTCGGGGCCCGTGCTATGACTACCCCAAGCCCACCTTCCATATTCCAGGGGCTGGCGACTAGCACCAAAGGCGTAAATCCCGATAGAAGGGATGACATTGCCTTTAAATAAGAAAACAAAAACAATAGGTTATGCAAGCTGAAGTAAACACTAAGTAAACTAAGTTAAAAAGTAAGTGCTGGAAATTAAATGGGCAAGTATACAAACCCAATTGAAAGTACAGTACAAATGTGAAATGTAAGTACAACAGCTGGAAAGTAAATTAGAAACCACCAATACATCCTCCGAACACCCCACCTGAAGGGTGGGTAAAGTTGGTCTCCTCAGCTCCTCAAATATGTTTGTCTGCTTCGCGTATGTCCCACCTGATAGTCCTCCTCCGGAAACCATCCCACACCACAAGCCTCAACTACGATCAGTGCTGTCCGTTGTCTGCATCCAACACAACGTAGTGCGGGCATAGCCCATGCAGGGGTGAGTATAAGATACTCAGTAGGGACCCCGAGACACCAAAAGGCCTCCCAGAATCCACAAAGGATATACCACAAAAGAAAGATACAAACATGAAGTATCAACCAAATCTTCTTAGGTATATGCTCATACATATACCTAAGTCATCAATTCCTGTTCTACTCCAACACATGAGCCCAAGTACAACCCAGTCCACACAAGAAAGAATTACCCATTCCACATAGGAAAGCACAACCCAATCCACATAGTAAGGCAAGTCAATCACATCAATGATAATGATTGAAAGTCAAGGCTCAGCTCACATAGGTATGCTACTCACAAAGAGAGGTGGAGATGATTAGATGTAGCCTCTGAATCATCTCCTATGCCGAACCCACATAGGATCCAAGTAAAGAAGTCATCGCTGCCAAACCCATGAAGGATCAAAGTACAGTAACCATCACTGTCGAACCCACATAGGATCCATGTACAGTCGTCATCACTATCGAACCCACAGAGGATCCAAGTACAGTCCTCCTCGCCGCCGAACCCATATAGGATCCATGTACAGTCGCCATCATCGTCGTAGTTGCAGCCAGCTCTAGGGTTCCTGCACACATCACGCCTGATTCGGGGAGGGTCCGCTCCACGAGTCAAGGAAGTTCGATACATCAACAGCCATGAAGTCTATATTTGATGTATCACAAAGTTCCTTCTCGACAATAGGAACTCAACACGACTGACGACATGTCAATCAGGCGCCCTGTCTGAGAGATATTGTATTTTCCGTCCTAGGGGCCCGGTTGGTTTTTAAGCTAAAACAACCCGACCATACTCCATCTGCGTCCAAACCTCTGGTGGATTAATCCAAAAGAACTGTCTCACTAAGAGGAATTCAACGTAGTTGACGGAACGTCATTCGGACGTCCGATCGTTCAGTTATAAGCGTTTCCGCTCTAAGGGCCCGGTTGGTTTCGAGTTCGAACCAACCCAGCCATAGACAAACATTGCTGAAACCTCTAATATAATATACCGAAACGACCATATCGATCCAAGTATCCATAAGAAATAGACGGTGTGTCGATCGGAGGTCCGTAGCCCAAGATATGAGCGTTTGAATGAACCTAGTCCGAAAATAAGGGGTCTGGGCCGGGTCTGACCCGACCGAATACCCCCTGGGACGGACCGAATCGGGTCGACACGACCCGGATCCGGGTCTGGCCCGGCCGGGTGCAGACCGGCCCAATGCCGCAAATCAGAAGCCAGTCGCTTCTTGGCATTGGCCGAGCGGGGCGCAAAGGGGGCGCCGCCCCCTGATTGGTGAAACGGCGGACCCTGTGCAGTCCGCCCTAAAGATCTGTCGTGGGCGTTACGCCCCCCCCCCCTCGTTTCCTTCGAATGGCCGGCTGTTATAGCCGACCTTGTGTAATTGAAGGACCCCCTCGGGTCCTGCGTCCAGGTGGCGCCGACGGCCGGCATAGCCGGCCGCCCCTTGGCTATCCGACGTGGCCTTAGGTCGTGGCTCTTTTCCGACCGGCACGACGCGGCGGGGCCGCGACCCTCCGCCATGGCCCACTCCGGCCGCGACCTTCCTCGACTTCTCCGGCACCGCGTAATGGCACCGCGTACCACTGCCGCGGTCCACTTCGGCCGCGGTCCCTTCGGCCTCCCCGGCGCGGCATGTTGGCGCCGCGCCCCACCGTCGTGGCCCG